>JADMLL010000012.1:1582627-1627100 GCA_016920875.1 Columbicola columbae
TTTGTAATCATTTTCCTTTTCTTCATTCTTCTCTTTTTCTTCTGCTTTGCCTCCTTCTCCTCCTCTTTCTAATTTTCCTTTTCCCTCCTCTTTATTTGCTCTTTCTTCCTTCGCATTCAGCTCTATTTTTTTCCTCCTCAAATTCTCTCCTTGTTTTTAATCTAACACCTTCCAACCTTTTCCCCTCTTCCACTTGTAGCATTTCTGTTTTATTTCTTCTCCTCTTTCGCCGTCCTTTTTTGTCATTCTAACCTTGTTTACTTTCATTCTCTATTTCCATTCCATTTTCTTCTTATCATTTTATTCTATCCAGGATTTTCCGAGGAACCGGTTTCCAATGTTCGTCTTTGAGTCTTTTTCTAAAACCAAACCAGAACCAGAAACGAACCAAAAGTTATGCTAAAAACAAAAATAAGTTTCTAGAAAAAACATTTTACTCCCTCTCTCTCTCTTCGGTGTTCTTATTGGAAGTAACATCATGTTCAGAGATGAGGGACGATGATTATAGCAAGAGAGAGAGAGAGAGAGAGAAAGGTAGGTAGGTAGGGCGAGGTTGAGAGGAGGTGGAGAAGGAGCTCAAAAACACGCAACCACAAACTAATACGTTTTCAGCATCAATCAGCAACCTCGTTTTAATTTTGTTTGAAAGCTCCCATAAAGGCGGCTTTTCGATAACTTTGCAGACGAAAAGGGGCCGAGGGAGGTGCAGGAGGAGGAGAGAGGGAGAAACCAATAACAGGTTATAAAACAATGTATTACGGAGTGTAGGAAAGAGGCGAACGACTGTAGTGAGTGTGGAGGGAGGGAGAGGAAGGAACTATAACTTTCCAGGGAGGAAGCAAAGAACTTTTTCTCACCCGATTAACTTGTTTTCTTTTTGCTTTCACTTCCTCCCTCTCTCTTCCTCTCTTTCAGTTCTCTTTTGTCTTTCTCTTTCACCTGCGGCGTTCAAATCTCGAACAGGTGAATTAACGGTTCAGTTTTGTTAACGTGAGGCTGTTACTCAGGAGGAAGGGAGGAAAATGTTAGCTAGGCAAAGTTTTTTTTATTTATTTTTCTTCACTTTTTGTCACTGATTAGGTTTCCTCCTCTCCCTCTCTATACTTATATTTTGTCTTTTCTTTCTTCTTCTTTTATGAGATTATATGAAGTTAGCCGTTTTTGTTGGACCTGTGGAACTGATTGTAAGACAATATGAGAAGAGCTGGGCGATTGATCGGTGTGTGTGACTTCATTTAAGCTTTTTCTCTCCTTTCGCCATTTTTTTCTTCTCTACTCCCTTTCTCCTTTATTTTCCCACCCTTTGTTCTTTTATTCTTCTCTTACTTTCTACTCTTCGGGTTTTTCCTCTAGACTTTTTCTTCCTTCTCTCTCTCTCTTCTTCAATCTTCCTCCTTATATCTCTCACCTTTTCTTCTTTTCCTCTTTTCCTTTCGTCCTTCCCTTCCTTTGTCTCTCCCCTCTTTCGTCAATCATCATTTGACGTTTTCTTCCTGTTAATCCTCCTCTTAGCCCCCATCACACCTTTTTTTTGTTATTATCGAACCACGTCAGAATCACTTTCTTTACTTGTTTATGTGAATCGTCTAAATATTGTTAAAATAGAAAGGAAACTTAGTCACGTGACGGAAGGAAGGAAGAAAAAAAATAGAAATCTATCGGAAGCTCGAATAAAACGGAAAATAGAAGTGGAAGGATGAGTGGTTGAAGGAGGCCGATGATGAGGAAGAGAAGGATGGAAAGGGAGAAGGAGAGGGAGAAAATCGCAACGCAAGATAAAAATGAAAGAGTAGAAACCATAATTCAAAGATGGAAAACGAAGGGAACAATGGGCGAAAGGCTTCAATGTGTTTTTCCACGGAAACTAATCCAAATATTTACACCATTAGTTTCGAGAGTGTTTTCCTCCACCCCTACCCCCCATAGGGAAAGGGAATTTTCCAAATCTTACAATAAATCCTAACTCCGTCACATTTTTCTTCTCTCACCAACCCTCCGACCCCCTTCAAACCCCACCATCGAAAGAAAAAAGCGGAAGACGGAACGACGCCTAGGAAGAGAGACGAAATCTTTTTGGATATTCTTAGAGTAGAGAGAGCAAGGACCAGGTTTGGTCACCCCTGAATCAGGTTTTTGTGTGTAGTGTAAGCCCACCTGCCAGGAGGATAAAGAAGTAGACGCCATACGGCAGATGCGTTGAATACCAGTTTTTTCGGCTTGGAACCTCTGGTTCCTTCCACTGTCTATCACTTTTCTAGGCTCGAACTTTGATGTTCCCGAACTTGGGTCTCTATCTCTATTCTCTCTGTCTTGTTTCTCTTTATTTAAGCCTTTGCTCCTGGTTTTTGTTATGAATTCATCCAATTTCGATTTCTGATTCATGTAATCTTGTTCCTTTCCAAGTTCAACCAGTGACAACCACTCCAGTTACAACAACAATAACAGACAAGCCCTTTGACGATTCCAAGACAACTATCATTGCACTCAAATCTGTAATCGAGTCCTCTAACAGACGTACCAACTGGAACTTCTTGAATGGGCTCCTAATTTTTTGGCTATTTCAAATTCTCCTAGAGTTGTGTCAAGTCCAATGACTCTTGAGGCTTCAGCAGTTTTCCCACTTCTGACACCATGTAGTATATTGCATTTATTTTCTGTTTTTGGTTTAAGCTTTTTCCTTGTTTTACATCATTTATTCCTCCTCGTTCCTCACCTCTAATGGTCCTCCTTATCTCTCTCTCACTTCTTCTCTTCGTCATAAATCAACTAGCGGTAATAATAGTGCCAACCTAACTTCACACTGATATCACATTGTAACTTCACATTGATTCTGACTTTGTTAGCAACTAAACGAAAACCTTAACACGCTCCTATCAAATTCCACAAAAACGCTATCCATTCATGTTTTCAACGGTACAAAGGAAACAAAAATCCTCCCCCAAAACATAAAAATTCAGGCACGACGAGAATCCCTTTGTGATTTGACTAACACAAAAGACACAAATCCAAGGCCCAGCTAAGGTCTTTCAACCCTCCACCAGACCAGAGGGAGGGGGGTTAAAATTTTGAACTTGAATTCCAGACACACGTCCACGGTTACGCGATTTCCACTTTGATATTCACCCCAAAGACCTTGGAAAGTCTAGGGTTTTTGGGGAGGTATGTTAGTAAGATCAGCCAAGCGGTGATCCGGAAGTTGGGGGTGAAAGGATACGCGTTCGGCCGTGGAGTGAATACCACACGCAGGTGTGTATAAGTCAAGTGAAAACCACCACCTCTCCCCGGCCAGGGTGGTTCCTCTCTTCCGGTTAAAACCGGACTTTTCGTGTTTTTCCTCTAAAAGTTAGCCCCAGGGGACTGGGGCAGGGGAGTATCGGGGTCCGGGGGAAGAGGGTTGTTTTGAAACAAAGCAAACCCTTTTTGAGGTGGCGGATATTGAAAAGTTTGTTTTGGGGTTGCGTCCGCGGCTAGCCTTCCCATTCTCTCGAATCAAAATTAATAAATTGGGTTTTACGTGAGCTGGGGCTTTAAAAGCCCTCCGCCATATCCGGTCAGCTAAAAGCTTAAGAGAAGCTTTCCTCCCGAAAGATGAGGACAATGAAATTCTTTTGTTTGTTCGTTGGAATGATTTTGTCACCGAAAATACCTGAAACGTGGTTCCGCTCAGTAGAACTTCCTAAATGTGAAGGTTTTGGTTGATTGGCCATCAGATAGACAGGACTACTAGCTACTGGAGGGCTACCCACCTTGTTGAGATAAACAAGCCGACGAGGTGACGGTCGAGAGATTTTGATGATTTATTTGTTTTTTCCGTTCGACTAATCTTCCTATGCCTGGAAACAAGAACGGAACGGAACTTCACAGAACAGTCAACAGGTTGTCTGGTTACATCAAAGCTTTTAGGTCAGCAATCCAAAACTTTTTGTTAAAAACCCAAAAGATAGATAGATCAGACTTGATCGATTTGAAAAACCTGAGGCCACAGGTTCGAGGTCTCGCGCATCATCTGCCTGACTGTGATCATCTGCTGCCCAGTCGCGTGCCGGCTGGTTCTTAAAAGTCGGCTAATGAGCATCTGCGTGTTTTCTCCTCCCCTCCCCTCCCCTCTTCCTTACCCTCAGGGGCGTGAACCTATTTCTTCTACTTGGCCTCTTTATCTTGGTCCCTCGTTTCTGAAATTTATGCTAATTGGATGCCATTCCGCATGTTCTTGTCTTCCTTCCTCTTCTTTTGGTTGTTTGTCTATTTTCTCTTCGCGTTCGAAAAAAGTCTTTTTTCTTTTTGGTCAATTTCCCTACTCCAACGTGTTTCATACGCGAAACTTGAAAAAGATTTTCTTGATAGAAAATTCCTAAGATTTAACTGCTCGAAGAATTCTCAATTAATTTCTCATCCCCTTTACTATCGCCATTTTCTTTAATTTTCCTAATTTCCATTTTGAAATTTTCACTTTTCCTTCCGTTTTTAACTTTCTCCCTTTCAGTCTAATTGATTCGCACTATAGAAGGGTTTTCATTAGTGGTCTCACTTCTTCTTGTACTCGGATTGAAAACTTATGCCGCTGTCGAAATGAACCGAAAAACCAATCACCACCTTCTTTCTAAACAAGCTTTCCTTTTCTATTATTCAGTTTGACACACAAACACACATCGTGCGAAAAGCTCAAAATTATAAATTGAAATCATCCACGAAAACCAGATGAAAGAAACCACCCTCCCCCGCCCTCCACTCAACTAAAGAAGCCAGAAACACCAAAAACCCAAAAGAGAGAAAGAAAGGGAGGAAGACGGCAAGGGAAGAGAGGGAAGGGTTCACAGCAAACAGGAGAAAACCTTTTCCGGGCTCCTAGATAAACAAATTTGAAAACCTTCGGACTCGGAAATCTCGGCCAAAAATCATTTAAAAGGAATCAAAAACGCATTAAAACCGACCATTTTATTACTTTGTTAACGTTCCCTCCCCAACTCCTTCTCGGAAAATATCACGGAAAAGGTTTCGGAGAAAATCCGAAAAAGGAATCAGAAGGAAAGAGCGTCAAGACACGAAGGTGGAAGAGGGAGGGGACGAGAGAGGAAGGAGGAAATGAAAAAGGCAAAAACGAGGCATTTCCTCCTTTTCACGTTTTCACGATAATCATTTATCTCCCGGGGCGAAGGAGGTTCCCTCCAACCCGCCACCTCCTCCTCCTTTTTATCCTCCACCAAACGTTAATTAGAACCAAAAATAAAAATCAGACTTTTATAAAAAAGCTAATGAAATCATTCTGGGAGATTACAGGGGGTAGAAGGAGGAGAGGGAAAGGAAAACGAGGGAAAAAACTTTGTTCGGAATTAAAAAATCAATTAAAAATTACAATAAATAAATAAATAAGGGAGGAGAGTGATTGGCTGAGAAGAGGGATGATTCGTCTCTTTGCCTCCTCAATCTGTTCTCATTAGCCTTTCATTTTCAACGATTTTCCTCGCCGAATCAAAACCTGCTGTCGTTAGATTCCGGTAAGTGAGGAGGTGGAGAGCCAAAGACGTCGTAAAGTGTTTTTTTAAGGCAAACCAAAGGGGGAGAAGTCATTTAAGAGAAAAAAAAGGAAAAGGAAGAAAAGTGTGAGGATGAGCAACAAGCAAAGAAAAGGAAGAAGAAAAAGAGGAAGAGAGGAAATAGAAGAAAATAGAGAGAGAGAGTGAGAGAGAGAGCAGCGGCAAAAGAAGAAGAAAAGTATAAGACAAAATGAGAAAACGGATAAAGGAGAGAGTGAGAAGAGAAAGGAGACAAAAGAGAAAAAAGGAAGAAAACGGAGAGAGAGAAAAGGTAAGCATAATAAGAGAAAAGAGAAAGAATGAGAAAAAGGAATGGAGGAGAAAGGACAGAATGAGAAATTCAGCAAGTAAAAAATAAAGAAAAAGAGAGGAATAAGGAAAGAGAAAAAGAAACAAAAAAGGAGGGAAGACAAAAAAGTGTGAAGATGAGCAAGAAGCAAAGAAAGGGAAGAAGAAAAATACAATGAGAAGGAATAGAAAAAAATAGAGAGAAGAAGAAGAGAAAGCAGAGTAGAGAAAAGAAAGTGAAAGGAGAAGAGAAAAAGGAGCAAAAGAGAGAAAAAGAGAAGAAACAAAAGGTCAAATGACGGAGAAAACTTTTAAACGGAAAATTAGAGAAGAGTAATCAAAACTCGAGTCGAACTCTCGGAAGTATAAATCAATAAATAATCTATAAAGATAAAATTATCTATTTAAAGGGAAATTTTCTGATAAGATAAAACCGCATCCCTTCCTCCTCTTCCACGAAAGCTCTAAATTTTTCTTCCTTGGAAAAAAATTGTTCGACTTTTTCGACAATTAAAAAACGAAGAAAGAAGAAAGGATAGCGGAGGAGGAGGAAGGAGAAAAGAAAAGCAGAGAGGAAGAAAAGAAAGGTAAGGCAAACACAACCCTCTTACCCCCGCTCCTCGGTCTCCCATCCCCCGGGACTAGAAAAGTTGTTAAATTGAAAACTTTGAAAATTTATCTTGAAGAAAGATTCGTTTTTCGGAGAAGGCGGTGGGAGGAGGAAACAGAATTTTTAAACGTTTTCCTCAGACGAAAGTATAGTTATCAAAAAGCAACCCTCCATTCCCACCCCTTCCATCATCTCTTTCCTCTTAAGACTTTTCATCCCTGACTGAGTTGGGAAGTTTTGAATTTTAATCTCCTTTTGTTGTCCATCGAAGCCAGAAGGTCCATTCGGTCTGTCCTAACTTTTCCGGGTTTTTTGTTTCTTAAAGTGACGGAAGGATGTTTCCAATTTCATCCCCCCTTAGCCCCCCTTCCCGACGGGTCTTTCTAATTTACATTAAATTGCCAAAATTTTTGTTTCTCTTTTTTCCAAGAGGAACGTCATCTGGATGACGACAAAAAAATTAATCGCCAGAAGGATATCCGAACAAAAAGTTGTCGGTCTGCGCAGGGGAGGGTGGAAGGGGTGAGTAGAACTCAAAACCGATTGATGAATGACCCATTTTTCACGTCAGAGGGCCCGCTGTTTTGATGATACAGTGTCACGTAATTGGCGGTAAATAAATGTTCTCTGTTCAGTGATCGAATTGAATGGAGAAGCCAGAGAAGACAGTTGGAAGAGTTCTGGTCACGGATGAAGAATCAGACGGTAGCTTAAGAAGGATAATTTAGACATAGGAACCCGGTATTGTGGTTAAAAATCCGAATCCAAGGCCCGTGAAAAAGTACAAATAACAAGACAGGTAGATGGAGAAGAAAGCTGACGAAGGACACAGACGCAGTTAAGGTGACATTTGGCCACTCGGCAATTGACAAACGGTGAACCCTCATGAGTAGAAGCCGTCTGCTTCATGACACATAGGATGAATTACGTGTCCACGACGAACGATATCTCATTGGTGTTTGTTTTTTATGGATTGAAAGGATGAATAATGAACTCTCTTCCTGTTTGATAACTAAAACGGTTGGGACCGAGAATGAAGAACAAATAAAAATAAAGAAAGAAAACCAAAGAGAGAGAGAGCAGCAAAAAACCAAAAGAAAGAAGGGGGAGAGAACCACAAAAGAAGGAAAGAGAGAGAAAGAAAAGGAAACCCAACAGAGAAAGAGAGAGAGTAAAAGAAAGAAACAGAGAGAAACACAACCAAGAATCAAGAGGGGGAGAGAGAGGAACATGAATCCCGTCGGAATTTGCTGTCAGAATTTTTCGAAATCCAAAACCCGAAGGCATCAGCAGCAGCATCATCACCATTTTACCGTTAACTCGTAATTCGAACTCAGGCGAATCATTCCACCTTCGAAGGATGAGGAAAAGGAAAAGAGGATGGGTAGAGGGGGATGGGGAAGAAAGCAACAGAGATGAAAGAAGATCCATTTTGCAATCGGACCGCATAAACAGAACTCAAAATCCCGGTTTCCACCACGGCACTCTGGATTCACAACTTCCGGTTTCCCTATTTCCTCGAATACTTCCGCCCTTCTCTTCCCCCGCTTCAACTCTTTCTTTAGCAAAATACATTACGTCACTATCGGTGACAGAGAGGGGGGTAGTAACCAGATGTTAGTGGTAGATAACGAAAGGAAAACAAAACCGAAAAACATCTGCGGAGCGATTCAGGTACAAATCCAATCTCCCCTCCCTGAAAAAGGTTCGGAACGACACGTAGAAAATACCTGGGGATTGAAAAACCTAGCCAAGGACTATTTCAGGTTCGTTAACGGCGAAACCACTCCGAGAACCTGACAAAAAAAAAGTTGGGAAACAAAGGTTTTTGCCAGAACCCATCCTCCCCATGTTTAACCAATGTCGAAATCAGTCATCGGACATAACCCGAACCTGATTCCCATACCTTAGAAACCATCTCCACCTGGCTTTTTATTATTAATAAACATCAGAGTGGAGAGAGAACACCCTTGATTGGTGCGCATGCGTCGAACGGTGCGCAGCTGCTCTTTCCCGATCGCTGCCTTCCACTTCAGTCTTCTTCTTCTATCGGCTCGGAACGGGGCGTTCGGATATGGGCCCGTGTTCGGTTTTCGGGTTTTACGTTGTCTCGTGTGTGTTGTGCACGGTTCTCGTGGTAACGGAGACGTTTGTTTCACGTGAGGATGATGACGAGCTGAGAGATGCAGTGCGAACGCTCAAAGGCCAGGTGAACGCTCTGTTGGAACGGAGACAAGAAGACTTTAACGTTTTAGAAGAATCAATTAGGAGGTCACTCGATAGGAATTCGGGGTTGGCTTCCGTTAAGACGGACCTCGACGAATTAAGGTACGAAACCTTTTCTTACAAGAATTTCTACATCTTTCTGTAGAGGGAAAACGGTCTGGATAAAACCAAACTTCATGTGATTTCGAAAACTACGCCGTTCAAAGATTCACTACCTTACTTCCGGTTTTTCGATTTTGTGTCCAAACAACAGTTACAACCACATACAGGAAAAAAATTTTAGTGACACAGACAGGCAGAGTCGCCAACCAACTTAAACAGGAATGAGTCGCCGGGTAAAATTTAACATTTTCAAAAGTCATTTCCGGTGCGTTCATTCAGAGCCGAAAAACCTGAAATCTCATGTTGCCCCTCCGCATGTGACCTCATCTTGGTTTTTGGTTTGTTGGTCATCAAGCACTAAAAGGATTTGGTTTGTTTTGCGGGAAAGTACCAAAAGCTCAAGTCGAATCTTGTCAAACTTAAGGTTTTTGCTGAATTCCTTTCGATTTAGTGCAATTATAAATAAGGTAGCGAGTCTTTTAACATTTCACGAACGCACTTCAAATTTGAAATGAAATTTTGTCTAAGATGACAAAGTTTTTAAAGCCTGTGTAATTAAGTGAGTCTGACTTCTTAAGGGGCAGAGTTACCGTTAAAATTTGGGATTCAATGAACGAGAGAGGGATGCAATGGATTACGCTAATGATTGAGTAAAATAATAAATTATTGCGCATTAATTATGAAACAGCAATTTCAAATAGGCGTGCATTACTTCTGAAATGAGTCTCGCGTTAGACTGTGCAGTACTAATAAAATAAAAAGTTTGAATCAGTGTGCATCATTTATGAATGAGTCTACCATGAAGATGTTGAAATTATCTTGTCAAAAATCATGGGAGTGTGTGTGACTTTCGAATATAGTCTTGTTTTACAGTGTGCATTATTTATGAAACGAATAATAAATTTTAGAAGAGGGCGACCGAAGGGGGCGGAGAATAAACAAATATTTCCTTTTAACCCCCAATGATTTTTGAAATAAAAATTTCAAAGCAATAATAAGTGTGCAATACTTATCAAAGTATATGTTAAAAGTGTGCAGTTCTTTTGAGAAGAGAATTTTGTTAAAGCTTGTATTATTTTATAAATAATGCACAGTTTAATACGAGACTCATTTCGTAAGTCATGTACATTCCTTTGAAATTTTATTTTTTATTTTCAAAAATAATGCACATTTTTAGAAGACTTCTATTCATTCAAATTACTCCTCTGAAATTTTTATTTCAAAAATAACGAACACTTTTATTGGGGGTTTAAAACTTTCAAAGAAGTTATTGTCTCTCTCCTCTTCCCTTTCCGGTTACTCTCCTCTTCAACTTTAGATTCATTCCATAAATAATGCACACAAATTCGAGATCGTTACTTCAGAAATAATCTACAGCTCAGTGCGAGATTCATTTTGAAAGTCATGCACGCTCGTTTGAAATTTTTCAAAAATAATTCACACTTTCATAAGTGACTCATTTCATAAATAATGCACACCGATTTGACATTTTTGCTTTATAAATAATGCACATTGGCTCAAAATTTCCATTGAATAAATGATAAAAAACCGAATGCAAGACCCATTTAAGGGCAATTAGTGTCTCATAAATAATATCGACTTTTTCGAGATATCGAAATCGAACCTGGAAGGGTGCAAAACATAAAATTTGGATGTTTGTGATAGTTTCCATTACTGATTGGAATTTTGGGGAAAAAGGTTCTTTCCCTGGAAAGGCCGCGGTTTTGATCGATTTCCGCCCAGCCGATGGTTGGGTAGGTTGGTTCTTCCTCTCTTCATGTCTACTTCCGGGGAAACGAGAATAGGTTTTCGTTTGTTCAGGTCTAGGATGGCCATTACAATAAGGAAAACTTCGTCTTTCGCTCCCCGCTCCCCCCTACTCTCCACTCCCAAAGGAAAATGAGGTCAGAGAGATAAATAATTCAAAAGTTTTGAGGAGAGAACCCGCCAAAAATCATTCGATACATCGAATGTGACAAGTTTACACTCGACCGAGTTTCGGAATCGACGGAAACTTTTCGATTATTCCGACATCGTTTGAGAGATTCTTTCTTTTTTATTTTAATGAGTTTCTTCCACCAGTTTCGTTTTTTTTTGGGGGAGGGGGATTAAAATAATTTGCCCGGGCATTGTCGGGATTTTTTCAGAAGTTTCGGAGACTACCAGGGCACATTTACGTGAAATCCTTATTAAGGGGAGAAAGGAAGGAAGCTAAACCTCTTTGTGATTCGCCCTCTACTCTCCTACTCCCAACCCTCCTCTCCTCTCATCTCAAAAAGCACTCGAAAAGCATCTCACCTCCGTGTGCTTCTGGCCCGACCGCAAAAACCGAGGGAATTGCATGAATTTTCCAGGATTTCACCCTCACCCCGCTTGTTCTTCCTTCCACACCTCCCTCCGTTCCTCCATTTTTACTTTTAATGAGGATTCGAGAAAATCCTCTCGTTCTGAACTCTCTCTCTCTCTCTCAATTCTATTTTGCGCGCCAAGATTTCAAAATGAAATTTTAACACCAGAAAGACCGAAACCCTGTAAACCTATACTTAGCATGCCCAAAAATCAGTCTCACATTGACATCTATCGGGCAAAGTGTTTAAATAGGAAACCGTTCGATGGATCGATTGTCGAATCGATTATTTTCGATTGTTGGTGTGGAGGTTATTTTTGATTGGTTGTCTCGGTGATTTTGTTTTGTGGTTGTGATGGCGCTGGGGTTTTTTTGATTTTTTTCCCTTGTTTTTGTTTACTCAGCCTCCATCTTGATTAATAATTTTTGTCTGGGAGGGGGCTGACTGACAAACCCTCCAAATTAATTTGTGTTTGGAGAATTTTTAAATTTCGAAAATGGGATTTTCCTAAAGGGAAATTCATTTTCCTTCAATTTTTTCCTCGTAATCCCTTACTTGAGAGACATGATGACATGTTCAAGAGGGTCGAAGAGAGAGGGAGGCTCATTTCGCGTAATTGGTATATCTTTTTGAAATTTTCCTTTTTATATATATATACATATTAATATATATTTTTAACCAAGTAGACTCGAAGTCTTTTTCGTGAGAAAAAAGCGGCAAATAGAGACTTTGTGCAAGATTTTATAAATTTTTTTTAAACATAAAAAATGCTTAAAATTATAAAATTCGAACACACACTTATAAAATTATAACAATTGCCAAGAGAACAGCGAGTGAATAAGCTCCGGTTGTATTCATTGTAAAAAAGTTACATTTAATCGCGAGAGGCTGTGCATTATTTGTGAAACGAGATCTCCATACGTGTGCATTATCTATGAAAATAACTTTGAATAAAAGTGTGCAATATATCTGAAATGGACTTCTAGCAAAGAGTGTTCTACTTATGAAATGAATGCCTTATAAGAGAACGTGATATTTAAGAAATGAATTTCACATGAAAGTGTGCAACATTTTTGAAACAAATTTGTTATAAGACTGAAATGATTCCTCTACCTAGTGTGCAATATTTTTGAAATGAAGTCCTTACGAGATAATGTAATATCTAAGGAATGAACTCTCTATGAAAATGTGCAATATTTATGGAATGGATTTCTTATGATAATGTGCATCAATTTTGAAATGCATTTCTGATCAAATTGTGCAATAATTATGAAATGAATTGCGTATGAAAGTGTGAAATATTGATAGGAGTGTGCATTGTGTTTGAAATACATTTCTTATAAAACTACAATATTTTAAAAATAGATTTCTGACCATAGTGTGCAATATTTATGAGATGAACTATGAAAACCATACATTTTTCTACTCCCCTTTCAAAAACACTACATTTATGAGGAATTCATTTCAAAAGTATTGCACAATTTGCCAATAGGGCTTCCGGTAATGAGGCTACTTGGTCTTCCTCTGAACGAAAGCACTGCTCTGACTACTCGTCTTGGAATTTGACTCTCGAGTAACCCATCTGTGGTACAGAATAAGAACTAAACATACTATACGGGGCCAGACTTTGTTGTAGTTTATACTGAAAGCGTTTGCGCCAGATGCGGTTAAAGCTTCCCAGAGACAGTATCCGACTGTTGAGTGGAGGGTCTATATGGGGTGTCTACTAGAGCTATGCGGTTCGTAAACCTAATCAGATCATCTTCTTTTGACTTCTTTGTCATCTTTCCTTCCCTTCCATCCTTTAATCCTACTTTTTGACGTCTCTTCTCTCCCTTTCCCCGAGTTTTCACCTTTCTCCCTCTGCCTCCCTCCGCCTTCGCTCTCCTTTCTCTCTTTATTAATAATTCCTTGTTCTCGACTAAGAATTCTTCCCATTTTTCATTATTCACTTCATCATTGGCTTTCCTTTCCCCTCTCTTTTGTTACCTCCTCAGCTTTTTACTTCTTTTTCCTTAATCTTCCTTTCAAGCCTCCTACTTCCTTCCTTTCCTTTATTTTCATCCTTCTGACAGTTTACACCCTCTGCTAATTATTCATTCGAAATCTTTGTCTTCTAAAGCTCTTTTCCCTTCAACTCCTCATTTTTTTCTGCTCCGGATATCATCTTTCCCTTTTTCTTAATTAGTATACTTCTCCTCTCTTCTGTCATCTTCTTCCTCGTTCTCGGGTCTTCGCTTATGTACTCTCTCTCTTCGGTGGTTTTTTTGGTTCCGTCACGATTTTTATTCATAGAGGAGGTGTCTATTTTCGAAGGTTCTGATGGGTTTAACAATGCACACTTTCATGAAAATCACACTCATTTCAAATGTAATGCACAGTCCCTTTGAATTATTTTTTCACAATTATTACACTGTTCTGTAGTATTTATTGTATAAGTGCTGAGTGTTATTCTAATGAATTCATTTCGTAAATTTTGCACTTTCGTTGGAGGCTTGAAAACTGAAACCTTTGAAAAAGTCTACCTTTTTTCTACCCCTTCTGGTGACTCTCCTCTTCAATTTTGGCTTTTTTCCCTTCGTTTCCCTTCTGCCATGTTCCCCCACTTCTCCTCTTCTCTCTCTCGCCAAATTTCCTCGAGAGACTGATAACCGAGAGAAAGGTTTTCACTCATTATCAAAATGATCTCAACTGACGTTGCATTAAAAATTCTCCCGATTCTTTCTTCTCTTTTCTTTCTTTTTTCCCTTTTCGGTTATCAACCTGACAGCCATTTTGAAGGAAAATTTTTTTTCTCTCACTCCCTCTCACCCCTTCTTCCTATCTTTCTCGTTTTTTTCTTTTGTGCGAATTGTCGTGACTAAAACGGAAGTTCGAGGGAAGTGAATTTTTTTAAATGAATTCCTTTATTCTGCTTTGTTGTCTCTCAAAGACAGGAGGAGGCGGAGAAAAACTGGGCGGGGTGGAAGGGAGGAGGAAAGAAAAATAGGACAAAGGAGGAGATGCAATAGCTTTGAATGAGGGGGTGGGAAAACTAAGGAGAGCCTCAGGCTGTTGAATTTGTGTTCCCAGACACTTCCTTCTACAACAGACAATCTTTGATGAGAAAACCGAGAGTCGGTGACGAGTGGGCGTCTTTACTGCCTTTTTATAGGACACTGGGAATTATCGCCTCGAAATAAAAAAATTTAGACGTTTGCATAACAAGGGGATAGTTTAACACCAGAAATGGGTACACAATTAGAAAATATATTATTGCTATATTATATAAGTATATCTCTGATAACTCTAAGTACCAGGGTCTTAATTATAGAACGACGCAAAAATAAAAAAAATTAAGGTTGAGCTTAATGAGTTATTTTCGTTCCTAGGAAAAGCCGGAAGTTGAACTTTTTTCCTATTATTTAAGAGGTATGTCTGGAGAAGAGAGGAGGTGGGGAGGGAGAGGAAGGGATATAAAGAAAAGGACAGACTTTGAGACGTGGTAATGTCGGAAGGGAAATTTCTCGAAATTAAATCAATGGTTTCATTAAGGGAATTGAATGCTTTTGTGACGTTACAAATGACGGAATTCTCCGGGAAATCGCCAGAGTCTTGGGGGAGAAAATTCATTTTCGGAAGTTGTCTTTCCACTTGAGTTTCCTTTGGCCCCCCCCCTTTCCTCCCAGCATCTCACGCCTTTCTCCTTTTTCCGGTCTCCTCCTCCTCCGCGCCGCTTTCGCGTAGAATATTTCATTTGAATTGCCAGCGGAAAACAATTCCAACGCGTGGGAATTTCCCTCCTTCGGCTGGATTTTAGTTTTGTAACTCTCCTCTCCTCCTTCTCCTCCCCCCTGGTCTTCTTAAACAGTTCTTCTTTCAACTTTGGTGGGAAGGAAAAAAGAAGCTGGTGTCGCGAAACCAGTTCCCCATTAAACTGATCACCCGAAAACCGGAAAATGATTTTGTTTAAAAAGAGAAACCAACATACCGTCAGATTTTCCAAAATGAAGGCTCGTAGATTTTTGATTGGAGTTGAGAGGCAAAAGGTCGACGTCGGATTTGGCCGGAAGTCGTGCCGGGTCCGCCAACATGAGAAAAATCCGAAATAAAACGCGGAATCAAAAGGGGAAAAACAAAAGGCCTGAGGCGGTGAAATGGTAACACAAAAGGTTTTTCTCCCTTTGAAAGTTCCACGTCCGAAAAAGACCTGGAATAATACAAAAATGATTAAAAAGTTTCCAACAGGACCGTAACCTTCTCTCTTTCATCCTTCGACAGAGCTTTCGATGGTAGTACAATTTTCCTCTTTTGTAACCGCTCATGTTTTCAGCCGTATCCTTGCACTGCCTTCGTTTTTCTGTCCCCCCCCTTCATAATTTGACAGATTCCCTCTGCTCCTAGATCTGGGGTAGGGTCTAACCTCGCGGAAGTCTGCATCTATTTCCGGTTTCTTTTTCCCAACACTAACCCACCATATTTCAGTCTCTTTCGGTTCGGGAGCTAAGAAAATTGTCTGGTCTTAGTTTGTCACGATTTGTTCTTGTCACTGTGAGCGTGGGGAGGGGAGGAGAAGGGAAAAATCTGAGGAAAAGTCCTGAAAAGCTGTGGGAGGGGGGAGGAGAAATAAAAAAATGGTGACTTTCTCTAGGAAATGTATAAATTGGCCGGTGATTTATCCCGTGGCGAGTGCAAAAGCTTTCTGCGGTATAAATTTCGTTGAGCTTTCTTCCTCCTTCATCCCCTTCTCCCCCGCTCTCCGCGCTCACTTTCTTCCTCTCTGCCCAAAAAGAAAAAACTCGGCGAATGGGAAAAAAAGTCATTTTTTAAACTCAGTTGGCGGCGGGTTCACTCCATTGTGCCCGGCCAAAAAAAAGTTTTTATTTTTATTGATTAAGTCACGACTTTTTTATTTTAATAATGATTCTTGAAGCTTTCAACCGGAAGTAATGCGCTCAAATTGACCGAAATACCCCCTCCCCACCACTGCTCACCTCCCTTTTCTCTTGTATAAAGCCAATTTCCTGCAGAGGCATGATGAGTGTAAGAATTTTTTTTCTCAGTCTACCCCCTTTCTGTGGCATTTTTGAAATTTTCCTCACCCCAAAATCTTATTTTCTCCCTTACCTCCCAACCACCCTAAACCCCTCACACGATATTCGGTCCTGGGCAGGCTTTCCAAAATATACACACTATCTAGGTAGGGCATATTAGTAGCCTATATCCTCCTAATATTAAAAATTATACACAATTATATAATAAATAATAGAAAATAAAAAATGATATTATATACTATTAATAATATTAATTCTTAATATATACTATACATATTATATATTAAAGAGAAAATTATAGGGTTCACCTATACGAGAAAAAATAAATAAATAAAGACAACACCTAAAAAAGTAAATATGATGAGAATAGAAAAGAAAATTGAAGTGAACTTACGCCCCCGTCCCGCCCTCCCACTCACATCCCCCAAACACGCCTACGGAAGTTATTACAGAGAATTTAATTTCCAAGACGCCATTTTGATTAGAAGTTGTGAACGTAATCGATTATGTGGAAGATTATAAGTTGGGAGCGGGCGGGAGGTTCTGTGAGGAGGGGGAGGTTTAGGTTGGCAAAAAGGTTTGTGGAAAATGATACAAAGTGATGGTTGAATGGGATGATTGTACGACGGGGAGAGAATTCGAAGGCTCATAACGTGATCGAGGATCACAATCGACCATACAATATATTCCTCATTGATTTTCCCTGGCTTTGATACATTGCTTATTTCATAAATAGTGCATACTTTACAAAATTTCTTTTCCCACAAACAGCTTTCAGCTTTAATCTCTTTCCTTACTCTTGAGTAAAAAGGGAGGTGGGAAAGGACTCAAACTCACAACCGTAGTCTCTAGTCAGGAGCTTTTACCACTAAACCACAAGCGTTCCAACCGTATTGCATAAATACTACACACTCATGTCAAAAGTATTACCCCTTAATCGGCATTTTCATTTCATAAATAATGAACACTAACAAAAGAGCCATTTCAGAAGTAATGCACACTTACTTTAATGAAATTAACACCTTCAGAGCTTAATAAATTTTATGTTCTATAAAAAGAAAACATCGGCGTATTTTAATCATATAAATGAATCTGTCATCTTATGATAAACATTGACAACTTTTGTTCTCGAGGACGAAAATCCAAAAAACCGGAACGACATCCGCTTGGGTGACGAACGGTTCTGTCGTTCGCAAAAACGACAATTAAATCATAAAACATCCCGAACGTCGGAATCATCTCGACCCATATCTCATTAGTTTTAATAACAAAAGACTCGGGCGCGTTCGCGTTAAATAATAAGAGCGACATGTTTCACGGAACGGCGGGAGGAAGGAGGAAGGGGGTGGAGAGGAAATAGAAAACGAAAACTAGAAGAGAGAGAGAGAAGGAACCACTGAAGTTAGCAAAGCAAAACTGTTACGATAATCAACGAAGACACAAGACTCTAACAGAAGACGACATGTATCCCCTCCTCCTTCCTCCTCATTATTCAGTTTCAATCACATTTGTCAGAAGATTTCTTTTTCACTTCTAACGTTCTTCCGAACGGGTTTCAACACGTTCTGACAGGAAATGAATTCTAAACAGACCATAAGATTCATTTGAAAACCATTTGGGCTAAACATGAGGGTGGTATGCTGTTGTGCACTTTCTTGTTGAGTAGATGCAAGAGTATGAACACTTTTAACAAATTTTTTATAAATTTATACTTATTATAGTTATTTATAATAATGATTATAAAGTAAATCTACTTTGTATAATTAGAACTCTTTTAAACATCAGCAAAGTTGTTTTTGTTAAACTTTAAGCTGAGAAACTTTTCGAATGTAATCCACATCCCTAAAGGGAGAATGGTACATAGGAACTGAAAAATGAGTGTCATAAACCTGATGACACCACTAACACCACTAACAGCACTCCAAGATGTTAGAGTGATAGAATGAACAATATAAGAGGTGAAAGAGTAAAAATAAAAGGAAGGAAGAGAAAATGGAAATTAACCAACAATCCTACCCTCGATGATGGGAGTCTTTCCAGTGAAATCATAGTCAGTGATAACAAATTTGAACTTATCACCAGGTTGAATTTGACAGAAGAACCAATCTTCTGGGGTGGTAGGTTCTGTTCTTCGAATAATCACTTTTATGTATTTCAGAGTGAACGCGACGATGTGTTCTTGATGTTTACGCTTGACGACACCTATCGAATTAATTTCATTGTTTTAATTACAACTTCGACATTAATTAGTAGCTTTGTTGAGGGGGAATTTAAATTAGAAACTCACCTTTCAATCGAGCTCCTACAAACGGTTGAAAGATGTAAAAATCGGCGATGATGTTGCACGCGACTTCACCTGTCGTTGAGATGATAACAGCCCCATTCCCAATGATTACTCGAATATTTTCGAATCCCAGCAAAACTCCCCTCAACCTAGTAACGGTAGTAATAATACTAAGTCAAAGGAGTCTTTAGAAAACAAGAAAATCAAATCAAATTCAATCTCTCACCTGGAGTCGAATTTTTTTAGATTTTGCTAAAGCATGCAACGAATTCCAAACCAAATGTCACCCACATAAACGGCGCTGACATCAACTCGACGACGATGTGACTCGACTAATTTCACGCAACTTTTTTCATGTTTGGCCAATTTTTCTAATTTTCTCACTGAATAAATATCACACATTGGATTGTTAACAAGTACTTTCACGTCTCTCATAATGTCGTCTGTCAAAACTGAAATATGGCGCGCGGAACGCTATAGTGAAGCTTTTGCAAACGATTTTTCGGTTGCTTATTTTCACAATGGACGAAACACTTTGCTCACACGTTTTGTTATTTTCGATTTTTTCTATTGTATCTGGCAGAATTTTGAAATTGTTTCAGAATACCTCGAAATTTTATTAATATTAGTTAATTAATATAATTTTGTAATAATTAATAAATGTTTTTATAATTTCAAACAAGTAGACACATATCTCTGGACGTTTTTCAACCGCCGTGAATCCTAGTTTGCAAATTAATTGTTAGGATTTATTTTTTGTTTTTAAAATATTCATACATGGATTTAATAAATTATTGTTATGGAATGGTGTTGGCAGTCTTCTAAGAGTGTGGTGTGAAACAAATGAAATAGTTTTTGCATTTTGTCGAATCGACTACATTGCGAACTAATGTCAAAGGAAAAATGTCTCTGTGTTTCCAATATTGTCAGACAGATTTGAGCCTTTTATGATTTTGAGTATGATGATAAAATGAAAAACGGGTGAAAGATTAGAAATCTGAGTCAAATGGCCGTTGTATGATATGTGGACATTGGAGAAGTGTGCGTTTATCAACATAAATAGCGTAAGTTTCATTAAAAATTCATCCGCATTTCCTGTGTTTCGAGGGCCATTGGCTAGGGACCCCCGCTCCACACACCCCGTTTCCTGTAATGGCGTCGTAACGTTTCCGTTCGAAACGGTTTTTTCCCTATCCGTCATTGTTTCCATCGGGGTTTTCGAATTTATTTCCATGATATTTCGTTATTTCTAGCCAATGGAGCTTGTAAAAGTCACTCTCTATCATTTCCACTCCCCCGCATTTCCGGTTAATATAAGGCTGTTTGTTGATTGTTGGAGGTTTTTCTCTCTCTTTTAATTTTGAAATTTATTTTCGGGGGGAAATTCGCTTTCAGACTTCCCAACTCCTTTTTTTCCTTCTTCCATCTTTTCTTTGTCGTTTTCTATCAATTTAGTTTCGTCTTTTCTCCTCCCTCCCCAGTGCTTTCTTTCCTCGTTTTTTTCTCCTCCATCTTCCCTCCCAATCCGACCTATTCAGGGGTTTCCTTTCCTCTCTTATTGTAACAAATCTCACATCTGGGATGCTGCTAACGTTTTTCGAAAGCATTTCTTTTATTCTTCCACTTCTATTGAAAAGAGAAGGAGGGAATGAAGATGGAGAAGAAGGGAAAAACTTTCCATTACAGCTCTTGAAAAATAAATAAACCGGAAACGAAAATCGATTATTAGGACTGAGGAAGAAAATTTTGTTTTTGGTTTTTTTCTTGGGTTGGTATTGGCAGTTCGCTGACTGGTTTACTGACCAAGGTAGCTGAATGACTGTCAGTGTATCTGTCTCTCTGTATGTGGCCTGTAACGCCTTTTAGGAGATGAAGTGAGGAGATTGGTACTTGGTAATTGGGTTTGCTGTTCTATCCTTTCTCATTTCTGTTTCCTTTTTTTACCTCCTCCTTCCCTTCCTGTTAATCTCTTTGGTTCTGTCTCGGTATTTTTCTCTTTCTTCTGTACTCTCTCAAACTTTCTTTCTTTCATTCCTTATCTATTTCTTCCTTTTTTTCTGTAGTTCTCTCTGTCTGTCTACCTGTTGATTTTTTAATTCTCCCTTTCTCTCTCCAACTTTCTTTCTCTGTATCCCTTTCACTCTGTATATTTCTTCGTCTCTGTCTCTTCCTTTTTATTATTTTCATTCTTTGGCTCTCTCTCATCCTTTTGTTGTCATCCCCCTCATTTCCTTTTTTGTCAATCACTCATTCTATTTTCCTCTTTGTTGTCTGATTTCGCCTTCTTATAACCTCCCCTTTCCCTAGATCATGTTACTATCATCCTTCTCTCTTGTTCTCTATCTGTACTACTTTTTCCTCTTTCCCTTTATTTAGGCCATGAAACGAGGATGTGTAATCACATACAGTCATTTAACAAAACTCATTTTCGTTAATTTTTTGCTTCTTTTGTGGGGGTGATGGGTGGGGGTTGAAGAAAGACAGAGATAACCAGCTATTACCGCACTTGTTCATTGTCTCCTTTCATCCCTTTCCCCACCCCGCATCCTACCATCATCAAACTCTGATTTCATCACTTATTTTCGGTAATTTTGTTTTTCTTTTCCTCTCTTTTTGCTCACTATCCTTCCCTCCCTGCCCCCTATCGTCTTCTCTTCCTTTCTCCGCCATCTTGGCTTTTAATTATAAAATAATTTTCACGCGAGCGAGTGATTATTAATAAATTATAATTTTTTTGTTGCTTTCTATCTTATTGTTTTCATTCGTATTCTTTGACGCCAGACAGGAAGGCGGTGGGGTCGAAAAAATTACGAACTCTTTCATTATCTAGATTTCTCTGTTTGCCTTTCCTATCGATTTTTTTTTTTAAATAATTTTTGCGTTGGTACACGAGGTATTAGAAAAATTTTTGATGAGTTGACATATTCGGACGGGAGTTTTCAGTTTTCGGAAGTTTTCGTAATTTCCTCTCATCCTCTTTCCTTCCTCCTTCCATTTCAAAAAAAAGGAATTGTTGGAACGAACAACACACGGTTCGAAATTACAATTCGTAATTACGAAGTCGAGGGTAGAAGAAATGTGGTGGGAGGGAAAGGAGGAAATAAAAAGGAAGAAAAATGTGAAATCTGGGAAAACGGAAACGCGAGTTTTTTTCAGAAAGAGAGTAAAAAAAGGCGGGAAAACCTTTTTTTTTAAATAAAAAAAGGGCGATTAAATTAAATGAGAAACGAAATCTAAAGAAAATCAATTAAGAAGTTTTGGAGGGTGGTTCTAGGGGTGGGGGTGCGACTAAGATCTTTCGATCTTTACAAACTTTGGCAGAAACTTTCCTCCCACCCCCCCTCTCCACCCCCAACTGTTCCAGCTTTCTCTCTCATTTCAGCTTTTCATTCTAATTTCAATAACGATTAGGAACTAAAAGAAAGAAGAAGAAGAGAAAAAAAATGTCTGTTGACCTCCTTTCCCAACCCCCACACCCCCTCTCGCTCGCTTTTCTTTTTTTTATTACCTTCCCTTTTGTCGAAAGAAGCGAAATTTTGACGGGAGTCAGCGGGGCGGGGGTGGGAAAAGGTTTCTTTAAAAAAAACAATTATTGAAGGGATGATGCTTTTGGCTGACTGAGGTCGGAGGAAATGGTTCCGGTTCTGAGCCTTTTTCCTTTATTTTTATTCCCAGTCTAATGAAATCGGGGTCGGATTAAGGATTCTTTTGAAGTGTTTTTTGTTGTTGCTGTTTTTTCGTTTAAGGAGCCGGTCGGTTGAACGAGATGCCGGTTTGATGCTTTATGGGGGTTGTCAAGTGACTTCATTAAAAAAACAACAGCCGGCGTTGTAGTTATGTTCGTTTTAGTTTATTAAAAAAATTTTTTATTATGGCGGACCGTCACGTCATTGCCGTTACATAATTATTAAATATTATCTACGTATCTATCTGCGTAAAAGAATGTTTGGGTGACAGCAAAACTCAAAAGAGAGTCTAAGTTGACAGTAATTGCATTACTGACTTTACACTACCAAGACAGGGTCGATTAACCTGTCTACGAATTGACTTTAATTTCTTATTACAGACTGAAGGTGATAATTAATTAATTAAGTATAACACAGAGAGTTTCTTAATTTGAAGACGTCATTTTTGATTATGGCATTTTTTCTTATTGTAAATCTCAGCTGCTGGTTTCCCACAGACTTTTCTGTTTTTGTGGTGTCTTGCCTGGGTTTGTTTCTGAGACTTCTTTCCCACTCGCCTGTTGTTTTCACACTCGAAACTGTTTCCCGCGAGTCTTAATTTGGCGATTTATTTTCTTTCTTTAGTTTATTTCTCTTAGTATATATTCTTCTTTGTTTTCTGGGCGTTCCACATTCTCTAGTAGGTGTACTGATGCCTTGTCTTTTAGTTTTCTTATCATTTCTGCCCTGTATTTCCTCTTGATATCTTCAATTCTGTTATTTTTAATTTTTCACACATCCCTTTCATCTCTTTGGCCCTCGTTCTATATTTTGCCCGCTTCTTTCCTTTTCTTCTAGAATTCTAGGAGTGTTTTGATATAAACTTCCTGTATTTGATCGCTTGCCCTTAATAACGACTCTTCGTGTCTCCTCAAATTGTAAGCATTTGTGTACATAATATCATAATAATTGTACTCTTAATACTCTCCGGTCCAAAAAAGGGAAAATTTTATAATGTAGTAATATAAAAGACACAAACGATTTTAAAGTTGGCAACGGGGTTCAAAAGTAGCCAAAAATAAAAAAAAAGGTCAACCAAAAGAATAATTTTGTCATAAAACCGTTAACCTCCACTAGTAACGGCATTCGAGGTTCATAAATCCGTCACCAGAGGCGCTTCAGTCGTCATCATACCAACCGTAAAACTCTTTGATTTCCGTCTAACGAACCACCTCCAAAAAAACCGAGGAAACAATTTAGATCGTTGATTCACAAATTAAAAACAGAAAAACACAAATTAAACCTAACAAACCGTTTCCGGATTCATTTTAAAGTCTGGAGAGTTTGCGAAAGCGGCTCCGACACAGACACACCGCCTTCCCCAAATTAAAAAAAAAATTGAAATTCGACTTCGTTTTCGTTATCGATGAATACATATTATTTGCGCAGGTTTTGGCCTTTTTCTCATACAGCCGCTCCTCCTCTCTGCTTCTCTTCCTCTTTAAACTCATTTACTTAGGAAAATAGAAGAAAAGAAATATTTCAGGCGAAAAAGAAAGTGAAATACTAAATAAAAAATCTCTTTCAAATCTTCTTGGAGGTTTTCTTGACCTTTTCCTTTCTTTTTATCCTACCCCCTCTACTCCTCCTGGTACTCCTTTCTATTTTCATTTCCAAACCTCTCTCTCTCTCTCTCTTCCTTTCAACTCTTTCGACATAGAAAAAAAGGCTTTTACACTGAAATGTTTTTTTTCCTTTCAAATAATAAAAGAAAGGAAAAATAGAAATCAACGAAAATAAATAGACTGAATGGCGTGACATTTGTTAAAAGAAAGAAAAAGCAATAAAAAAGAAAAACATTTTTGTTCGATTTCGGTTTAAAACTTCAAAGGACGGGAAAATAATCAAAGGAAGAGGGGAGGGGGAGGCAAAACGGAAAAAGACAAAATACGGGAAGAAAAAGGTAAAAGATAATTGGAAGAGAAAAAAGTTTGGAGAATTCGTTCCCGTGGGGTAGATACAGTGGTAGGAACCAGTCTTCAAGGAGAGAGGCAGAGGGGGGAAGAGGGAGGAAGGTCTCAAATAAAGAAATTCGAACAAGCGACATTGAAAGGTTTTTAAAGGTTTTTTTGTCAGTCAGCGAAGAGGTTTTTGATGCCCTCCAGGGAGGATGAAGTGTCCGTCTTTCCTTTCTCTCTCCTTTGTTTCCCCGCCCTGTTTCCTTTTCTGTTTCGTTTAACCGCATTTTGTTGTGGGCTGTTGGGGGCGGGGGTCGTGTTTTGTTCTTTTTCTGACGTCGTTGGATTAAATTTTGTTTTCTTTTGAGATCACTCTCCTTTATCTCTCCCTCTCTCCTCCAGTTGAAAAGGTCAAAGCATTCAAGTAATGATCCGGATACGGTTAGCCTGAGGAGTTGTAATTCGATCTCTTTAATATTTAAACCTACCAAGGCGGTCAATTGACCGCTTTAGAAAAATTTTTTGTCCTATCACAAAACTTCACGACTTGCGCATTGCTTACACTTGCTGTGCAGTAGCTAAGTGTCTGACAAAAACACATTCGTATAAATAAAAGATGATAAATATATATTAATATATAAACAAAAAAGTTATAATATTGTAAGTACGGAAGAAACTACAACGAGTATTATAAAAAGATTTTGTTGTTTCAATATTGCCGTCTTTTTTGGACGGTAATGCGCAATATTTATGACATGAATTATTCAGTAACATGTACAATAAATTAATATTATATAAGTTAAATATTCAAATTATAAAATAAATTAATAAAGAAACAAATAAAAATTATAATGATTGCAAAAGAAAATTGAAGAGTAAAAAGTTTTTCTTATTTCAAGTTTGAAGGCCTTTTTCCGGAGGGAAATTGGTCGTCGAGGAGGAGAAAGAAATTTGTCGACACTGAGTGAAAAGAGAGTGACCATCATTTCCTCCTCCTCTCTCCTCCCTAAGTAAAAGACTTGACGTTTATTAAAAATTTGATTGAAACCTCGACTTGTGGTTTGATGTCTCCATAAATTTTTTATTCTCCGGAATCCATTTTCCTATTTTTTTGTCTTCTGCTTTTTACTCCCACCACCTCCGCCCCTACTCGATTTCGTTCTATCACTTTCACTCCTCCTCGTCCCTTTCCCTTTCTCTCTTTCTTCTGCTGACTTCTCTTGGTCCTCTCTCTGTCTTTCTCTCTCGTAAAATCTAATCTTCATTGTTTGTCACTGTCTTTCGGCCTTTCTCGAACAACGCAATGATGCGGACGGGTGGGTGGAGGGGTGTTGGTGCTAGAGGGAAGGGGGAGGCAAGAGGAAGCCACATGGGAAAAATTTGATTCTCTCTGCCCCGTCTCTCCTTTTTCCATTTTCCAGTAAATAAGATAAATAAATTATTTATTGGAAACTCGTTTCTCGGCTTCGATTTTCCTCTTCTTTAAGGGGAAGGGGATGAAGGGGGTGGAGGATTGTGACAGCTGGAGGCGATCGATGATTGAATCATGCGAACCGTCGATTTAAAAATGTCAAAACCATTCTTTGTGCGGAATGTTCGTCCCAGGATTGGTTGACCCAAAAAGTTTTTGGCAGGGGTAGGGGGTAGGGGGTTGGTAAGGAGAATGAGGATGAGGTGGTGGCGATGTCAGGTCCAAATGGCAACGAAAAAGACATTAGGAACGTTGCGAGGAGGATCATTAGGGGGTGTCTGGACATTTGCCGGACTACGTGATGGCCTTCGTTTTGATTACTTTCTCTCGTGTCCTCCTCCTTCCCCCACCAGTGACTTTTCCAAGCATCAGGAGTTTCGAAAATATACTGTTTGTACATTCAAGCAGTGCAACAGATATACACTAAGAAGGTTACAACGCAATAAATAAATAGTATAAATAAAATATGATAGTAAAATATTATAAATAAATAGTATGGAGATTTGGTTTTAATATAATTATACAGAGAGTGGGAGAGAGCGGGGCAAGGAGGGGTTAGAGGAAGATGAGGTTAGGTCAAAAAGTTGAAGCTTTTTAGATTTTATTTAAATCGTCGTCGCGTTAATTCGATTGCAATCTTTCTCTCGAGTTTTCGTGTCGTTTCCTCTTCTTCCTCCCTTTCTCTCTCTTCCCTCTTCCTTCTCCTTCTCCTTCCACACTTTTCCGTTTATTAATCCTTTAAAGCTCGCTTCAGAATAGACTCGTTTAGCTCCTGGAAAAGTTTATTAATTTTGAAAAATGGAGACTTTCCCAGAAATAATGAATAAAATCATTTCAAAGTTGAATAACAAGTGTTAATAAAATTATTTAGGTTGTGAAAGATGGTTGCTGGTGTTCTTCCTGGAAGTTGGGTCTTTTTGGGTGTGGTGTCAGGTTTTTCTGTTGGAGAGGTTAATCATAAGCTTCAGCCTCGGGGGTTCCGGAGTCTGGTTTTGGAACTAAAGCTTAATTTGTGTTTGTAAGAAGCTCTCGTGTTCACAGTCCTAGGTTCTGTGGTTAACACTTCAAGTTAGGTTTCGAAATCGAGAATCGAAACATTGAAGCAGCAGTGGTCTGGGTGAAAAGATAGAAAGCAGACAGACAGTTAAAAGGGATGGTTTCGTCCATTTCCGGTTCGTAACCCATTTCTTGGGTCATTTTCTCTTACAAGTCAAAGCACACAAACACATTTCGCCTGTCGATGGAAGTTGTTCACGTGATCACGGTGTATTAGCTGACCTCGTGAGCGTGCAAAGCTTCCCAGTCTTATTGCCATCCATTTCCTACTCATTCTTCTGTAATGTTTTCTGTCGAAGAGAATAAACGATGGTGTTCTACCCTTTTTCTTTAATAATCTGACTAGTGCTGCTGTTGAGGTTCAGGATGATCCGCCGGTGAAGGCAATACTTTCCAGAGATTCTAGGCTCTCCGTGTAGTCTTTTTTGGTTGTCACTGTCGGGCGTGACTCGTCGACAGAAGTTTCGGAAAATCTGCCACTTTTTGTGGGTCCAGTAGGCCATGTGTGATGTTATCCATGTCAAGAAGTGCTGGCTAGTTTTGCTGAAGTTTTAGCCGCTTTAAAGCTTCTTCGCGTACAAGGGCCCATGGAGGAAGACCATGGCAGCGACTGCCGAAGTTGTTTTATAGGCTTGACAAACTCACTGAGCTGTTCGTCGTTATAGTCACTTTTTGCGCTGTTGTTTTTTACTGCCTCAAGTCAAATGGGTGTTCCTTATGTTACTATGCTAGTGAGAATGGCGTACTCTTGCAGAAGGTCCTTCCAGGTTTGGCAATAGTTAGCTTAGCACTCTGGTTGTGTTGTCTACTTTCTCTGCAACTTTGTCGAAATGTTCTAGGAAGCATCGGTTCTCGATTTGTTATTGTGGATTCGCCTTGTCTTGGTGATGGTAGATTTTTCTTTCCAGGTTGTTTGGTGAACGGGAGGTGATAGTTCCTGCTGTGGTGGAAAAGCCCACCTTTGCTAGCCAGTGGCGTACTTCTGTTTGTTCTAGCTGCAGTTTTCTTTGAAATTCTTCCTGTTTCTTCGCTGTTGTAGGCAGATGACCTTGGGTGACGTTAAAACTGTTGATATTAGGCTGGCGAAATCTTGTGTAGAATTAGTACTCTCTTCAAATGTTTCTTTGGAACTTGCGGTTTTACCCCGGTTAAACACCTCGAAAGTTTGTCGGATTGTATCTTGTCATATGGCTTGATGTTGTGTTACTTAACTGTAAGTTACTTGACGGACGTCTTCAAAGTAGATTTAACTTTAGTAGACAAATTGACGTGATTGATAAGTTGTCTGGAAATATCCGAACCAATAAGCGTGAAATCTAAGAACTTTCATGACATTTGGTTCAGGTTGGGAAAGTTCGTATCAAGTTTGTTAAATTCTTTCTTCTGTTGAGGCGTACTTTACGGAATAAAGTCAGCAAACGACAATATAACTTGGTTAATCTTGTCTGTAACATTATCGGACAGAACTTTCTTGTAGAGCTAATAGTTTTAGGTTTGAAAAGTGTCGCGGAAGTCTAATTTCGGTTGCTTTTTCATCTTCTTTCTTCTTCTTGCCACTTCATTGGACCACGTCGTCAACACTTCCTTCCTGCTTCTTCTTTCGTCTCCTCCAATACTTCTTCATCATTTTACTGTCCTCTCTCGTCCTTTCCCCGGACTCGCTTTCCCTGTCTTGAACCTCAAGGGTTCCTCCCTGAGTGAGATTGAAGTTTGTTGTCTCGCTGTTTGGGGTCTTGCTGCATGATTCCAGTTGCTCAAAATTTTTTTTTTTTTGGTTTCTAGGAACCACAAGTCTCTTGTGTCTTGCCTTTTTCTTCTTCGGGAAGTACCGAAAGATTTTATTTGATAGTCTTCCTGGATCCGTTCTGTTCAGATATCCGTAGAATGTTATCCTTCTCTTCCTCATGAGATTTACGACCTCAAACAAGGCTTTTGTGGTTGGATCAGCGGTGACCTCCTGATTAAATCAGTGCAACGTCTCATTCTCTCCCCGAACTCAACAACTACAGGTGATGAACAAAGGTGACTACAAAGACGATGAACAGAAAAGATGACTGAAGCAAAGAAAGAATAAAGTGAAAGAAGAAGAAGACAAAAAATAAAAGAAAGAAAAGAGGAAGAAAGAGTTAAAGCAAACAAGGAAAGACACCGGGCATCAAAAACCGCCGAAATAAAACCGGAAAAGGGCGGGAAAGAATTTAAACAATAACTCAAACGTGGCATCAGAAAAGTCTGTCGAAGGTCAAAAAAGAGGCAGTTCGCACCGTAAAAATGCGAAAAATTAGGAATTCGAGTCGCGTTTTCCGCTTTCCCTATTTACTATAAACAAAAACGGCGGGAGGCGGGGGAGGGAAGGGAGGAAGAAGAAAATTTTCATTTTCCCAAGTGAAATCGGATTTGTTTATAGACTGCGAGTAAACATTCCGGGAAAACGAACAATTTTCCACTTTTTTTTTGTTTTGCTTTGTTTTTTTAATAAACCTTTCAAGGATTTAAACTTTTAAAACTTTTTTTAACGCCACTTGTAGTACGCTATAGACGCCATCTTTGTTGTTGTTTTTATTAGTTTAGTTTTAGTGCTTTCGATGATAGACATTAGTAAAACATCATCACGGCTCGAGAATTGTTGGATTAGAATGGATTTGTCAATCCTGACAGCAAAGACAATTCGAGGAGTTCGTTAAAGGTTTTCGAATCTCTTTTTAATGCGATTTTCAAGTTGTGCTTTTGTTTTTCGGAGAAATAAATTCTTTTTCTATAAAATTTAGAGAGAGAGAGTGTAAGCAGAATAATATTTACAGCAGCCATTTTTATTTTTATTCTCAGGCTTTAGGATTGTAGAATACTTATTGCTCAGTATTTATAAGATGAATCCATTGCAGAATTGTATATTACTAACGAATTGAATATTAACAATGTGAGAGTGTGCATTATTTATGAAATGAGAAATGTATGAGAGTGGGCAGTATTTTTAAACTGAACACTAAGTACTTTCCTTAAGTGTGTTTTACTTACGAAATAATTTTCTCAGTGACACAAACCGATTTAGCACCGACACAAACACAACACAAAATTGTCACAATTTCAAACTAAACCGATTAAACGCCTCATCCACCTAACGGTTGTGGGCATCGTCAGTCAACTGAGGAGCTAATCCCACGAAACCTTGATTTTATACTGTTTTGCGGGGAATAAATTTCCCCTGCTGTGTAGACGACAAAATGGCATCATTGATAATTTTTGCTATGCTTTCAACGCCATTTTGTCGTCTACACAGCAGGGAAATTTATTCCCCGCAAAACAGTATAAAATCAAGGTTTCGTGGGATTAGCTCCTCAGTTGACTGACGATGTCCACAGCCTTTAGGTGGATGAGGGTGTTTAATCGGTTTAGTTTGAAATTGTGACAGTGACAGTGTTGTGATTCAGCTGTGTTGTGTTTATGTTTGTGCCAATAACTTGAATGTGTGTCTGTCTTGTATTTTTGTGTTGATGCTGGTGTCGATGTTTGTGCTGTGAAATTGACTACCTGGTAAGTAACTCCAAATGTTTTAAACTGTTTTGCATCTTCTCTTAAAATATTGTTTAATCTTGTTAAAAATGGTTTCAAAACTAATGCACACTTTCTTTAATATCTTATTTCATAAATAATGCACACTTCTACGACAGAATTTGCGTTTGTGAAACTGTGTCCGCAGTAAAGATACAAGAAACAGAGGTAGGAAGAGCCAGGGGGCTGGAGGGCGGGATTTCGAGAGTGTCAGAAACGAAACGAAAAAACCTTTCCTCCCCTTCCGCCCCTTTCACCTTCCTCTTTGCCCTCTTTTCCCGAAGCTTTAAATGTACATCTGCAGAACCAAAATACGCTTTTAATAGTTTCGTAAACCTCTTCGTCTTCCCTTTCATGTCCTTTCCATCCTCCTCCCGTCATCCCATTTCGTCGACATCTGCCGAATCTCCGCCATCCTCCTTACTCCGTTTCCGAATCATCCCCTGCCGCCTTCAACCCCTTCCTCTCCTCCGACTTTTCGATTCTCCTGGCACTTAAACTCAAAAAGTTTGTTCTTTCCTTAGAAAGTTTTAACTTATCCTTCCTCTCTCTCCCTCTTTTGAAACAACTTTGTCTCCTCTTCTCTCTTTTCTTTTACTTTTCCTCTACCTACCTCATCCACTCTTATCTTTCTCCTTTCCTCCTCCCTCTCTCTACCTCTTATTGCTCGTTATGTTCTGTCTGTTTTAATTCTTCCCGCCTTGTTTCTTGTATGTTCTACCTTCGTCACGTGATTTGTTCTACTTTCGGTTTCGGTTTTTGTCTGTTTTCAGTTAATTTTTATTCTTTTTGGTTGTTAATATTGATAATTATATAATTCAACTTCTGTTTGGAGACATTGTCGTCTTTCTCTCTCTGGGATGTAGGAACAATGTCATCTGCATAATCCAGGTCGGTCAGATGGCCTATGCTTATTGACTGCCAGAGGAGACTGCGGGTGGAATTATTATCAGTCGCAGAGATAAGTATTTCGTCTATCAAAACCGGAAGTGGCAATAGGACAGTATACAGCACTGCCAAGCACTTCCAGCCACCTTGCATAACTCAGCATCTGAAGGATTTGTGTTACGATATGAGGCTGACGATCTGTACAGGAACCCATTCCCGTATGATTGAGTCCCAATGGTTGTGATGTAACACTTTGCCTTGTTGCCTTAGAAGGGAGACCTGTGGTAGGTTGACAGTGACAAGGGTGAGAAATGAAAGTAAACTCAAAGACAGGTTCTCGATTTGTGTTCGGAAAAATTCAGGATGAAGGAAACAAAGAAGAGAACAAGGGAAACAAGGAGGAAAGGGAAGAAAGCATAACAGAACAAAACTGGGTTAATGAGAGAGGCGAAAGTGGAGGAGGTGGAGGTGAGATTGGGAACAAGGAAGACACTTCTAACAGTTGTTTGACATATTTTATCAGTGAAATTCAGATAAAACCTCTCCTGGGTTTTTCCCCACGGGGGAAACGAAAGGAAAAGAAGAGAGGAAGGAGAGTAAGAGAGAGAGAGAGGAGGAGGAAGTGGAGGAATTCAAGAGAGCAGAAAGAACCCGGGAGAGGAGGAGGAAGAGAGACGCTTTCACTCTTTCAAACAAAACGAAAGCTTTCGAAATTCGATCGACGATTTCGATTCGGTCGTAGGAATAACAATGGCTTTTCACAGCATCGGAAACCGTCAGCAGTTGTTCCCGGACTTTGGGAAGATCTTTCTTAAGTCACTTCCGGTTTTTTGTTTTCGTCAAGGTTACTTTAAAAATAAATTTAATTAATTTTTAAAAAAATGATTAAGAAACAACTGAAATAATGGAATTTGACCTTTGAAACTCTTTTTCCTTCCTCTCGCTGACAAAAAGTCACAGCCTTCTTTGAATTTGTTATTGCTGTTTCTTTCTTTGTTCATCTTCGTGACTGGTTTCTTGTTTCCCTTCGTTACACTCATCAGGAATTTGTGAAAAGAAATTTTTGTTTACCTCGTGTTAACTGCCAACTGTCTCTGGCGATTATCCGTAATCACCAACTAAATAAATGTGTGTATAAATACTATAAGTCTTCCTACCAGTATGCATTTATAGTATTATAAATTTAAGTCTTCACACAACAGTGCAACTACACTTTTTTAAACCGATTCATGGTCGGTGTGCATTAAATATGAAACTGGAAACAAATTTAGTGGTGATTGTGAATAATACCCAAGAAGCGTGTATACTTTATGATTTATTACTTTTACCGTTTGATGAGTGTTTCTGGCAAATTTTGGTGTCTGGCCAACTTAAGGGTCGTCTACCTCTCTCCCATTATCAATATTTTCAAATTTGGACTTCTTGATGTCCTCAAGAACATTGGTTTACACGAATTATGGCCTTCAAAGTTCGAACAGAATTGTATTTCAAAGCGCGATTGAAATATATATATTTATATACAGTATATTTTCTTTTAATTATATATTCTTTAGCCAGTCTGTTTTGGAAGCGACTGCCATCTGCCTCTAAGCGAGACATCAAACAGTTGATCTGGCTTTTAAGCGGCTATGTATCGGGGGAACAAGCCAGTGTCTTAGCCCCAGGAAGATGAAGAAAGGTAGGAAGGAGTATAGAGGTGATGATAAGAGAAGCATATTGTGGAGTCAAGTGGTTTCTTCTGTCTCTTGAGGCTTAGTTGGTCATGTGGCTCATCAAGAAGGGATGCTGCAGAAGAATTGGGATGAACCACAAGTCGGGAGGAAAAAGAAACAGAAATTAATTCGACCTTCAGATTTCCTCTCGTACAGTTTAAAAAATGTCCATCATTTGACGAGGAATGTCGTTTGATATCTCGAAAGAGAGGAAATGGAACATTCTCGTCGTCATTTTAGAAGAAAATTGACGACAGAAAAAATATGAGAGTCATAAAAAAAAATTTTCAGATTTTTAAGCTTAATGAGGGAAAAGAAGAAAGAAATGAAGAGAGAGGTAGAGAGGAAGTGGGAGAGGGGGGAGGGGAAAGGTGAAATTTTCAAAGTAAAATTTCGTCGTCTGCTTTGTTAGCTTTTTTCCCTACCCTCTTTCTTCTCCTCCTTTTTCCTCTCTTTCAACTACATCAAAGGCCCGGGAAATCAGAAGAGAAGATGACGTTTCCATTACGTAAGCAAACAAACTTTTTTCTTTCTCTTTTCTTCTTCTCCTTCATTCGAAAAAAATATTTTCTCTCTCTCTTTCTCTCTCCCCTTCTTCTTTCCTTGTCTATCGTTTCTAGTTGACTTGTATTAAAAACTAATTTCCTCCGTTCTTCCTCTCTCTCTCTCTTTATATTCTCCTCCTCTTCCATTCGGAAATGGGAAATGCAAATAAATTAGGTCAATGAATAATCAGAATCAGTTGATCGACCTGATTTCCGGTTCTGTTTGTCGATGGAAACCGTTCGAAATGGAGAAAAAGTTTCTGTTGGAAACTGCAAGAAAATATCTTCACCTAGAAGGGTTGGAAAAGATGGAAGACGGTCACGGATGCCTTGACGCCTTCCTGTGTCTAATATAACGAAAACATGCAAACAAGAAGACGTCACGCCTCTTCCCAACTAGAAGTTGAGACCGGAAGTCAGCCGATGAGTCACAGGACTTGAACACATTTCTGCAAAATTGGACTAGAAACAAAAGAAGACAACAGAAAGAACAGTCGCATGAGATAGACAGAATCAATCGTCGTATTTTCTGATGGCTGGTGACGAAGGAAACATAAACCGGAAGTGAGGACAGAAAAAGGAAGAAGAAAAATTTTAAAGAGAGCTCTGACTTTCTTTTTGTGGGTAGAGGACAAAAGGACAGCAAAGATAAAATTTTGTTTTTCTTTTCACTTGTTTCCAATGATGCTATCGAAAAATAGAAGAGAAACCGGAAGCGGAAATGAATGAAAAACCACAAACGACTTCCAAATTCTCAGAAACTGGCGGCGGTGGTGTGTTTGTAGAATTGTGTTCTTAACAATGACAAACTGGAAAATTGAAGCCTACACCATTCATTCTATTTCCGATGTCTGTGAGGAAGAAAAAATAAACCGGAAGTGAGAACTGAGGGAGGTATAACAGGAGCAACAAATTTAAAGGAAGGCTGTGACCTTCTTTCTTGTGAGAAGAGGGAGGAGGAAGAAATATTCAAAGCTGAAATGGTTTTCCTTTTCATTTTTGAGTGATTTTATCGAAAAACACGAGGAAACCGGAAGCCGAAATGAATGGAAAACCACAAACAACTTCCGATTTCCTGGAAACTGGTGGTGGTGTGATTCTCACTGTTATGAACACAACTCTACGAACTGAAAGATTGAAGGTCTTGTTTCAGATTCATTTTGTGGTGACTTTGATGAAGAAAAAGAAACCGAAAGTGAGGATGATGGAATAAGAACAGGAAGAACAAACTTAAAAGTCGGTTGTGACTTTCTTTTTGTGTGAGAGAGAGAAAAGCAATGAGAGAAAACAGTTCAAAGATGAAATTTGTTTAATATGTTCTGTTTCTCTACGTTTTTGAGTGATTTTATCGAAAAAGAGAAGGAAACCGGAAGCGTAACAAATGGAAAACCACAAAAAGCATCCAAATTCCTGGAAATTGGTGCTGATAGTGTGATTGTCATTGTTATTAACACAACTGTACAAACTGGAAGGATTCATTTTGTGGTGACTGTGATGGGGAAAAAGAAACCGAAAGCAACAGCAACATCGATTTCTTTTTTAATTTATTTTTATTTTCTATTAATGTTCCTCACATGAGAAAGACAGTGGCGGAAGGAGACGGCAATGATTCATGTAACTAGCTCTCATCATGTGTCTCAAGTCGTTAGATCGGAAATGAGCGTATACCATCTTCTGACAACTTCGAAACCTTTTCATTTCTCTCTCCCTTCGAACGGCGAAACTTTTCTACGCCTTGCAAGAAGGAAAAAGCTCATAAAAGCATATCACCATCAAACGTATAAAAAGTGGTTTCCGGTTTGGAGACGCCATCATAAAAAAACCTTCGCATAAACATGAGTTTTATGTTTTAATAATATTACTTCAGTGGGGTAAGGTTACGAATATGTCGAACAGGGGTTGAGGATTTAAGGGTGGGAAGGGGTGGGTCAACCATGAAGGAGATTCATTGTGTGTCAAAGAGGAAGGAAGAGGTGGAGGAGGAGGAAAGGAAAGGTCGGTAACCTTGGACTTAAAAGGATTTCATTTCTAACCTCTCACTCGTCAATCACGTCATCGAATAAAGCAAAATTTTTGGTTGAAAGCTTTGAACGGCAGCAAAAAAACGGGAAAGAAAGAAACCGGAAAAGGAAGTTGAAAGGTTGAAAAATAATAAAGGGAACAAAAAGAAAGAAAGAAAGAAAAAAATTTCGCACCGTCATCGAATGACAAAAAAAATTTTTTTTTCTTTTCCTTCCCACCGGAAAATTCACTTTTCTCTTTTCTTTTTTAATTGTGAACGGTTTTCCCGGTGACGAAACCCAACCGGAAATGGGCGGTTTTTTTTGGTTTTGTTCGAACGCTTTCACCGTCCCTGTTACGTCCTCTTAGGACGTCAAAAACGAGTTGCCAAGTCGTAGTCGTCGTAGTCTTATCGGATGATTTTGACGGTCGTTTGACCCTTTGATGGTAGATAAGGTAGATAAGCTGAGTAAATAATTTTTTGTGGTTAATAAAGCTCACGCACTTTCTATAATTGACTATAAGAGCATTTCATTCGAAGTATTTTTTGACTGCGAACGAACCAGAAACTGGAGAATGTGCTGTATTACACAAATTCCTAAAATTCCTAGTATGTGACCTAGATTTATATATTTATACAATTATAAAATTATAACTATATAACCAAAACAACGCGAGTCATACTCCTGTTTGTTATTTCTTTCATAAAATAACTTCTGTGCATCATTAATGAAATAAACGCTGTTGGAGTGTAGGATACTTAAGAAATGAATTCTTGACAAGCGCGTGCGATACTTATGAAAAAAAACTGCGTCTAAAAGTGTGCAATACTTCTGGAATAGGTTCGTGGTCAATATGTGCAAAGGGATCCATTATAACAGTGTGCAATATTTATGACATAAACTCTGTAGGAACCTGAGGTATGATTATCAAATGAAATTTTCTACCAAAGTGTGCATTACTTTTGAAATAGGTCCCTGAAAGAGGCCGGACTGAGACTGTATGAGCACTCGAAGAGATACAGAAATGTCTCAGCCATCCACCCATCAAAGCGCGCTAAAAGGATGGGACACCATACCACGGCGAGTTAAAACTGACGGTTTCGGTCGTGAATAGCAATAAATCAAAAGCAAAGGTGATGGGGGTAGGGGCGAGGGTAGAAGGAGAAGGGATGAAATATGAAAAAAAAAATTTTTGAATTTTCCTCAGGCTTCATCTTGCAGAACTCGGTCTTAACCGGAAACGGGAAAATTACAAAAGCGGAAGGAAGAAAAAAATGAGATTTCCTCAGGGGTTGGAGGTTGGGGGTGGAATACCAGAGTCGAAGAATTTCGTTCCGTCTCTTTCCCAAGTACTACCACCACCCCCGAGACCCCAATCCCCCAAAATCCAGAAACCGGCAAATTGGTTTTTTCCTTATCGGCGTTTCCTGTGTCGCGATAATCGCTCGACTTCTCCGGATTTCCGATAATTCGGATATCGTCAGGGGAAGGGAGGTCGAAGGGAGTTCGGGGAGGTTTTTATTACTTTGCCCTCCTCCGCGCAAACTTCTTGAACGGATTTCTTTCCTCCTCAGTATGAATTGATGTTTGGATAAAGAAGGCGAGGAAATCTCTGCATCCACACTGATCCATTATGTACATAAAATTGGATTTGTTTGTTTATGTAATGAATGAATGAATGAATGAAAGTGAATGACTTCTCGAACGCACAAACGTGAGATCAATCGAAGTTGACACAAACAATAATCACGTTCGCGTGATGGCGTCTGTAATGATTTGAAGATCTGAGCCCGAAATCAGTTTGCGACCTGGAATCAGTCATCATTTTTCGGTTCCATTTCTGAAGAACTACTTTTTTCTTAAATATTGCACACACTAATTGTTGACAGGAACCATAAACTCATAACTTTGTATTTGTTTTTCGGAGGAGGACGAGAAACAGACCAATCTCCATGATACATGAAACCATGGAAATCTCCATGATCCACCCCCCAAAAGCTCAAACTTGCGGCCAAAATCTTTGAATCTAGATGATGTCAAAACTCTTTCATGTCGCCATAACCGTACCTGAACTTCATTGTTATGAGGTTATCATTGTTTGACTCACCTTCTTATGTTAAAAAACATTGTTAGAACTTATACGAATCCGGTTTAAATAGAATGAACCTTATTTCAATTTATTTTTAATGACCCACCGCTTCTTTTTAGAATTAACAGAAAAATGTTTGAACTCATTTTTGGTTTTTCTGTGCATTATTTATGAAAGGAACGTTGGTAGATTTAGTAATGAATGATATAAACGGTTTTCCGATTAATTGGGCAACTTCATCAGACTTTTTATTAATTAGTTATCGTTTGTTCTTTCAGGCGGGAGATAGAGAACCTCAAAGGAGGAAAGAAACCAAGTTTAAACGAGCAGAAAAATGATCACATAACCGTTCAATGGCTGTCGACGGCCATAAGCGAACTGAGAGCTGAATTAGCAGAAATCTCCGCCAATTACAATTCCTCTGCGGAGATCCAACAGCGTCAGGAATTGACTTCGGGCCTGGATCTCCTCCGCGGTGATGTTGCCAGTTTCCGACGCGACCTCGAAGAACTTCGAGCGGAACAACAGCAAACGGTCGTCACTCTCGGCCAGCTGAAGCAAGATGTCGAAACGAGCATCAAAAAACAGCCAACTGGCTGCGACAGCAAGGGACGATGCCAAAGCTCAGGTTAGTGTTTTTGTCGTCTCGGTCCTTTTTACCCCGCGTAACCTCCCGTTTGGGGATTAAGAAACCCTGGCTTTTAAAAACAAATCAAGGGAATGCGATTAGGCGGAAAGATGGTAATGACTAATTAAGCAATTAAAGAAGTGGAAAACGGAAGGGATGAGGTGGAGGATTTGGGTCTCCGGAGGGATGCTGGACGGGATAGGGGCTCAGGAAAAATGTTTAAACAAACCGACCAGCGGAAAAGTGAGAAAAGTCGAGCAATTAATCGCGATAACGATCGGATTCCTCCTCCGCCCCGTTTAATAGAACTCTTAGGGGGTCTCCTCCCGTATTTCAAGCCTTAACCAAGAGGTCGTTATGGAAAGATTTACGAACCATTCCTTTTCTCAACCTTCTTCTTCCCTACTCTCCTTTGAAATGAAAGTTTCTTCGACTGCGGATTAGCTTAAGTGGGTGCACTCCCTAAACCATTACCAGAATTGTTCTTAAACTTCGATTTCCGGAACTTTCTCAGATTTTTGGGGATAAAAGAGTGGTAGATTTTGATTCTATAACAACCCCTCTCTCTTTTCTGGTCGACAATAACTTTCTAAAACCCGGAAATTAAAGAACAATCACGAAAGTGAAAGCAGTTAGGACACAAAAAACTATGTTCTTTATTGATCGGCTGTACCTGAAATTACTGAAGGGTTACGAGGAAAGTAAGCTGACAAATAGGAAGAGGGATAAATCCAATTTCAAAAAAAATGCTCATTTTTGAAAATCCGAGAGGAATAAAAATTCCCAAAATTTGCAAATTTAGGACTGGTTTCCATGACTCGATTCTAGAAAGAAAGAGAAAGGTTTATACATGGGAGGAGGGAAAGGTGAAGGTATTAGTAGTTGGGAATGGTGGTTGCAAGACTTCTTGAATGTATAAAAAAAGGAAGAAAGGATTTTCATAACTTTTTCTTCGAGCAACAACAAGAAGAAGAAAATAAAAATTCATGAAAAATAAAGAAAGTTCCAGAAGTAGGGAGGAGGGGAAAAGGAAAGTTGAACTTTTCTTAACTTCATCCTCAGGCCAGAGAATCTTTTATCTCAAAACACGTCTCTTCTCTTATTGGCTCCTTTTTTGTTATCTTTTCTTGGGTTTAATTGTCGAAATATAAATAATAATTTAGGCGCGGGTTTCCGGTTGGAGATGATTTGGCTTTGGCGAAACTCTCGTGTGAATTATGGTTTGCACAAAAAGAAAGTCGACGCAGAAAATTGAGTCTTAATAAAGACAAAAAGGCGAACAAAAGAGAGGGAAATGGTGAAAAGGTTGAGGAGGAAAGCAGAGAGGGGACATCATCTCTCTCACAAGAAAGGCAACAGAGGAGAAGCTGTAACCTCCCGACGCCAAGCCAACCAAACAAGTCGAGTAATAAAGAGGTAATAACCATGCACAAAATAAACAAGGAACCCTTAGAACCCTTTCGCGGGGAGGGAGGGAGGAGGAGTGGAGAGAAAATTCTCATAAACAGGTTGTATGTATTCCAAAGAGGAAATGAAAAGTTGGTGGGAGTGAGATATCGAAGGAGGAAGAGGATGCAGCTTCTCTCTTTCTCCCTCAGAGTTCTTTGCTTTTATTCTTCATCCCCATCCGACTCTCTTCCTCCTTCTTCCATCTCCTCGTTTTAACCGGAAGTTGATAGGAAAAAGTTTAGATGATGTTGAGCAACCCCTTTGAGGGGGAAGGAAGGGAGGGGGCTAAAGAGAGAAAGAGGCAGCCTTTGGAAAGATGTTCGGTTTTGATTCCTGATCACGTCTTGGGAATTCTTTTCGTGTTGAGAGGCCTGAGATAGAAGGTGAAAGGCGAAAGGAGGAGGAGGGGGTTAAATCTTTTTTACAAAATGGGCCAAACATCTGGCTAAAACCCCTCCCCCACCCGCAAAAGCTTTCGATTCTGCTGCTTCGGATTCTTCCCTTCGATGAGTTTTTTACTTAAGATGGAATTCGAAAGCTTTACAGAAAGCTCAGGCGAAAGCACACTTATAGACTAAGCTCTCATTAGCTTTCACTACAACGATTCGCGGTCGAGCGGAACCGGAATTGAAGGGGAAGAGGGGAGAAAAGGAGGAGGAATATGGAAGTAAATTCATTTACGATTTCCTTCTTCTTCTTCTTGTTGTCGGGATGGAATAATTAGGGCCGTCATCCCTTTCCCGGCCCACGTCTTGTCCTTGCCTCCACCCCCCGCGCTCCCGGAAAACCTCACAGAATAATCCACCTGATGCTTTTGTCTAAGTCCCCAATCAGTAATTCAGGACACGGACTATAATATAAGAGATTACAAGTCCTCGAAGAATTCAATTAAACGGGGAGGTCCGAACAAAGACGTTTTGAAAACGAAACCCTTTCTCGGGTTCGGGAAGGCGGTGGGGAAACTCATTTCCCAAAGAAAGGAAGGAGGAAGAGACGGAGAAGTGGGCTGGAGAGAGAGAAAGTACAATTTAATTTCGGAACGAAACAAACTTTAAACTGGTCGAAAAGAAGAGAGAGAGAGAGGGGGAGAGAGGAGGAAGGAGGAGGAGACGGAGAAAAAAAAAGTTTGTTTTTGGAGGAAGATGAACTATCCTCAATACTGAAATTTCATTTATTGGTTTTTCTTAAACTCGGAATCCTTTTAATCTACCTTCCTCTGTCTCTCCTCCTCCTCCTTCTTCCGCTTGACTGAAGGAAAAGTCTTTCTGCCCAGAGAAATTTAAAAGCTTCGTTCGTGACTTTTCATTTTCGGGATTCTTCGAGATACAAAACCCATTTCCCTTTCTCTTCCTGTCCCTCTCTTTCTCTCTCTCACTTCTGGAAAAAGGAAACCTAACAGAGAGAAAGAGAGAGAGAGGGAGAGAGGAAGGTTTTTGCGGTTTCTATGTAAACACGAAATGAATAGCGAAGGCTTGAGGGCAGAGAGGATGGGGAGGAGAGGAGGTGGAAAGGCTTCGATTTCACCCCCTGGAAACGTGATTTCTTGAAGCTTTTCCGCCCACTTTTTGTGTTTCTTTTGGAAGGCAGGTAGAAGATCATTTACATGTTTCCAGAGAATGAGAGCAAAAGGGGATTCGGATCTCAGTTCTGGTGTCGGTCTTTTTTGTGATTTTCCAAGTTTACGGGGCGTGACCACTGAGTGTCTTGTCCTTTGGGCCCTTTGATGGGTTTGTTTGAGGTTGTTAGCTGACTGATTTCATTATCCGTATTCTAATTTAAATAAGTTGTGATGTAGGAGGCTTTGTAACTAAGCAGACGACAGCATGTTTGTTTCATGGCGAATTTCAAAACATAAAACAACCAACACGCTACCACTATTAACTGGAATTGTCGGTCCGTAAAGTTGTAGTAAGCTGGATTGCTAACCAGGTATCACTCAAGCAGTAAGCGGTTACCACAAATACCATCCCAGAGGGTGAGAGACCCAAGAAATCTGGGTCCGTTGGTAGGAAAATAAAAAATAAAAACCTCGAAATCCCAGTGCGGATCGTGGAAAAATATTTTCTTCTTCCCCTTTTTCACTCACAACTTTCTCAGCATCATATATAATATATTATGTTGCGTTATGTTACACATATCATCATATATTATATAACGTGTTATGCAATCGCCTTCTCCTCTTCCTCTTCTTCTGCTTTCCCGGGGTAATATAATAAAAATGAAAATATTTTTCTCTCTTCCTCTTCTTCCTTCCTTTTTTTTATTTATTTATTCAATCACGCAAGAAACCTTCGAAGATGAGCTTTTGAAAACCGATGTAAGGTGAAGGAGGAGAAAGGAGGATGGAGGAAGGATCGTTTGAACCTTCTCGTCCACTTCCTCTTCCTCCTCGAGTCCAAATTTTGTGGGAAAATCTCTGAAAAGTTTTTTCCGCGAGCGTCAGAACTCGTTAGTTGAGTTAAGGTTGCGATTTGTTTTGAAAGGGATGTTAGGCTCTTTTTATATTAAATGAGTTTTGGGAATTTTAGGATGACCAGAAGGTGTTACACGCGATTGACGGGAAGATGGAAGTTTCTTGTGTTTCGGTTTGGAGTGTGTTGGGCTACCTGGAAATTTTTAACTTCCTTTTGTTGGATACTTCCGGTTTTGTGGAGGATGGTAATTAATTAATGAATCACAAGGTTGTTTGGTGAGATGAGTGATAGAGGTTGAGGAAGTATGGAGGAAAGGAGAGCAGATTTCCCGCCAAATCATCCAGTTGCTCGCTTCCTAGTTTTTAACGGAGACTCAAAGAAGGCGGTGTTTTTTAACCCAACCGAAGGAGAATTAATTAAAACAGAAGAACACACACACCAAAGAGTTAAACCAACCCCTCACCCCAAGAGCTACGGTGAGGAGGAGGAGGAAGGAAGAGAATTGGGGAGGGGGTAGAAGTAAAAAAAGCCCAGAAACGGAAATGGCGGGAAATTGTTTTCATTTAGAAAAGCGGTCTGACGTCATTTCCGAGAGGAAATTACAACAGGAGAAACGGCGAATGAAAAAGAGAGATGGGAAGAGAGTGAGAGAGTCAGTCCATTGTCGTCAATCTGCTCGTCCCGCCTCCTCCCTCCTCCGCGGGGCTAATAATATCCCGCTTAAAACACTGTTGGAAGGTGTTGTTGCTGAGGCGAAAAGTTTTTTCCCCAAATCGCAAGGTGGAAATCGAGAAAGCGGTGGATGGAGGAAAGGAGGGAAACGGTGGGTGGAGGGAGGAACTTTCTCTTTAGGAGTTAAAACTCTAAATTAACGAATGCGTTTATGTTAATCCGGTCTTTTGTTTACGTTTATAATGGAAAATCCTCAGAATTGTGCGAATTCTCCTCTTAATATTTATTGTAGTTGTTGTAGTTGTTTCTTAATCTTACCCGACTGTAGTGGGAAGGGGAAGAAAAGAGCAGGAGAAATGAAATCGTTTGTTGTGTTTCCGAGCTTTTTAGATCCGACTCGTGAAAATCCTCCTTTTTTGTTTTCTCTTTGCTGTTGAGGTTTCCATCTTTTTCATTTTGGGTGGGTTTTCGGTGGCACTGATTTTGGAGTTTGAAAGGTGGGATGGTAGCTATATGCCTGGAAGAAGATAGGTGAGAACAAACATGCGAAGAGGAGTGAAAAACGACAAGAGGACAAGTACAGGAGCCTAAAAGGAGAACGGAAACTGAAGAATTTCGAATGGGAGGGAGAGATGAAAGGAAGAGACATCTTGGCGGTTAGGAGTTTTGGGAGAAGTGGAAAGGCGGATGTTAGTAACAAAATGAAATTTTAGACACCGATGGAAAACAGAAAGTGATGTCCAGAACGGGAATTTGAGAAGAGTTGAAGGGACAGGGTTAGCTGGGTTTGAGTTTGAGTTTAGGGGTTGAAGGTCATACAGCCTAAGGGAGGAAGGAAATTTGGTTGCTGTTGTTGTTCTTCTTAACCAGACAGAGAGATAAAGATTGTACAATTTATGAATTATCACACTACCAAGTACTACACGTAACTTTGACGATTTCAAATAATCCGCGTAAAAAGAGACCTGATATAAGGCGGGGGATGGAGTTCAGTAATACGTTTACAAGAGAAGTGTTCGATCGCTGACTTCTCCCTTAAGTTTGCTTGCCCTTTCTTGAAAACCTCTTGGGCGCCGAATAATGAAAGATGTTTAAAAAAAGGAAGAGAGCAGGGCGGGGCAAACAGGGTTGGAAGGCGGTGGGAAAGGAAAAGAGTGTTTCCAGAGCCCAACTATGCAAAAAAAATCAAGCTGGAAAGGGCCCCATCAAAATTGCGTGACTCGAAGCTTTAAGACGAAATGGTTTTTCTCACTGGAAACCTGTTTTCCTCGGTAATTTTGTGAATGTTGTCGGCCATTTTGATTGAAAGACTCGATTGTTTCGCTCTTTTACTCTCGTGTTCCCTCCACCACCTCCTCTTCTTCCCCCTTGCCTCCCAATCGTCTTCTCTTCTAGACTTCCTTCTCTCAGGCAAAAGACTAATAACCGAAAAAATGTTAATTTCGAAAGTTTTCGCGCCTTTTTTTTTGGTTATGATAATTTGAATTTGACAACGACTTCCGGTGTGGAGGAACCTTTTCTTTGTGGGTTTATTCAGGTTTGTGAAATTTTAATGCGGTGTTTTACGTTCCTTTGGTCATCCTACTAGTTTCTTGGGAACCGCAAAGGACAAAAATTTGTTTAAAGTTTTCGCGCCTTTTTCGTTGGTTTAAAAATCTGAGCTTAATTACGACTTCCGGTGTGGCGGAACCTTTTTTTACGGGCTTATTCAAATTATTTTTAGGTTTGTTAGGTTATTTTAAGAAAAGGTAAGACTTTTTCAGAAACCGGAATTGACAACAATTCAGTTTTAAAATATTTTCGCGCCTTTTTCATTGATATAGACTTGAATTGGAGTACGACTTCCGGAGATGACGAACGTTACTTTATTCAAATTCATTTAGGTTTCTGAGCAATAGGTCGTAATCTCATGAAGGAAAGTTTTTCTTGAGAACCAGAAGTGGGAAAAT
>JADMLL010000012.1:1627200-1900467 GCA_016920875.1 Columbicola columbae
ATTAAAGAACAATCACGAAAGTGAAAGCAGTTAGGACACAAAAAACTATGTTCTTTATTGATCGGCTGTACCTGAAATTACTGAAGGGTTACGAGGAAAGTAAGCTGACAAATAGGAAGAGGATAAATCCAATTTCAAAAATGTTGAAAATCCGAGAGGAATAAAAAATTCCCAAAATTTGCAAATTTAGGACTGGTTTCCATGACTCGATTCTAGAAAGAAAGAGAAAGGTTTATACATGGGAGGAGGGAAAGGTGAAGGTATTAGTAGTTGGGAATGGTGGTTGCAAGACTTCTTGAATGTATAAAAAAAGGAAGAAAGGATTTTCATAACTTTTTCTTCGAGCAACAACAAGAAGAAGAAAATAAAAATTCATGAAAAATAAAGAAAGTTCCAGAAGTAGGAGAGGGAAAGGAAAGTTGAACTTTTCTTAACTTCATCCTCAGGCCAGAGAATCTTTTATCTCAAAACACGTCTCTTCTCTTATTGGCTCCTTTTTTGTTATCTTTTCTTGGGTTTAATTGTCGAAATATAAATAATAATTTAGGCGCGGGTTTCCGGTTGGAGATGATTTGGCTTTGGCGAAACTCTCGTGTGAATTATGGTTTGCACAAAAAGAAAGTCGACGCAGAAAATTGAGTCTTAATAAAGACAAAAAAGGCGAACAAAAGAGAGGGAAATGGTGAAAAGGTTGAGGAGGAAAGCAGAGAGGGGACATCATCTCTCTCACAAGAAAGGCAACAGAGGAGAAGCTGTAACCTCCCGACGCCAAGCCAACCAAACAAGTCGAGTAATAAAGAGGTAATAACCATGCACAAAATAAACAAGGAACCCTTAGAACCCTTTCGCGGGGAGGGAGGGAGGAGGAAGCGGAGGAGTGGGAGAGAAAATTCTCATAAACAGGTTGTATGTATTCCAAAGAGGAAATGAAAAGTTGGTGGGAGTGAGATATCGAAGGAGGAAGAGGATGCAGCTTCTCTCTTTCTCCCTCCAGGCGAGTTCTTTGCTTTCTTTATTCTTCATCCCCATCCGACTCCTCTTCCTCCTTCTCTTCCATCTCCTCGTTTTAACCGGAAGTTGATAGGAAAAAAGTTTAGATGATGTTGAGCAACCCCTTTGAGGAGGAAGGAAGGTAGGAGGGGGCTGAAGGAGAGAGAAAGAGGCAGCCTTTGGAAAGATGTTCGGTTTTGATTCCTGATCACGTCTTGGGAATTCTTTTCGTGTTGAGAGGCCTGAGATAGAAGGTGAAAGGCGAAAGGAGGGAGGAGGAGGGGGTTAAATCTTTTTTACAAAATGGGCCAAACATCTGGCTAAAACCCTTCCCCCACCCGCAAAAGCTTTCGATTCTGCTGCTTCGGATTCTTCCCTTCGATGAGTTTTTTACTTAAGATGGAATTCGAAAGCTTTACAGAAAGCTCAGGCGAAAGCACACTTATAGACTAAGCTCTCATTAGCTTTCACTACAACGATTCGCGGTCGAGCGGAACCGGAATTGAAGGGGAAGAGGGGAGAGGAGGAATATGGAAGTAAATTCATTTACGATTTCTTCTTCTTCTTCTTGTTGTCGGGATAATTAGGGCCGTCATCCTTTCCCGGCCCGTCTTTGTCTGCCTCCACCCCCGCGCTCCCGGAAACCTCACAGAATAATCCACCTGATGCTTTGTCTAAGTCCCCAATCAGTAATTCAGGACACGGACTATAATATAAGAGATTACAAGTCCTCGAAGAATTCAATTAAACGGGGAGGTCCGAACAAAGACGTTTTGAAAACGAAACCCTTTCTCGGGTTCGGGAAGGCGGTGGGGAAACTCATTTCCCAAAGAAAGGAAGGAGGAAGAGACGGAGAAGTGGGCTGGAGAGAGAGAAAGTACAATTTAATTTCGGAACGAAACAAACTTTAAACTGGTCGAATGAAAAAGAAAAGAGAGAGAGAGAGAGTGATGGGCAGAGAGGGGGAGAGGAGGAAGGGAGGAGGAGGAGACGGAGAAAAAAAAAGTTTGTTTTCGGAGGAAGATGAACTATCCTCAATACTGAAATTTCATTTATTGGTTTTTCTTAAACTCGGATCCTTTTAATCTACCTTCCTCTGTCTCTCCTCCTTCCGCTTGACTGAAGGAAAAGTCTTTCTGCCCAGAGAAATTTAAAAGCTTCGTTCGTGACTTTTCATTTTCGGGATTCTTCGAGATACAAAACCCATTTCCCTTTCTCTTCCTGTCCCTCTCTTTCTCTCTCTCACTTCTGGAAAAAGGAAACCTAACAGAGAGAAAGAGAGAGAGAGGGAGAGAGGAAGGTTTTTGCGGTTTCTATGTAAACACGAAATGAATAGCGAAGGCTTGAGGCAGAGGATGGGAGGAGAGGAGGTGGAAAGGCTTCGATTTCACCCCCTGGAAACGTGATTTCTTGAAGCTTTTCCGCCCACTTTTTTGTGTTTCTTTTGGAAGGCGGTAGGAAGAGTGTTGATCGTTTTTTTACATGTTTCCAGAGAACGAGAGCAAAAGGGGATTCGGATCTCAGTTCTGGTGTCGGTCTTTTTTGTGATTTTCCAAGTTTACGGGGCGTGACCACTGAGTGTCTTGTCCTTTGGGCCCTTTGATGGGTTTGTTTGAGGTTGACTGATTTCATTATCCGTATTCTAATTTAAATAAGTTGTGATGTAGGAGGCTTTGTAACTAAGCAGACGACAGCATGTTTGTTTCATGGCGAATTTCAAAACATAAAACAACCAACACGCTACCACTATTAACTGGAATTGTCGGTCCGTAAAGTTGTAGTAAGCTGGATTGCTAACCAGGTATCACTCAAGCAGTAAGCGGTTACCGCAAATACCATCCCAGAGGGTGAGAGACCCAAGAAATCTGGGTCCGTTGGTAGGAAAATAAAAAATAAAAACCTCGAAATCCCAGTGCGGATCGTGGAAAAATATTTTCTTCTTCCCCTTTTTCACTCACAACTTTCTCAGCATCATATATAATATATTATGTTGCGTTATGTTACACATATCATCATATATTATATAACGTGTTATGCAATCGCCTTCTCCTCTTCCTCTTCTTCTGCTTTCCCGGGGTAATATAATAAAAATGAAAAATATTTTTCTCTCTTCCTCTTCTTCCTTCCTTTTTTTTTATTTATTTATTCAATCACGCAAGAAACCTTCGAAGATGAGCTTTTGAAAACCGAAGGAGAATTAATTAAAACAGAAGAACACACCAAAAAGTTAACCAACCCCAAGAGCTATGGTGAGAGGAAGGAGGAAGAGAAAGAGAATTGGGAGGGTAGAAGTAAAAAGCCCAGAAACGGAAATGGCGGAAATTTCATTTAGAAAAGCGGTCTGACGTCATTTCCGAGGAAAAATTACAACAGGAGAAACGGCGAATGAAAAAGAGATGGGAAGAGAGTGAGAGAGTCAGTCCATTGTCGTCAATCTACTCGTCCCGCCTCCTCCCTCCTCCGCGGGGCTAATAATATCCCGCTTAAAACACTGTTGGAAGGTGTTGTTGCTGAGGCGAAAAGTTTTTTCCCCAAATCGCAAGGTGGAAATCGAGAAAGCGGTGGATGGAGGAAAGGAGGGAAACGGTGGGTGGAGGGAGGAACTTTCTCTTTAGGAGTTAAAACTCTAAATTAACGAATGCGTTTATGTTAATCCGGTCTTTTGTTTACGTTTATAATGGAAAATCCTCAGAATTGTGCGAATTCTCCTCTTAATATTTATTGTAGTTGTTGTAGTTGTTTCTTAATCTTACCCGACTGTAGTGGGAAGGGGAAGAAAAGAGCAGGAGAAATGAAATCGTTTGTTGTGTTTCCGAGCTTTTTAGATCCGACTCGTGAAAATCCTCCTTTTTTGTTTTCTCTTTGCTGTTGAGGTTTCCATCTTTTTCATTTTGGGTGGGTTTCGGTGGCACTGATTTTGGAGTTTGAAAGGTGGGATGGTAGCTATATGCCTGGAAGAAGATAGGTGAGAACAAACATGCGAAGAGGAGTGAAAAACGACAAGAGGACAAGGAGCCTAAAAGGAGAACGGAAACTGAAGAATTTCGAATGGGAGGGAGAGATGAAAGGAAGAGACATTGGCGGTTAGAGTTTGGGAGAAGTGGAAAGGCGGATGTTAGTAACAAAATGAAATTTTAGACACCGATGGAAAACAGAAAGTGATGTCCAGAACGGGAATTTGAGAAGAGGAAGGACAGGGTTAGCTGGGTTTGAGTTTGAGTTTAGGGGTTGAAGGTCATACAGCCTAAGGAAGGAAAATTTGGTTGCTGTTGTTCTTCTTAACCAGACAGAGATAAAGATTGTACAATTTATGAATTATCACACTACCAAGTACTACACGTAACTTTGACGATTTCAAATAATCCGCGTAAAAAGAGACCTGATATAAGGCGGGGGATGGAGTTCAGTAATACGTTTACAAGAGAAGTGTTCGATCGCTGACTTCTCCCTTAAGTTTGCTTGCCCTTTCTTGAAAACCTCTTGGGCGCCGAATAATGAAAGATGTTTAAAAAAAGGAAGAGCAGGGCAGGGCAAACAGGGTTGAAGGCGGTGGAAAGGAAAGAGTGTTTCCAGAGCCCAACTATGCAAAAAAAATCAAGCTGGAAAGGGCCCCATCAAAATTGCGTGACTCGAAGCTTTAAGACGAAATGGTTTTTCTCACTGGAAACCTGTTTTCCTCGGTAATTTTGTGAATGTTGTCGGCCATTTTGATTGAAAGACTCGATTGTTTCGCTCTTTTACTCTCGTGTTCCCTCCACCACCTCCTCTTCTTCCCCCTTGCCTCCCAATCGTCTTCTCTTCTAGACTTCCTTCTCTCAGGCAAAAGACTAATAACCGAAAAAATGTTAATTTCGAATGTTTTCGCGCCTTTTTTTTTGGTTATGAAAATTTGAATTTGACAACGACTTCCGGTGTGGAGGAACCTTTTCTTTGTGGGTTTATTCAGGTTTGTGAAATTTTAATGCGGTGTTTTACGTTCCTTTGGTCATCCTACTAGTTTCTTGGGAACCGCAAAGGACAAAAATGTTTAAAGTTTTCGCGCCTTTTCGTTGGTTTAAAATCTTAATTACGACTTCCGGTGTGGCGGAACCTTTTTTTACGGGCTTATTCAGGTTTTTTAAATTATTTTTAGGTTTGTTAGGTTATTTTAAGAAAAGGTAAGACTTTTTCAGAAACCGGAATTGACAACAATTCAGTTTTAAAATATTTTCGCGCCTTTTTCATTGATATAGACTTGAATTGGAGTACGACTTCCGGAGATGACGAACGTTACTTTATTCAAATTCATTTAGGTTTCTGAGCAATAGGTCGTAATCTCATGAAGGAAAGTTTTTCTTGAGAACCAGAAGTGGGGAAAATGCGATTGTATGAAATTTTCCGAGAAAACAGGTGAAGGAGAGAAGCAGAAACGCTGGATGTAGATGGGGAGAGGGGGCAGCGGGGGAAGTCTCCCGTTTTCGGGCGGTTAAAACTGTAATGTCTCAGATGGATGTCTCAAAGTGACGGACAAGACAAAAAGAGCTCACGTTGGAAAAGGGATTTTCCGAATTAGATAAATTCGTTTCGGACGAAGACCGGAAATGCGATTCCTATCAGGGTGGTGTGGTGGTCTTAAAAGCTTTTTTCTGAAGGGGAGGATTTTCTTCTTTCTTTCTTTTTAGAATCTCATTGTCGAATTTTCCCTGAAGGATTTTCCTTCCTCCGTCTGCTGTTGGATTTTTCTTTTTATTTTGAAAAGGTGGCGGCGCTCGATGACGTGGACTCACCGCAACACTTCGAAAGTGTTTTTGTTTTATCTCACGAATAAAAGGTTTGAGCCTTCCACCCCTCCCGCCTTCCCTCTTTTGCTTTCAGTGACAGGTGACATTGATTAGGGACGGAAGAGGAGAAAAAAAGATGTGGAAGAATGAAAGACAGACAGATGGACGAGGACGGGGAGGATGGGAGGTGGGACGGAAATGATGATGCTTTCGAGTTAGAGGGATGAAGGGATGAAAAGCTTTCACCTTCAAAGACGAACAATTAAAACGCCCAAAAGCTTCGAAAATCTCAAATTTCTTGTTTTGATGTTTTCCCCATTATCAAGAGAGAGAGAGAGAGAGGAAACGGTGCTGTGGAAAAGGAGAGGAGTATGGAGGGAGTGAAAGAGAGGGTAGAGACTGGGGTCTCTGGTACTAGGATATGTAGCCGGAGGTCTTCGGTTTCCGTTCTCTCGGTTTTTGGGCGAGAGCTTTCAACTCACTCATCCTCACGTAGGAGGCTCACATAACCGTAAGCACAAAGTGAGGTGACTAAGGAGGAAGAGAGAAGAAGGAGGAGGGAAGAAAGCTTTCAGGATAATTTTTGCGTATTTTACTGCCATACATAATCAGATCGCATAACAACGCATTTTCGCTTAGGAACCTAACTCATTCTGCCTCTAAAAACGAAGGAAGAAGGGGGTAGTATGGAGGAGAGACATCAGTGTTTTCGAAAATCTTTCCTCCAAGTTCTCGAAACCACAACAAAGATGGAAACTCAAAAAAGGAAATAGAGACAGGAGAAAGGGCGAAGACGGTTCCACCGGTTCAGTCATGAAACCCTTCGAGCAATGCCTCCGCGATTTTTCCCGCGCTTTTTAAAAATTATTAAAAAATTTAATATTTGATTAGAAGAAGTACAACAGGAAATGTCTTAATAAAGTTGGGATACAATTGGTTGGTTATTAAGTAAAAATCTCATTTAAGGGGTTGAGAACGACATGTACACAAAGCAAAACCTGCGCCGTCCACAACGTATCACAGCTATACCACTTAGAGAGAGGTAATAGTTATCTCTCTCTCTCCCAACAAAGCTAACATTTTGACTGTTTTACAGGTGGCAATATTGTTTCGGTTGTTTTCAGTGACAGTAGGAGTGAACGAATTTAAGAAATACAACCTCAAATTGTCTTCCTCCCGGAACCCAATCCGCACACACAAAAAACATTTCTCCGAGAATTTATGACTCGAATTGCTGAAATAGAAAAATAATTGTGGAAACAAAAAACCCGGACGGAAAAAAATAAAAAACCAAAATCTGCCAAAACCAAGAGTCACGTTTCCCGACAATTTATGGCCTCCAAAATGGAAACAAACAAAAAAAAAATTTTCTTGACGAAAATGGAAGAAAGTCAAGTTTGGATTTCGAATTCTCATTCATGTCTCTCCCAACAATACTATTTACGGTCCTGCCTTCCACTGATAGGTTTTTGATGAGGTGGGAAAGCCCTAAAACCGCTGTTGTCCTTAATCACAACGGTTGATGACAAAAAACTGTCGGAACAGAAACTCGGTCGGGGTGCGTTAAACAAGAGCTTTCATCCTACCCTTCACTTCCGGTTTCCCGGAACTCAACAAAACAATTTCGATAATCGTTCGGTCAAACATAAATTGAAAAGGGGGCGAGAGGGAGAAGGTGCTGACAATAAGCAGTCGCACAAAAAAGTTATTTCCGCTTTCGGGGAAATAAAAAAAAGTGAATAAAAGGTCAGCAAACAGTGCTGACAAGGAGGCAGGGTGGGAGGTAGGAAATAAAAATGAGTCTTGATGATCAAATAAGGAAGGAAATGATTTTTTCCCGCCACTGCTGCCACTTCAGTTATTTTATTTATTTTTTTCTTCCTTTTGTTTCGGATGAATCTAATGCGCATGCTCCAAGCCTTTTTCAAGAGTTTCTCCCTCCTTCTGGAACTTTCTGGCCTTTTTCGAACTCCACAAGAATTCGAAATGTCAACGCCTCGAATTTATTTTATTTTATTTGGGTTTTGATCCAGTTTTTCACGCTTGAGTGTAACCGGATGCGGGTGAGGATTTCATCTCACAACTGTAAGATCAACAGATAGATGCTTTGACCACTACACCGCAGAGCTTTCAATACAAAAACAATTTTGAACTATGTAAGAGTCAGGAGAAAGCTGAGTAGAGGGGAAGAGGATGGAAAAAGGGTCTTCACTTGCGGTTTTTTGATCCCAGCTGGAACCCGGTTTGTCGAGTCCAACTTCCATCATAAACAGTTCAGCATAAACCGGAAACTGTACAAAAAATGTAAGAGTGCCGCAGAAGGACATCTAAGAAGACCCTTTTATTCTATTTTAAACATATTAATAGACATATCATTTTAAATAAGTGATTATCTCAAGATTTATTTTGTTTCATGAAAGGCAAACAACAAAAAGACGAGAGAAAGTGAGAGAGAGGGAGGAAAATCAAGATGGTTGAGGTTAAGGAAGAAGAGAGGAAAATCAAGGCGGTTGGGGTCAAGGGAAAAAGAGATGTAGGAGAGAGAGAAAGAGAGAAACTATATCAAAGCTACAAAGAGAACAGCTATGAATCCTCTTTTTACACGGAATAAATGGATCGCGATTTCCAAGTTACGCTTTCTCATATTTTAGCCAAAATTTATGACATCTAAAAAGACATTTTGACTTATTGCATTGGCAATCAAAAAATTAGTCATCTCACAGATTATTTAAAAGTCCCAAACGGTTAACTTGTTAGAGAACTATAAGAAAGATAAGTTATTTCATGGCAAACAAATGGCTAAACTAAACATCTCACAGAAAAGTGTTAGCCATTGAATTTTGTTTTTGGCTTAATTCGAGTAAATTTTAATTGTGCTGAACCTATTCGGATAAGAATGAGACCTCGCTGTCAGTAAATTCAAATCAGTGTGCATTATTTATGAAATGACCTTCTGACGAATATCCTTAATAAGCTATGACCCCATAATGGGTCGCTATCCACCATTGATGTTAAATTTTAAAAAATTTCTGAAGAAAATACAGTTTTTTAAAGATGATATATTTACACATTTACTTACAATAAGATTTACTAATCTTCTTATAAGTCCCTCCTCAGTAGATTTAAATTTTCTGTTCAGTTTTTGGTTTATCTGTGGCGGGATTTGGACTCGACAAACCGGATTTGAACCGCGATCGAGAGACCGGAAGTGAAGACTCTTCTTCCATTCTCTTCCCCTCCTCCGCCCTCCCCTCCAGTCACAACGAATTTGGTCACGGACCTGACCTCGATTCTGAAATGCGATAATCCGAGCGAATTGTTGCTAATTAGCTATAATTGACATGAATTAATTATGTTCCTCCAAGTTTTTTGTTTCCTTTCGGGTGTGAGATTCGCAAGGTACGTTCGTGGTCTCGAGGTGTATTGCATTTCCGGTTTTCTAGACTCTTGTCCGTCCCCCTTGGTGTTCTTCCTTTACAGCTGAGAGAAATCCGTGGGATTTGGAAGTCTTGAAGACGGACTCCTCGTCCGTCTCACAAATTCCCTGTCTCCTTTCCGGCTTTGTATCTCGAATTGCTTTTATCGATTGAGGGAAGGCAGAGGGTGAGTCTGAACGGGGGAGGAAGGAATAAAAAAAAGAAAATTGCGGGAAGTAAAGCGATAGAAATGAGGTTGAACGCTCTCCTGGAGACAATAAACGACGGAAAATGAAACCGAGGAGGACGAGAATTCATTTGACCATAGAACGGGAGGGAAGAAAGGAGGGAGGGATGGAAGAAAAAGAAACCGAAGAAAACGGGGTGAGGCGTTCGGGCGAACGGGGAGGTAGAGAATGACGTTCGCAAGAAAGAAAAGAGAAACCGAACAGAAATTCTTAAAAATTCTTCGTTCGCGGAATTCCCACCGGATATCGCCATATTATATTTTCCGTTCGTCCGTCCGTTCGTCTGTCTGTCCGTTCGCTTTTCCTTTTTTTTTGTTCTCTGACGTCACAAGAAATGACGGCAAATGTCTCGCCTCTTCCTCCTCCTACCTGACTCGCTCTTCCCGAAAAACTTTTTCTTTTGTGCTATTCTCATTCTACGAACGCGTTTCGCTGTTCAATTATTCATGAGAGGAGGGAGGGAGGCAGGGGGTAAAGGAGGAGGTAAGTACATCCGACGTTAAGTCAGACTGACGGGTTTCTTCCCGAACACTCACCAATTAGGGAAGAGAGAAAGGTCCTCCTCGTCCTCGAGAGGGTTGTTTTTTCAAGAAAAACGCAAAAGAACGTCATAACCGAACCACACGTAAGGGTGAGGAGGAGGGAAGAAAGGGGTTGAAGGGGGCGAAACATTCACCTACCCCTGGATTAATGGAACTAATTTTTTTTCCCGAGATCCGGAAATTTTTTTTTACAATTTTCGAAATTGATGTTTCGAGTTAATAATCGGAAATCAATATTCCCTCTCCTCACCTCTCCTCTTCTCCTCTTTCTCTTCCGTTTCCTCCTCTTTCGCCTTTCTACCTTTATTTCCTTAGATTCGGGAAATGACCATTTCGGTACGGGACCGAAGGGGGGTAAAAAAGCAACTCAGAATGAAAAATTGTTTGTTATGATAATAAATGAAACCCGGGAGGCCGATTCGACTTGAATATTTGCTCGGAGAGAGAGGAAGAGGAATATGGAGGAAGAGGGATGAAGGGATGAAAGAGAGAGAGAGAGAGAAAATTTTTATTTCACGTCAACTTTTTTCCTTTTTTATTTCTTTCATCCCCCGTTCGCCCACTTCCGCCCCATTTTCTCCTCCATTTTCTTCCCGAATCGTTATTCACCTCCGTAGACCTGAAAAAAAGGCTGAGAATTTTCCACCCCTACCTCCCTACTCCTCCCTTCCGGGAAAAACGGAACGAGAGAAAATGGGAAGGGCAAATATTTGCTCAAGATTTTTCCCTTTTTTTTTATTATGGCACAGCTACTACGGAAGGGAAATTTTAATTTGGCAAATTGGCACCCCTGTTTGGTGACGTGCTCGCGACAGGGAATTTCGTCGAAGAGTTTGAATCGAAGAGGTGGGGTGGAACCTTCGATTTTGATTTTCGTTTTCATTTTCCACGTGCCTTAGAACGGTGTTTTGTGTGTCGGTGCTGTTGTTCTCGCCGCCATTTTGTTTTACTGTCGTGTTGTTTAGTTGATACATTATCGAATGTATATTGTTGTACAATGATGCTAAGCTAACCATCGGCCTTGTATTGGGTTACATTATTTTTAAAAGTATGAAGTGGGTTACTGTATCAGTTTTCTTTTTCGTAATATTGCTAACAGCCTTGAAGAATTTATTTCATAAATATTGCACACTTTCTGTGATCTTACGTCAGAATGGAATTTAGCCTACAGATATTTGGATAGATGGTTTACATTAAATGAGTCTCTCAGTCACTGAGAACTACCAAACGAACCCCAGAAAATTCGCTCTTAAGCCACAAAATCCAAAGTACCTTCCACGTACAACAAGATAACCGGTACTTTTCTGTTACATATTATAGCTAAACAACTACAGAGTGCTGTTGGATACAAATCCGATCGCCTAATGTCTTCGAAAATTTTTTTTTTTGAGTCAAAAAGGCTGCTGTCTATAAAAGAGGACAATGGGACGGATCAAGTTAGTTAAACGCAATTGAGAAAGGTGGATGCAAACCGAAGAGGAAGAAGAAGATGAAAGTTAGGAGGAAGAGGGGGAGGAGGGGAGGATCTACTTCTTTCATTTCTTCGGGAGAAAAGTTTTTGTCTAATTCTTCCGGGGAAAGAAGTCGTCATTCCTTTATAAATCACTTATGAATTATGAATGTTTAACGTTCGCGTGAGGAGGAGGAGGATGAAGGGAGGGAGAGAGGGAGGAAAGGAGGAGGAAGTGACGTTTCCTTCTTTCCCATTTCCATTAAAAAAAGTGAGAGGAGAAAGAGAGGAAAAAAAAGAATTTCTTTTCCCTCATCTTCTTCCTTCTTGTTATTACTTCCGGAAGGAGGAGAAGAAGAAGTTCTAACAGTAGAAGGCGTCCGTGAAAGAGATGAGAGTTAGAAGAAGAAACCGAATTTCATTTTGGATTCTGAAATCCTAGATTTTGGCATTATTGCTCTCCAACCTCCTCCTCCTCCACCTCTCTTTCCTTTCCTTCCGCCTTCTTATAATTTCCACTAGTCTTCCGATCACGCTCACCAAAGAAGAGGAGGAAAGAAAATCTTTTTTCCTTTCTCTTTCGATTTCCTCCCCCATTTCTTTCTAGAACTTGTCGTCTTTCTTCTCCTCCTTCGCTGTCGAATTCTCTTTTCTCTATGTTTGATCGTTTGGGTATAATTTCAATAGATAAATGAATATTAGGTGTACCGGAAACTTCTCTCTGATAATGTTACAACATGTTTCTGTATATTCATTCCACACTTTTTTGGTTCTCTCGTTTTATCACCTATACAGTGTATATACTGACCTAATAAATGAACTAAAGCGATTATGATTCAAGGTAGTATCAATATTAAAACGGATTAGCTGATTGAGAGATTTGAAGTTCATTTAAGCCACTGTATTTTGTATGAATACCCAGTAAGAAAGAAATGATACAGAAGTGGATGATAATCTGTCCAGGGTGTTGTATGAATCCTTAAAACTTGTTGAAGTTGAAATAAGCTGGAAAGTCGAAGGAAAGATGTGTCACATGTAAAACGTATGCAGTATATCGAACGCTACGACTAAACATGTACAGTATATACAGTACGAATAAGTTTGGAGTGATTTTTGTGAAAGTTTTTCAAAACTTCGATCATTTTTTTCATTTCTACTGCAGGAATTCTTAGGAGATTTTTATTCATAAATCCCGCACACTTCCTAGGAGTGTTTGTAGAAAGTCACATTTCATAAATATTGCACACTCACTTGGAGAAAAGCTCATTTTTGGGAAGTCACATCATTTTCGGGGTGTTTATTGCATAACGTCTTCAAAATAGGACACTGGAAGAATGTGATAGATTTTGCGACTGGTGAAGACTCCAAACATTATCATTTTAGCAAAATAATCGGGTAAATTCATAAATGATGCACACTTTCTCAAAAATCTCATTCCACAAATATTGCACACTCTGACATTTTTCGTTTCATAAATGAAATTTTGTGACTTAATCACCAGTGCTGATGGCCGAGTTAGACGAGTACTCGCTCATCATTTTAGCTGAAGTTATCAGCTGATGAGTGTCGCAAATTGATCATTTTGACGTCGCATCAAACACCGGATATGGAACCGATCATTCTCAATTACCAAATCGTCTGTTATACTCGATATTATCATAATGAATATAATAAAACGACCAATTTATTGATCAGCGCGTTCAGAATCGTCAGCAAAATCATCCCATTTCATAAATATTGCACACTCTAATGCGGAGTTCGTTTCATTCACTTTGCTTCTTCAATCAGTTACTGTTTCAATATTTGCATCTCTTTATTTTACTTGATTATTGGTCAGTTAGAGAAGTCCTCACGTTCATCTCTGCCTTTCTAAACATCCTTCCTGTTCAGTTTGTCTACTACGAAACCCGATGTTGGTTTGTACTGTACAAAAACTGTATGCACGAATGAATATCGCAACTCCCAACAAGAGCACACAAAATATAAATAAATAAATATTATTAGTATTTGATTGAAACGAAAAAAACTCGAAACGCATGCTCATTTCCTCCTGTCCCTCTCAAAGAGGATCACGTGATGAATTGAAAACTTTTCTCCTCCTCCTCCTCCTCCTCTTCTCCTCTCTCACCGGGCAATCGTCGACAGAAATAAATCGTAAAATCAACAGAAAAATGGAAAAATCCCCCGCCCCAACCGACCATCGAGCACCAGTCAGAAAAAACTGTTTAAACCAAACCATTTCCGGGAAAACGAGAGAGAGAGAGAAGAGGAGGATGCTGGGAGGTGGAAAGAGAGGATCAAAGAGATATTCGAATGAAAAATATATAAAAACTGCTGAACAAGGAGCAAACATAAATTGATAATTAGACTGAAACCAATGTGAAAAACGTGAAGAGGAGGTGAGGAGGAGGAGGAGGTGGTGGTGGTGAGGGAGGCAACCCGCAAGAGGTTTTGATGAGGGAGGAAAATTTTTCCCAACCACTCATAAAAAGATTTGAGAGAAATTTTTCTCTCCCTCCCTGCCTCCCTTCCTCTCTCTCTGTGAGCAATTGTTTTTTTCATGTTTCGAGAGCTCGAGTAACCGGAAACGAGAGGTTTTCCGTCAAACTCCGGAAATACAAAGTCACACAGACTCACGCAAAATCAACCTTTTCTCCTGTCTCCCGAAATGGGAGAGGATATCCCAACAGAATGAAGGAGAGGAGGAAAGAAGAAGACAAACGATCTCATTAACGAACCGAATCGAAAATCCGGAAATAGATAAACGAGAAAAGGGGAGAAAAGGAAATAAAAATATATATATAACGGACAATAGATAAAGAGGTAAGGAGGAAGGATAATTCTTATCTTCTTAATACTCCCGAATCTGTCCTCCTCCTCCTCCTACTCCGCCTCCTTCACCTCCTCCATTGTCTTTTGTTTTCTTGTCCTTTTCTTCTTGTCTTGCCAAAGGGGAAAAGGAGGACAGGAAGACATTTCCCTTCATTTCCGTCTCTTGTCTTCCTTATTGAAACGTTTTTTCCTTTCTTCTTCTTCTTCTACTACGTGTTTGCTTTTGTTCTCGGCCCGGAACAATAATTTTTGTTCTTTTTCTCTAAAAATATGACCTTCCTCCTTCTCCTCCCCTCTTCCTTACTCCTTCCTCCTCTTCCCCTTTTCCGTCTCTTTCGAAAGTTTTTGTTTTCTTATCCCGTTTTGTCCACGTTTTCTTTTGTACTTAATTCTGATTATTTTGATGAACTGATGGTGTTTGGAGTCCTCATAAGAGAAAATGTATCAAATTCTCCCATTGTCCTGTTTTGAGAACGTTATGCAATGAACGCCTCGACAATGAAGTGATAACTTTTCAAAAATAAGCGATTCTTTGAGAGGGTGTGCAATGTTTATGAAACGAAATATCTCGGAGACTGTGCAATCTTTAAGAAACAAAATATCTGACTGGGTGTGCAATATTTTTGAAATGAGGTGGGGGCAAGAGGATGTGTATTAGTTCCGAGACGAGAGATGTTTCTCGGTTTTTCAATTTTCCTCAGGTGAACTGGTTTTAACCAGATCCAAAGAGGAAAAAAAATTTTTTTAAGGGGTAGGGAGGCAGAGAGGGAGGAGGAGAGATAATGAACGCTTTGTGAGAAGACGAAGCGAATGAAAGAGAGGAACTGGGAGTTAGGATGTGAAGAGGAGAAGAGAGGCTAGGAAGAGGAGCTTTCACTCCACCTTTTAATAACCCTTTTATGAGTATGGTGGCAGCGGTATAAAGCTCAAAATAATTTTTGAAAGCTTCTTTTGAAAGTGAGAAAATTTTTTTTTGGTCCTTCATCCTCCCCCTTCCTCCGGCCATAAACTACTGTCCCTGATAATTCAATCTCTCAGTTTTGCCAACTTAATTAAGTTGATTTATCTCTCTTTTAGAAAAGGCGGGAAAGTAGTACGGGAGGAAGGAAAGGGGATTTGGGATTCGTGATTTACATAGGAATCGCCATTTTGGGTAGGTAAAAGGACCACCACCATCCACCCCCCAACCCTCATCCTCCCTCTCAAGACTTGATTATTTCCCTTAGAAAAGAAAAAAAAATTTGGTTAACAGGAGAAATAAAAGCCGAGATAAAAGGCTTTAATTTCGTTTCGAACAAAAGAGGAAATGGGAAACCGGGTGAACCGGAAACCCGGTTCCCCATCCGACCTGATGCCACTTCTCTCGCCCCGAAAACCCCGAAATTATTTTTTTCCTTTCCTTTGAGGGGGAGGAGGGAGGAATTTATATATTTGGAAATGAGCCCCCTCTCTGGGCCTGAGGAGAGAGAACGAAGGACGAAACACAAAAATGAAGGATTTTACGCGAGAGTTGTGATAAAAACCGGAAGTGGTTTGGTGGGACTCGGGGCGGAAGGCAGAAACACTTGAGATTGAAAGCTCCTGCCGAAGTCGTTTTGTGTGTTTTTGCGGTTTTTTCGTTTTGTAATTCACCCTTTCCCCCCGTTCCTCTGTCCTTCCTCTCTTCTCCGTCCTTTGAAAACGTTTCCAATCGCATTTATTGCTTGGGAGAGAGTTTCCTACCCCACTCCTTCCTCTGAACGCTTTTTCCACCACTACCACCCTTCTGAAGCTTTGATTTTTGACCGAAAGGCTCTCTGGGTGCGGCGAAATGATCCGACCTATCAGATCTCGTCTTTCATGCCGAACGTCGTGATAACCTTGATTCGAGCCTGACTCACTCTCTCATTCATCCAATCAGCTCGCTCCTTGGGACTTAGCATATCCAATCGCTTGAAACCCGTTTTTTCCTAACTCTTACTTCCGGGTGCGGGGTTGAACTTTTTCCTGTGGCCTTGCGATTAGGCGCCATCATCAATGGTCTGGACTAGAGAGGTGGCGTTCACTCACCACTGGGTTTCTAATTGTTTTTGCCTCTTGACTTTGAACTATTTCCCAATTTCTATATATATATATATATCTTATAATCATATAAGTTTTAGTATAATTTCATATGTTACAATCATATCTCTAATATATCAAATGAAGATAAGATTTTCTGAATCTGAAATTAGTTCGCACCCACAATCCAGTGGTCATTATTTTCAATTCGAAAACCGTGGCAGAAGAATAACTTGACTTCTCATTAATATTGCTCACTCTGTTAACAGATTTTTCTCATGAACAGTGCACACTTCATTGTGGAGTCTTTTTCATAAATATTGCACACAATCAAATGGAATTCACTCAAAAAAATATTGGACACTCTCTGAAGAAGTAATTTTATAAATATTGCACACTCTTGTAAAGTAGTCGTTTTGTAATTAATGTACACTTTGTTGTCGAACTCATTTCATAAATAATGCACATATCACTGTGACGTTCGTTTCATAAATATGGTACGCCCCATTGTGGAGTCCATTTCATAAATATTGCACACACTCATGTAGGATCCATTAAAAAGTATTACACAGTCTTGATATGAAGTCATTCCATATATATTGCACACTCCTGTTGGAAAGTCATTCCATAAATGTGCCTTCTTTCTAGTTACCAGTTTTTTTCGCGCGCAAAAAAGGGGCCTCGAGTGCAAAAGATCAATTTCCGGTTTTTATTTTTTATGCGAAGCCAATTATCTAAATCCAAATTGATGATGAAAATATTTTTATTATTATTAAAAAAAATTACTTTTCCTCTCTCTCCCTCCATCCCTCTCTCTCTTTTTGGGTTTTTCATAATTCTCTTCTCTCCTCTCGTCCCGCCTCCTTATTACGGTTTCCGGTTTTTTGCCTTTCCCTCCGGCTAATTTCCCTTTTTTTTTATTTTGTTGCTCCTAAATCCACGAAAACGTTTAAACTCATCCTTAAGCCGATTTCGTGTCGGAAATTGTGGGAGGAAGTGAAGAGAGAGAGGAAGCGTCGCAGAGAAACGAAGGAGAGGGAGAAAGAGAAAATGGCGGCAGAGGAGGAGGAAAAATTCTTTTTGCTGTTGTTTGCATTGAGTTCGTTCGTATTCTCGTCACATGCGGTTAGGCTTCGACGAGGACATTACAAATGAAAATCTTTTCTTCCGGTTTTCCCCCGTTTTTCCGCTTTTCTGGGGTTTCGACACCTGAGTTTTCCTCTTTTTCAAAGGGTGGGCTGACTGGGTAGGGGTGAGGGGGGCGGCAGCGGCGAAAGTGTTCTCTTTTCGTTGTGCGAGAAAGAGATTCGGATTTTGTTTGGTTTTTGTGGCCTCTTTTCCCTCCGAAGTTAGCAAATTGTTTTCCTGTTTTGTCACTTCCGCCTTTGTTTCTGTCTTCTCGGTTTTTCTGTTTAGGTGGTTCTTCGGTTTTCCTCTCTTGACACTTTCTTTCCAGGTAACTTGACACCTTGTCTGTTATTGAAAATTTTCCGACTTTTGAGGTTCAACACTACACCGCAGCGTTTGTGTAAATCGCGCCTATAAAATTCACCTTTCGTCAACCTTTTCGGAGGCTGCGATGAGAGTGAGGAGGTGATAGGATTTTATTACAAAATTGCACCGGAAACTGCATCCAAGCTCCCAGTATTTCCCCAGAGGTCGATTGACCCCCGGATACAAATTTAATATTTCATCGTCCACCCTCCAGCTATTAAGCGAAAAAGAAAAGTTTTTTTGAGAGGCAAGAGCGCCACACCGGAAATGAAAATGATTTCCCTCCGAATGGGAATGTCGATTTCCTACCTCCGACCCTGATTTTCCATTACCCACCGCGATTATCGTATATTAGAAGCCTTTCGAGTCGGTTTGGAGGTTTTGTTGTTGTTTATGTTCTCGGTTTTTGCGGCGATGAGGAGGAGGAGGCGGACGTCTGGGAGGAAGGTTTAAACCGGATGAAAATCATTAAAAACCTTAGGAGAAAGGTTTCCCTTCCGGTTTCCCTCGGGGGGAAAGTTCCATCCGGGTCGGGGCATAAGAAGACCGGAAACACGTCTCGCGGGTCCAACTCGACCCAAGTTATCTATTTACAAGCCCTAAGAGCCCGGAATTTAAACCTCCGGCGGCGTTAATCCGGTCGGTTTAGTCGAGTCTTAACGCCGTTTGTCTTTCCTCCTTCCCTCCCTTCCTCATCCTCTTCTTCCTCTCTGCCTCCCGACCCGGTTGGTTGGCCGACCCGAAAGCCAACACCTTTAATAAAGGTGATTGATAACTTGGATTTGACGCGAGAGGAGGAGGAGGAGTAGGGAAACTTTCCCTCTCGAGAGAACGAGAGGGAGAGGGAGGAAAAGCTTTTCCTCTTTGATTTTCGATTCTGAGCTTTGAGCCCCGGTGAGGATTAAAAACCTTTTTTCTACCTCTTTCACTCTCCTCCTCTACCTTTTCCAAAAGCCTTTTGCGTTTCAGCTTTCGACCGGAAGTTCACTTTGAGCTATGTGGGTTTTGTGATGAATGAGTCGGAGGGCTTAATCTTCAGCTTAAAGCTTTGACTCGGAGTGGGTTAAATGTTGTTAGCAATAAGACCGGAAATGGAGAGACAGGGGTGAGAAAGATAGGCGAGGGGGTGCAAAACAAAATGGCGACATTTTAAAATATTTTCCCAGCGGAAATAGACGACCCACTCATGGTTCCAAGTGGAGGATCCTAATTTTTGGCGCGGAAAACTCTTTCGACTCCGATTCTGTTCTAAACTGTACAAGGAATAGTTGAGGACAGCGGATCAGGGGAAAGGGAGAGGGAATGAGAGACACACAAAGAGTCCTCCATGGGAGGAGGAGGAGGGAGGGGTGGGGAAATCCGATTTTCAAAAACCCGGAGAATTTCGGGGGAGAGTTTTCATTTTGTGTGTCCCTGACGCGCGAGTTCAGATATTTGTCAGACGAAACATTTAAACAATTTCGGGAGAGGATGAGGAGGAGGGTAGAAGGACCGGGAGGAAGCGCCTCCGAATTCTCTCCGGTGAATGATAATTGGAGAGACGGGAGACGGGAGACGGGAGATGGGAGAGTGAAATTCCAAATCCTCGCGGTTTTTCCGGACATCCCGGGCCTCGGGAAAAATTTGCCGGGTTTTCCATCCGTTTTCCTGGGATTTCCCTGGTCACGTTCGTCCGTCCGTCCGCCCGCCTGTCTGTCTTCTTTTCCGAAGCGATGTCACGTCGGAGTTAAGGGGAAGTAGTTAAATAAGCCGAGAGGAACCTTTTTTTCCTTTTTTGTATCTTTCACGAGAGAGGGAAGAAAGAACCGGAAATGAATCATCCCCTGACGTTTATGATTATCATTAAATTAAGCTCCTGTATAAGGTTGTCTGATAAATGTTCCTCGAGCGCGTAATTAACGATGAGGAACCCCGCGGAAGAGGAGAGACAGGGAGAAGAAGGAAGAAGAGGATGGAGGGAGGAGGGAAGAAGTTCTCGTCTCTTCTCTCACAACTTCCACCTGAACGGTTGATGAAGTCTTTTCTTTTCCTCCCTTTTCCGCCTCCTTTTTTTCCTCGAACACATTAAAAAGACAAATTTTCCTTTTTTCTATTCCTAATTGTTTCGAGAAGTAAGCAGCCATCTTTGGTACCACTTCTGGAACGGATGTCGTTTTGCAGTGTTGCCACGTCTTTTTCGGATCACCTCTACCATCTGAAGTTTCTTCTTTTGATTCCTGTCGTACCGTCGTTCAGAGTTCTTGTCACTGCTTTTTACTTTTTTTGAGAAATGAACTTCCGGTTTGAAGCTTATATTGTTTCCGGTTTTTTGTTGGTGTAACCGATTGTGGTAGAATTTTAATGGGATTCGTTCTTCTGAGAGTACTGCCTTTCTGTTATAAATTTAGGTTTTGAGGTTTTCTCTTAATATGTCTCGTTCTTATTGTAATCAACATACAGGAAGAGGAAGAGAATAAAGAGAAGTAGGAACGAGAAAAGTGAAACACAGAAGAAGGAAAAGCAGGAAGAGGAGGAAAAATAGGAGATAAGGTTAAACGAGACTAGAAAGAGGATGAGAAGGGGGAATAAAAAGAAAAGAAGAATTGGAACAGGAGGAGGAAAAAAATGAGAAAGAAGAAGCAGAAGAGTAGGAGGAGTTGAAAGAAAGGATGAAGAATGATAATAAAAGAGAAAAGAAGAGAATGGATTCTGGATTCTGAAATAGATGGAAGGAGAAGAGTAAAGGATTATGAAGAAGACGAAGGAGATGAAAAAGGACAGAAGACTGAGAAGTATAGAAGAAAGAAGAGAGGGATACTGACAGGAAAGGCGAATAGAAGGTGGTAAAGAATTAGAAGAAGAAGAATAGGATAAAAAGAAAAAGAGAAGAATAATGAGAAGACGAATAGAAGGTGGGAGAGAAGAAGAAGAAGCAGGAAAATGGAAGAAGAGGAGAGGAATGGTAGCATCTGCTTCTCGTCAAACAAATCGTCCTGATTTTTTTGCTTCTGTTGTGTCTAATCTTCTTTGAAACCTAAAAATTTGTAAATAAGGATTTCGAGTCCTTCTATCTGAAGAGGAACGGTTATCCCTCCTCCCTCTCTCCCTCCCCTCCATCTCTTCCTTCATCTTCAGCTGGAAAACAAAAAATGGCGACGAATGTGTGCTAACTTTTTATTTTCCTTTTCTGAAAACGTCAGGATGTAAATATTTGCCGAGTTTGATCTCTTTTTATTTTTGTTTTATTTAAGGGTTGATGTGGGATTTTCGAGTTTTAGAAGCCGTTCGAAGGGTTAAAAGGTCAGCAAAGGAGGAGGGAGGTGGAGGAGAGGGAAAAGGGAGAAAACTGTCCTTTCATTTCGTACAATCAAGTTGTTTACGTTTTCTGTTTGACCGCAAAACCTTTTTTTTTCCCTCCAACTTTTTGGAAGAAGAAACACGAGAGAGATTGTTCTGTTTCCTTCCCGAGGAGATGCTGGGAAGATCCTTCCCTCCTCCTCCCTGCCCTCTCTCCCTTCCTCTCTGTCGTCGAATTTAGACGAAATCGTTTTGAACTCGTTTTTCTCTCAAAGAAAGTGGTTTTCCTGCTACCTTGTGTAATTCATCCACCAAAGGATTATCTCCTCTTTCTCCCTCCCTTCCACCTCCTCCTCTTCCGCTAACACCTAACGGATCGGAAATTACGATTTTTCTTTCTAACGGAGAAAATTGCGTCTTGTTTTATGGCTTTCATTAACGTTTTTATCGCGGGAAAATTAAAACCTTTCGTTCTCATCTCCTCCTCCTTCCTCCCGATTTCTCTTCACTTTTTTCCCTCTATTTCCTCATTGAAGTGAGGTCACCCCGTGGAGAAGGAAGCGAGTGGAAATCTTTGCGAAGAGGTGAGTGAGAGAGAGAGAGTGCTAAGGAATCGTTTGGAACTGTTTCCGGTTTCTTCTGTTTTGTTACAGTGAGTCCCAAAGGATGGTGTGGTGGCGGGAAGGGGAGGATGTGATGGGTTGGTCTTTTAATTGTCATGAAACGCTTTCAGGAGTCGTTCGTCTTTGTTGAGCTTTATCTCTTTCAGTTGAGGTTCATTTTTAACTTTTACCTCACATTCGCTCTCTGTCCCTCACACTGTCTTCCTTTCTGAGTCTTTCTTTTAGCTTTTCTCTTTCGCTTATTCATCCTGTAGGAAGTACCTATCCATTTGGATTTGTGTCACTTCACCCTTCTTTCATTTTTGTATTTGTCGGTTCTTTGTGGTTTTGTTTTATTTACATCCCCCCCCGCCTCTTTTGTTTTCTGTTATCCACCCTTCGAACTGCTTCTTGTTTCTGTAAATATGAATCTACTGGACCAAAAGAATGACATCTTCCATAAAAGTTTTTATAAACTGAGCAAAATTTAAGTTGTGACGTCCACTCTGACGTCAGTTACCCACCAGCTGATATGCCAGACATCTTACTGAAGAAAATGAATTGATATTAGCCCAAAACAGTGTGCAAAATTTATGAAATGAATAGTCCTAGAGAGTATAACAGTTATGAAAAAAATGGTTTATGAATCATTCAAGAAAGTGTGCAACATATTTGAAATGAATTTTCCTGGAAAGTGTGCCATTTATGTACCTGATCGTATACTGTGTATTTGAGCCGTGGAATTTTGCAGGATTCATTTCATAAATATTGCACATAACCAGGAAGCGTTAATTTCAGAGATACTCAAGCCTTCTGAGGTATTCATTTTGTAAATCTTGCACACTGCTTTGAATTATTCCTACTTCAAAAACAGTGTGTTGTACTTATTTCATAAATAATGCACAATTTGTACGAGTAATCACTTAATTAATGATTGAACAAGCTTAACATACTGTATTGGGAGAGCAAAGAAACTCTATTTACAGTATAATTAATTATTGCTTTCATTCTGTGAGAATATAAATAAATAATATAATATAATATATTTCAAGGATAATTGAGCGATCGCGGAACGGATGAAAGGAGTCAGTTCGGAAGTCGGTAACTCTAGCGTCAACTGACAAAGACCAGGACCTGGGTTCATGGGTCCAGCCGTCTTGTCCTCTCTCCGTCCTCATCTCATCATTCAACCGACACACAGCTAATCTTTTCTTTCCTGTCGATTTATTTTTATTTATTTATTGAGGGTTTCTTAGTCGATAATCCTTGAGCTTGTTGTTTAAGTGAAACCTGCCTCTGGAGATGAAAGAAAGGAAAAAGTTTTCTTTTCTTTCCAGGAGCCGGAAAAGTGAAAAGCTGGCAAAACAAATTTTCATTTTTCTTTTCCTCTTTGTTCCCTCTTCGATCCCTTTTTTTCTTTCCCAAAACCAAATTAAAAGGCTTCAATCGAGTTCTCGAGGTTCAAAACGAGAGCAGGAGGCGAAGGGGGAGGAGGAGAGAGGAAGAAGAGAAACTATTTATAAACAAATGTTTTTCTTCTTTTTCTCTCCTTCCCTCCCTTCCTCCTCTCTCTGTGCTATCGAAAATTGAAAAGGAGAAATGAAAAGAAAGGAGAAATTGGGTGAAAGAGAAACGGAGGAGGAAGGGAGGGTTTGAAGGATCGAAAATTCCTTAATGGGTTCCGATTGTTCCTTCCTTTTTCCTTCTCTCTCTCTTTCTCTCCTTTTTTTCGTGTTTTCTTATTTTTTATTTATTTATTTTTGTTTGAAGTGGAAATTTCTTTTTTTTTTAGAGAAAAGATGAAAAGAAGAATTTCCATCTACTGATGATGGTAATAACGGATTCTTCTTCTTCTATCCCTCCCTCCCTCGCTTTTGCTTCACTCTTCCATCTTTTAAGGGTTTTAATCGTGAAAAAAAAGAAATTTTTCCTTTTTTTCCATTCTTTCTGCTTCTTCAACCCTCTCTGTCTCTTTTTCTTTCTTTCTCTCTTTCCCTCTCTCCACTCTTCTGTCTATCTCTTTCATTTATTTGTCTGAGTCTTTTTGTTTCTCTTTCCCTGGTCCATCTTTTTCTGTCGTTTTTTGACCGTTTCTCTAGGTCTCTATCTAATTACATAAACGTAACTATTTAGTGTTTCAGGTACGGTAGTTTGCTTTATGAGTATACATGCATGGCATTCCTCTTCGTATGTTATACTAGAAGGAGGAAGAAGGAAACCCAGTGGGGACCAAATTTTAGTTTTGTAATATTTTTTTACAATTTAAATAGAAATTTGTACTGTAAAGGATAAATTTTGTATTCGTGAATTAAATTCCTTGCCAGCCTTCCTGTACGATCCTTTTATTTCTTCCCATGTATGTAAATTGCTAAGTGCCCTTTAGAAGGCATTGCGGAACAGAAAAGTCAGGGGAAGAACAGTGAAAAATGGCGAAATGCCTTGGAATTCTCCTGAAAAGTCCATTTCGCCATTTTGTTTAGTCAGGCACGCCAAAAATGTATCAGGCAGTTTGAATGCAACGTTTTAACCTCCTATAACATTATGTTTGCTTGATAGGAGCCATTTTTTCACGAGTTTTCAAAAAAAATTTGAAACGCCTTCAAAAAAATGTTTAGGCAATTTCGTCATTCATGGCAAGAATTTGCCTAAACATTTTTTTGAAGGCGTTTCAAATTTTTTTTGAAAACTCGTGAAAAAGTACGAAAATTTGGCTCCTGGTATCAAGCAAACATAATGTTATAGGAGGTTAAAACGTTGCATTCAAACACTTCGCCTGATACATTTTTGGCGTGCCTGACCGGGCGTGGCCAACCGAAACAAAATGGCGAAATGGACTTTTCAGGAGAATTCCAAGGCATTTCGCCATTTTTCACTGTTCTTCCCTTCCTGACTTTTTCTGTTCCGCCATTTTGTTTTCTTTTCAATGCCTTCTAAAGGGCACTTAGGCAATTTTACATACATGGGAGTAGAACAACTGTAAAAGGATCGTACAGGAAGGAACTGGCAAGGAATTTAGTTCACACGAATACAAAATTTATCCTTTACAGTACAAATTTCTATTTAAATTGTAAAAAATATTACAAAACTAAAATTTGGTTTCTTTCTTCGCGAAAAGGGTTGTCTATTCCATATCAACCTCTATTTCTCCCACAGTCTTGACTCATTCAAGTGAATGTTTTTATGCGAAGCTTTATTTTCTACCAACAGCTCTATCTACGGTACTGTTTTGTTTTGTTTTTACACCCGTCTCAATTTCCTCTTCTTCGTCTTTTTCTTTTTTTTCACCAACAGAAGCCATTTTGAAGAAGTGCATCCGGTGGCACTGTCGTATGTCACATTTGACTGCTGATGGGTTTGAAGTGTAATTTCCATACAAACTCCATGTTTCTAAAAAAGAAAAACGATGATGAGAAAGGTGTCAAGGTATTTAAGGTACAAACAGACCAAAGACCGAAAGTCTCAGTGACGACGGCCATGTCTAGAGATCTAACCCCCAAGTTGTTGCTCAAACACTTACAAAGTTATGATCAACTTCCGTGAAAGCTTAAATCGAGAGTGCATTAAGGGAAACATTTTCCACTGATTCGAACAGGACAGGATTAAGGATTTCAAAAAGCACTTTTAATTGTGTCCATATAAATGGCAATTATGGGGATGTGTTTATGCAGTTGACATTAGGGGTTGTTTTGGTTATTAATGTTTGCTGTTTTGAACTGTGTCCTTCGTGTTAGCATCTTTGGTGACCAAACGGTTACCAAAATGACTGTTGTCTGTCTGTACTTCTTTCCTTATATCCCCCCCCACCTCTTTAACTTTTCCTTTGCATATCTTCATCTTCCCTTCACTCCTTCAGTCTTTCTTGCTCTGTCTTTTCTTTTTGTTTGCCCTCTTGTCAATCTCTCTTTTCCCTGTACTTTTTGTTATTCTCTATTTATGTATTTGTTGTTGTCCCTCTCTGTTTATGTTTCTTTGTCTAGTTATTATTATTTCTTTCTGTTTGTCTCTTCCCTTTTTCCTTTCTTCCTCATTTTATCTCTGTTTCTTTGATTTTTCCCCTCGCATCATCTATTCATCCATCTGTTTTGTCTTACCTTTCTTGTGTCTCTCTCTTTTTCTGTCATTCCAACTTTTTCTCTCAATCGTTTTGTTTGTTTTTCTTTTTTCATTCTAATTCTACCTCTGCTTTGTTGTCACTCCCCCCACCCTCTTCCAAATCCGTATATCCATCACTACGTATCTCTTTGTCTGTGCTTTTATTGTCCTTCTGTTGTTCATTATATATAACTTCTTTTTAGCTTTTCCTCTGTTTGTAATTCTTTCCTTCTCTTCCTATTATTGTTTCTTCGACATTCTCTCCCCCTCTTTCTGCCAGCATTTTTTGAGCTCCTTTGTTTGTATTTCCTTCTTTTGTGCTTTTTTGTCTTTGTTTGCCCTTCTTTTTTCATTCTCTGTTTACTTGTGCTTTTTGTCACTTTTTCTTTCTGTTTTTTTATGTTCTCTCTTAGTTGCTACCTAATTTTGATTTATTTACTTCCGTCAACGTTAATCTCGTTCTCTTCGTAACTTCAAAACCTCAATTCACAGGTCTGCAGGTTTTCCCAAAACGCGGGAAGAGTGTCTACGGGGGATTATTCTTTCTTCTTCATAGAGTTCGAGCTTTTCCTCGAATCAAGATTTTCACAAATTTTTCTTTTTCGTTTCAGATGAGCTCTTTGAAAGCGGAAATGAATTCTTTATCAGAGTCCATGTCGAAGGTGATACGCGACGTCTTGTTCTTAAAGGTAAGACAACCGACCCTCCTTCACGGGTCTCATGTTTCTCTATTTCCGCTCTAATTCACTTTATCACGGTTTTATTTTACGCGATCTTAACCCATTATGCGTTTTCTGAGTTACGCGAAACCAAGTCAACGTTAGTCGACAAAACGTCAACTCGATTCCCCTGACGTCATTTCGTTCTCCATTTTAATCGAAAGAGGAGACTGACATCGAGGACGGGAGAAGAGTTGGCTAGGGGTGGATGGGGTTTTCAACATGAAAAAAAAATCCGCGGATGGAAAACGGAAACGGATAAATTCAAACCAGACGAAAAAATTTAACGAAGCATAAGGACAAGATAAAAATAATTTTTTTTCTTTTCAACTTTTTTTTTCGCGGGAAGGAGGGATGGAGGGCAAGGAGGAGATGAACTCTCGAAGGAGAAGAAGTAGATAAAAAAATTGGCTTTTTTCTTGAACATGAGTGGCAGGGGGGAGGGAGGTGGGAGTGGGAGGAGAGGCAACGGAAATTATTCTTTAAACTTCTTCTTAATCTCGTCTAAATGTTGTCACAAAAAATTTTCATCTTCCTTCTTCCTTCTTTCTTCTCCTTCCTCACAAAATTTGTGTATTTGTGTGTTAGACTCCATAACCTCACTCTTTCCCTCTCGCAACTATTCCTTCTAACGAATGAGAGGAAAAACAGAAGGAAGGAAGAAAGAGAAAGAAAGGGGGAGGGAGAGAGAAATAACGAGGAAAGCAAAGAGAAAAAGGAAAGAACAGTAAAGGAAGGGGAAAGCAACATAGGAAGAGAGAGAGAGAGAAATACGAATGGATAGTAAGAAATACAATAAGAAAGGAAGGAAGATAGAGACCAAAAGACATGAAGAGAGAGAAAGGAAGGAAAAAGACAAAAAGAGAAAGAAGAAAGAAAGGAAAGAAGAAAGAGATAGAAAGAACAGGAAGAAGGAAAGGAATAGAGAGAGAGTCAAAAAGACAGAACAAGAAAGGAAGCCAGAAAGATAGGAGGAAGAGAAGGAAGGAAGAAGGAAAAATGACAGGAAGAGAGAGAGAGAGACAAAGAAAGAAGGAAAGAGATAGAGAGAGAGTGAGAGAAGACAAGAAAGGAAGAAAGAAAAACAAGAAGGAAGAAAAGAAGGAAGATTTACGATCTGCGAACAGGTTCTGTGGTGCGTGAGCCGCGTGAGAAAGTGACCGCCAATCGTTTGTCAATTTTTTCCTTTTTCCTCCATTTTTCGAAATTTATTTGAGTTTAATTTGAAGAGAGAGAGAGAGGGATGAAGGGTGAAGGGTGGGAGGGGCTCAGGGGATGAAGGGGTTAGTTTGCTGAAAATTAAAAATTCAAATCGCGAACGGGAAAGGGTGAAGATGGTTGATAAGACATCGACGCGTGCAGAATTTTTTGTTTGATTTCCGGTTTCTTGGCTTTTTCTTAAAACATTTCCACCCTCGCCCACCACTACCACCACCACCAACCCTCTGACCCCCAAAACAATTAAGCTTTTATTTATTTTAATTTATTTTGGTTGGCATGAGAATTATGGCCTGTTGACGTGTTGAAGGGAAAACAGTTTTCAAGAAATATGTCGGCCATTTTGTGGAACTGTTACGTCTTCCTGTCTCTCTCTCTCTTTCTCAATTTATCTGTGTTTCTGTGCCTCTCCGTTTCCTTCCAGCAGTGCTTCTTTGTCACTTTCTCTTTCTTTCTATTTGTGTGCTTCTATCCATCTCCATTTCATTCTGTTTCATCTGTTTTTCCGGGCCTCTCCGTTTCCTTCAACCGATCCTCTTCTTCAGTGCTTCTTTGTCGCATTCTCTCTCTCTCACTTTCTTTTTGTATGCGCTTCATTTTCCTGTGCCTCATCTGATTTCCTTCATTTCTGTTCTCTCTTCCCTCTCTTCTTTCTTTCTCTGTATCAGTTTTTTGAATCTCTCTATGCCTTTTTGTACTCACTTTAGCCTATTCTTTCTACCTGTGCTTCTTTGTCACTTTGCCTTTCCGTCTGTCAGTTTTTGTGTGTAGACTGCTATCCATCTCCATTTTATTTTGTCCGTACTTCTTCGTTTTTCTCTTTCTCTTTAGAATCCGTATCATATTATTTCCTTCCCCTCACTCTCTCTCAGTTCATCTGTATTTATTTGTCTCTCCTTTTCTACCTTTGTTTCTTCGTCCATCTCTTTCTGTGTCTTTCATTTTGTGTGCGCTTCTATCCCTCTCTCTTCCTTTCTCTCTGTAGGTATGTGCTTTCCTTGTCCTCCTCTTTCTCTTTTTATCTTTTGAACGATAATATACTGAAACTTATATGAAGTTATGCTCTACAAGTCTCTTTCTGTCGGTGCTTATTCCTCTCACTTTTCTCTGTTTCTTGTATTCGCTTTTTGTCTATTTCTGTTTAATTCAGCTTCATCATCTCCCCCCCCCTCTCACTTTTGTCTGTACTTCTTTGACCTGATCTCTCTGAACTTTCTCTTACCTGTTTAAAAGAAAATCTCAGTCATTTTGCAAAGAGCCTTCTCTGATCTTTGAACGGAGCGAACTGACTTGGAGCAAGTCCCATTTGGATAGAACGCCTAAACCCCCCCTCTCAGCGTATTCCGTTTCCTGTTAATTAGCAAATGGTTGTCTAATTAGTTGTGATAACCTCGTGGGTGAAGCGAAGACAATGAAAGGAAGGAGGGAGTGAGTGAGAGAGGTAAAGAAGAGGAAGAGGAGGAGGAAGCCAAAAAGCACACTTCTAAGATTTCAATATTTCCAAGACGAGAGAGGAGGAAAGTGAGGATTTCGAATCTCTTTCACCTCCTCTTCTGGTTACCCATTTCTCCGGACTAAAGGAAATCAAAGTGGTAACAACATGAAGGATGTAAGAGGAAAAGAGAGATATAGGGTGAATGGAAGGAAGATAAAAGACGAGGAGGAGGAGAAGAAGAAATCAGAGATGAAGGGTTCTGTGAGTCAGCAGCGTCTTTTCAGAATAATTCTGTTAATGCGATAAACCTTTTAAAGGAGTTCGGCTTCCATCCCTCCCTTCCTCATCTTTCACGAGTTTAAAGGATTTTCTTTCTTCCATCTTTCCCTCCGCCCATCCTCCTATCCTCTCCTCTCCTTCCAATCCGTAATACATCGGAAAAACTTCTTTCAACGCAAAAATATTTTCACTTTCGATTTTGATTTCTTCCTTCCTTCCGGTTGGATAGTATAAGTATAATGTAACTCACCGAAAGGATGTTCATTTCAATGATGGCAACTGTATTAGATTAAGAAACCGGAAGTGACCTTTCTCCTCCTCCAACAAATCTCCTTTCATCCTTTTTAGTGGTTCCAACTTCTCTTTAGCTCTCTTCGTCTGATTTTTTGACCTTTTGACCCTTCCAGGAGGGTTTCCAAGACTTTCTCAAAAGTTAGAAGTAGGACAATCCAACCCATCTACCCTTCTATTCTTCCTCCCACACAAACCCGGAAATAAACGGAAAGGCAGGAAGGGAACGGAGTTTCGCTAGAGAAGTTGAACAAGACGTTAGAGGAGTGGAGAGAGAGTGGGTAGGCGAAGAACACAACCCCGAAATTTCCAAAAAACAAAAATTCTTCCTTAGAGACTGACAAAGTAGAGGAACCGGAAGAGAAGTGAAGAAGGAAAGAAGGGAAAAAGACGCAATTTCTAGGATTATTGGGAACTTGTTTAAAAGCTGTTTGAGAGAGAGAGGAGGAGGCGGGGAAGGGGGGGAGAAGGAGCTTTTTCCGATTTTCATAATTTTCAAAAAACGGTTTTCTTCAAAAGAATAAAAAATTTTTTTGGAAATGCAAACACAAAAAGGGAGAGAAAAAATTTTTTACCCTTTTTCTTCTCCTTTTTGGTTTTTTAAATTAAAAAATGTTTCGCCTTTTCCGACGAAATATTCTGTCGGAAGGAGGAGGAGATGGGAGTGAGGTAAAGGAGAAAAGGAGAAGGTGCTGGTGGTGGTAGAGAGAACGGTCAGGCTCGAAGAACAATGAAATACTCGGAGGCGTTTCTTCTTTGTCTTGTGAGAATTAATAAAAAGGCGGGAAATTCAAATTAGTTGTTTTTCATAAGATTCTGGTATCTGATCCGTTTCCGGTTGAGACGTTTTTTCTTAGTGTTCTTCTTCACTTGTCTATTATCGATCTTCCTCTATCACTCTTATTTCTGTTCCTCCATTTTGTCCATCTTCTCTTGGTCCTCTAATTTTTTTGAGAGCATTGATAGTCCCTCCTTCTTCATCTATCTATCCTCTCCTATTATGAAACCACCGTCTTTCATCTATTTTTCCTTCTTTTCTACCTTCATCTCTCCCCTTCTTTTCTTTGTGTTTCTCTACTTTATCTCTGCCTTCTAATTACTACGTTTCGGTTTGAGAAAACTGGGGGCGAATGGAGGAGGAAATAGGTTCGATCTAAGGAAGACATTTTTAACTATCTTTTCTATCTTCTTTTCTCCTTTTCCCTTTAATCCGCTCCTCCACTTTTCTCATATCTCCTCTTTGTTTTCTAATTTTTTTTTGAAGAGCATTCTGATGCTTTTCCTCCGTCTATCTCTCCTCTAACGAAACTCTCTCGTCTTCTAGTCTTTGTCAGACTTTTATCTCATCCTTCCGTTTTAGATCTGATTCCTCTCAAATCCAATCTCATCTCTTCTATCGTTTCCCTGCCAATACACCGTTCACCCATTTTTATTCTCCTTCGTCTTCATCTCTATAAACCCCCAAAATAAAAGACAGATGACTTGAGAGAGACAGAAGACTGAAAATCAAACGAGAGAGATAAATTGATGACATAAAACAAAAGTATCCAATAAGTAAAAAAAGACAGAGGATGGATGTCTTCTTTATGGTTCACAAGAGATTTCCAACCAAGGCAGAGTTGGATAGAAGATTAAGAGCAAAACAAAACAGAAAAACGAAGGAGGGGGGAGGGAGGAAGAAATCTGCAAAAGTGAATAGAAGATAAGTAGATAAAGAATCTTGTTCTTTATCTACAAGAGGCAAAAGAAGGAGGCGGTGAAGAGGTGGAGGAGAAAGGAGAACAACATAAAATAATCTTCTTTTTTGTCATGTGTTTATTGTTTCCTTTTCCGTTTCCGATGGCCACGATCAACGGATCTCTTGGCCCGTTCGCCTCCCCAAAATTTTCTTTTCCCTTCCCCGCCCCTCCTCATCCTCTCAAGCCTGGAAGAGTTTTCTTTGTCGGATTTTAATTGCTTTTCAACAAACAAGAAGAGAGAGGAGTTCAGAGGTCCCCCCTCTCTTAATCCACTCGTTCACTCTCTTAGCTTCGCCCCTGCTCCTCTCTCTCTGACTCACTCTCTCCAGCATAAATAAAGCCGTCACGTTCGCTTTTGAATTCCCCGCCGTTTTCTAAACAAAGAATCAAATTAAAAACTTACAACCTTTTGTTTCTCCAAACCTTTTGTGCCCTTTTAATAACTTTTTTTTCCTTCTTCTTTTCATTCTCTATCCCCCTCCCTCCACCTCCCTTCAATCCTACTCCCACCACTGGGGAGAGAAGCTTGCCAAAAAAAGAAGAAGGAGAAGCAGAAGGAAACGCGTTCGCGCGTTCGAAAATCTTTTGGAACCGAACGTTCCAAAATGGAATTTTGATAAATTTGGAGGAGGATGAGGAGAAGAAATAAAAAGAACAAAAGAGGAAAAAGATTTTTTTTGTTTTTCTTCTCCTTCCCTCCTCCCCGTCCTCCTTCCTTTTCGAACGACCACATGTGCCAGCTTCGTGCCATCGCACAAGAAAAAATTTAATCAATTTTGAAGAACTTGAGGAGGAGGCGGAAGAGGAGGAGGCTAAAAGAAAACCTCTTTCGTGACGAGCATCCGGAATCAGGTTTCCGTTTTTGTCTTTTTCCCGTGGAAAGTTGTTTGTTTCCGAGAAAGCTCCGCCCCTCCATCCTGAATTTCCTTTTTTTCGACCCGGATGTGAGCGAGCATGGAGGAGGAAGAAGGAAATCCCCGGTTTCCGGCTTTCAGAGGAAGAGAGAGTGAAAAGAAACGAAAACTTTTTTTGGGGGGAGGAAGAGACTCAAAACTATAATCGAAATATGTGTGCGGAAGTGGGAAGGAGGAGGCGATGGGAGGTGACTCGGTTGTTTGTTTGCTTTCGGGGAGGCAAGCAATTGAATCGAAATTTGTCTTTAAAGTTTCAAAATTAGTTTTCCGAGGTTTTTCTTTCCCCCTACCACCTCCTCGCCTTCTTTTCTTGTTTATAAGTAAATTATTGTTAAAGTTTCGATTGGAGAAAGTCGTCAACGGTTTCCTTTGGATAGAGTGGTCCAAAGTGGGCGCTTAGAACGTTATCTGAAGAACAAATACTCAAAAAACTGTTCTAAGGAAGCAGAAAGGAGTATAAAACTATACAGAAACAACAACCAAACTATCATAAAGAGATAAAACACAAGAAAAGGAGAAGAGAGAAAACCGCCACTGATCGCGAGAATGAATAGTCAGCACAGGCGTGATCACATTGAGCATAATACGTGTGCTGACACATTTGCCTGATCAGCACGACCGGTTTTGAATAGACAATTGGCGAGCAAATAGCAAAAGACATATAAAATATGTAAAATGTACTAAGTAATGAATCAATATAAAAAGTTAGTATTCACGATGAAAAATTTATTTGAGTTCCTCACCTACGTTAACGAAAAAATTTGGGCAGAAAACGTCCAAGAAAACACAGCAAAAAAGGAAGAAAAATTTGAAAAAAGGGGAGAAAGAAAAGGGAGTTGATGCAGCCAATGCCAAAACCAAAACGATACTCGGCCTAACTCCAGACGTATTCCCAAGAGAAGGGAGAAAGAGGAAAGGTTCTTAGAATAACCAAAATTTTTCTTCAATTAGGAAAGAGAAAACAGAGTCAAAAAAGTACAAAGACAGAAGTAAAAACAAGAGAAGACGTAGACAAAGAAAAACAAAAAATTACTAAAAACCAAGAGACAAAGAGGAAGGAAGAAGCACGAAAAGAGAGAGAAGGGAGAGAGGAAGAAAGTTTCTAAAGTGAAATCAAAATTAGAAAAGTTTCCAAAGACAGGACGAACAGGACAGGTTTAAAAAAAAAGAAGAAGAGTACAGGAGCGGAAACTCTCTCTCTCCTCAAAAACTAAAAACTTTTCCTAAAAATAAACAAAGGAAGAAACCCACCACTGGACAACTTCCCTCTGAACCACCATCCCTCAGTATCTTCTGCAGGATTCCAAACCGGAAATGAAAACTTTTTGACAGTCCCCTCCCCACATTTCCTGTTGAATAAAAATTCAGTCACACAACGGAACCGGAAATGAAATGAAAATCATACTCCGGAAACAGCGAAGGAAGTCGTTACCACCACTTTTACCAAATAATTCTTTTCTTTCGGACCTCCGAAAAAATAATTTTCAAAAAATTTTCCAACTGATGACGTCATTTCCGGTTGGTAAAAAAAATTCAACAAAGTCAAAATTAAATTTTCAGGTTTGGGCGGGGAAGGAAAGGAAAAACAAAAATCGGAGGCAAGTTATAGAAATCTTTCTCCGTTCCTCTCTCTCTCTCTCTCTTTTCTGTTATCGAATTTTTCGAATTTCCGTTTCCGGAACTGAATTCTCGAACGTTTTCGAAATCATTCGGCCAAAATGGAAGTTTGCGGTAAATCGGAGGGGGGAGGCGGTCGTTTTTGAGGGAAAACTAAATTCTTGGAGGAGACGGAAAGCACGAAATCACGAAGTAACGAGTCTTTAGATAAGAGAATTTCGGTCGAAGAGCCCCCGCCGCAATCCCGGCAACCGGAAGTAATTAAAGGGAAAACGCAAAAAACGAACGTCTCACGAAGGGAAATTGAAAATTTGGAAGGAAAGGCCGTGGAAAGTAAAACGAGGAGGGAGATACGCCAAACTGAATCGACTTTGATCGAATGCGGGGAAAAAATTTTGTTTTCCCTCCTCTCAATTTTTGGCGGGAAATTCAAACGGCTCTCCCTCTAAACTTCCGATTGATTTTCCATCTTTATTACACTATTGAGCTTATGGAGGGGCAACGAACTATGTGAGACATTTTTTGTAATTTTTAGAACCCCCAAGAAAAGGGCGAAATTCCTAAATAAAAAATTTAAAGGGGGTTGAAAGGGGAGCGGGTGACGGAAATAAAATCGGGAGAGCAAATTTTCCTGGATTTCCGTGCCGAGAATTCTTAAAATTTTTTTAGGAAAAAACCCCGGAAAATTTTCATCGGTTCCCTTAAATTTATTCTCCCTCTTTTCCTTCATCCCTTAAAACAAAATCTCCAACTTCCCTTTAAACGCCGAGCTTTCCTCAATTTCTTCTTCTTCCTACAAGACCTTCTAAAAAGAAAACTTCAGAAAACCTACCGGAAGTAGCTGTTACTGATCCCATCCTTAGATCCACCCCTAACCAAACAGGGTTGAAAATGATTCCAATCCTTCTATGCTCCACAGCCTTCCAACCCCATTCCATCACATTCATCCATTTATTTTTGACTGCTTTATAGGTATGTTCAGTATAGGTGCAACTAATTTCAATCCTTCCATTGTGAAAAACTTTTCTTTTTTTGAACGGAATGCGTCGTGTATACAGCATTTTAAAAAATTTTATCTGAAAAGAGAAATATATTAAAAATAAATAAATTACATAAATAAATAAAATGTTTGTCGAGGATTTAATTAATAATGTTATTAATATTTACTGGAACGGAAACAAAAGGAAATTTTTAATTTGAATTTTTGGATTTTGAAGGATTCTTGGAATTTGTTTCTCCTCCCCCACCTCCCGAGGGACGTTTTATGCTTTATGAGACGAAGGAGAGATGAATAATTTTATTTTTATTTATTTATTTGTATTTTAAGGACGTTTCAAAAATAATTTAATAAAAATTCGGTTTTTAATTGAAAGGTACACAAAAGAGGACGGGGGGGTGGTGAGCTGAAAGGGATGAAGAGCTGAGGATGGGTGATGTGTGAGAGGTGAGGAGAGAGGAAGATGACATATCCTGAAATTTCGATATTTTTAGGAAAGGGGGGGGAGGCTTTTGTTAGTCGTGTCGTGCTTGTTGAGTTACCTAGAGGATTGGTTTGGAGGTTTATAGAAGGCTGTGGGAGAGTTTTTGTTAGTTTCGACAGCGACAGCGCTCTGAAATTAGTTCGCAACCACGAACCAGAATTCATTTTGGACATCAGTTCGAACTTGATGGATATTCATAAATATTGCACATCCTTGTAAGCAATTCAATTCGTAAATACATCACTCTTTGGTCTGAAGTCTATTTCAAAAATATTGCACACTCTTATGGGAATTTCATTTTATAAATACTGGTCACATTAACGAAGAATGTCTCCAGTTTCTTCCTGGTAGGCCATGACACGTTGTAAAAAAGTAGGGACAAACAAGACACTCCTATTTACTACCGCCATCTTTGAACAATGTCTTTTCTATCACAACTTATTTACAACATAGAGAATGAAATGATTGTATAAAAAGATCAAACAAACGGGAGAATGTTAAAAAGGAAGAAGACAAGACGGAAGGAAAGAATAAAGAAAGAAAGGAAGATGAAGGCAAAACGAAATTAGAAATAAAACAAGTGAAGCGAAAAATTTCGGAAAATGGCGGGAGGGAGGCGGGGGGAGGAGGAAGGAAGGAATCTTTCTCAAAAGAGAATGTGGAAGTTGGGCGAACGCTTTTTTCGTTAGTCGGCATTTTTCTCCTTGACTGAGAGAGGGCGAAAGCGGAGGAGAAGGAAGGACACGAACCAAGTCTACAAAGTTAGGGGGTAGTAGGCGGAGGGCCGACCGAATTGAAATTTTTTTTATTTCCTTCAAATATTTCTCAAAATATTAAAACCCCTACCTCCGCCCCTGCCTCCACGGCCCTCGGGCGGATTTCAAAGACGTTCGCTTTCACTGGGCAAATATTTGAATTATTCTGTCTTATTTTCCAGGTTTCCTTTCCTGACGTGAACAAGAAAGACATTCAAAACGAAGTCCAATCCAACGGAATCCGTTCGGAGGTGGGAGAGGACGACACGGAAGGAAAGAAATACCGTCACAATCGTCTCATTCGTCAGCAAATCATGGATCTCGAGCGGTCTAGCGAAAAGATCCGCGAGAAGCAAGTTCATCTAGATCGAACAGTTCGCCGACTGGAGAAGAGGTTGAAATCGACGTTCGGCTATCGAGGGGGACATCCTCAAGACAACGAAATCATGGACGAACGTTTGACAGAAAGAGTAACTCGACTGGAGGAAGCGGATCGCTCGACCATCAAGCAACTCTTCAACGTGTCGAGGCAGATCGCAGAGTTGGGGAGATTGCACATGTCGATGCTTCAGCTTCTGGAATCCGTCGAGAACCTGGAGAGTAAAGTAGACAAGAACGTACCTGAGCTACAGAGAGAGATATCCAAGATGGAATTCAATATGGCGCAGGCAACATCTTCACTTTCGCTCATTAAAGAAGACCAGGTGAGTAGTTGAAAGCCTCCCACCTACCCCGTTTCTTCCCCGATGATCCTCTTCAACCTAAAACGAACAAAAGAAAAATGAAAATGGCGACGCATAATGAATATGAAAGAAGTAGATGAAGAAATAATTAATCAGAACCCCACGCTTTAATTAAAAAGAAAGAAAAGATTCTGAAAAGCAGATTTCTTTCACAAAAACTCTTCGACACTTACTTAACTTCCGGAAACTCCACAAGGACTCGGAAAAACTCATTCAAATCCAAACGAAAAGAAAAAGAAATGGGAAAAAACAGAAACAAAGAAGAAAAAAGCAATAAAAAGAAAGATACAGAAAGGGAAGAGAACAAACAAACCAAAAAAAATTTTCAAAATGAAGAAAAAGATCTGAAACAAAAGAAAATCCGTAAGAAAAGATAGAAGAGGGAAAGAGGAGGAGAGGGGGTAGAAAAAGAGAGAAAAAGAAGATTCGTCTGCTGTAGGAAGGAGAAAGAAGAAGGAAAGTTGAATATTTGAAAGCCAGTCACAAAAATCTGTCATTTTTAATAGTGCGAAGGCCCAGATGTGGAAAACCAGATGGGAAAAAGGAGGAGGAGGAGGAGAAAGATGGAGGAAGGAGGAAGAGGAAAGGATGAAGGATGAGGAATTGTCTTTTGTTTTGAGAATTTCCGGAATAATTTGTTGGAATATTGAAATAAACATTAAAATTCGGATTCAAAGAGGGCAGTGAGGGAGGGAGGGCGAACGGGAGGCGGAGGAGGAAAGGTTGGGAAGGATAATTTCGGAGTAAGTGCTCAAAAGAGGAAAATTTCCATCTCTTGTTTCGCTGTTTACACTCTTTAAGGGGCGGAAACGGGAAGGAGATGAGAGAAAAAATGATTTTGAGAGCGGAACAAAAACCGGAACATGTTCTCGCTTCTCTCTCTCTTCTCCTCTCATCTACTAGACATCTTTCTCTATACATCTCCTAGAAACAGGAATTGTTTTCTTCATTTTCTTAATTATTTAAATTAACTGAAAGAAAAGAGCTGGGAAATGAACGACGCAGAAAAGCCAGCCCAACAGTATCGACCCGAGAGTAAACTTCCAGTCGCATTTCATCTACTCAAAATCGTGTACAGTAAAAGGGCTAAGAAACTCGAGGAAACACTTGAAGTCAAAGAAAGAAAAATCTTGTTAACTTCTAATACCTGGGTACCATCTGCAGGATTCCAAACCAGAAATAAACAAAAAAAATGAAAATGTGAAAGGTAAGGCAAAGAAGAACAAGAAGAAATAAAGAAAGAGAAAGACTAAAAAGTACGGGGAAAAACGACGAGAAAAAAGAAGACAATACAAAAAAGGCAAAGATAGATAGAAGAGAGTGAACAAAGAGAGAAAGGAAAGGAGAAAGGGAATCAAAGGAAGACAAATAAAACTGAAAAACTCTTCCTAAAAAAACAAACCACTACTGGAGAGGAAGAGAAAGAGAAAAAGAAAGAAAGACAGAAAGCAGGAAAAAAAGAAAGGGACACGGGGAGGGGAAAAATTTCTGAACTTAAATCGAAACCATAAAAGTTTCCAAAGACAGGACGAACAGGACATTTTTAATTAAACAGGAAGAGTAGATCAGGGGCGCAACTCCCAAAAAACATACAAAAAAGCAGAAGAAACCACCACTGGACGACTTCCCACTCAATTATGATCTCTCAGTATCTTCTGCACGATTTTCTTTTCCGGTTATGAAAATAGACCGGAGAAACCTCCAATTTAATTTTTAGGTTTGAGGAGAGAGAAAACAAAAACCTTTCTTCAAGAAAAATGCTGACTTCTGGTTGTAAACACTCTTAAGATTTCCTCCTTCACCTTCATCATCATAAAGATGTAAGGCTTGCTGTGGGACCTATGGGAATAAGATCATGAAAAACCAGTGGAAAGACGTGGGAGGAACTTTTGACCTTTTCCACAGAACAAAGTCAATCGTTAAAATAGGAGACAGAGAGAAAGAGAGAGGAACAAAACTCAAACTCAGGATCGCAACACCAAACCATTTTTTCTTTTGTTTGCGGATTTCCGGTCGACAGCAAAAAAAGAAAACAAACAAAACAAAACGACAACAAAATAAACAACTTGTTACGAGAAGAAAGAGTGGAAAGGTGGAGAGAGAGGAGGAGAGAGGGAGGTAAAAAACGAGCGGAACACAGGGGTTAATTTAATCGGCTAATGGAATTTCAAAACGAGAGAGAGGAAGAAGAGGTGAAGAGGAGGACAAACAAGAGTCTTCTCTCCACATCTACAAAACCTCCTCCCTACCTCCCCCTCTCACTCAGGATTTGAATAAAAATGCTGACGACGATCTCGCCAAAAACAAAAATTTCTTTTCATTAAAAAACAATTTCCCCTCCATTTATATCTTAATCAGGACCGGATCCTCCCCCTCACTCGTACACCCCTCAAAGCCCCTTTCAGCATCACAACAGTAAACATCAGAAAAAACTTCGAAAAAAAAATTTTGGAAATCACTCACCGGAAATCGAAAGAGAAAACCTTCTCCTTGCCCCCCCCCATTTCCTCCTTCCTCTTCCACAAGAAAACGGAAATGGGTTTTTAATGCAATGCAAGAGAAGAGAGGAGGAGAGAAACAAACGAAAACATCAAAACCATCCTCCAGCTGGAAGGAATAAAGATGGAGGAGAGGAAACAAAATCTATGTCCCACCCACAGAATCGGTTTTACGATATGTCAGAAGACAGAAAGAGAAGAGGGAGGAGTAGGGTGAGGCGGGGTACACTGCATCTTGCAGTACATCAGTAAATGTAGTCGTATGAGAGAAAGGAAGCAACCCGGGGAGTGAGGCCCATGAAGCGAAATCCTGGAAAAAAGCTTTTCGACAATGTTTATGTAAATCACGTGAAAGTGTGGAGGAGAGAGACAGAGAGGGAGGGAAGGAGAGAAGGAGGAAAGAGGAAAGGAAACGATTTCCGCTTTATCTAAACGACATCTTTAATGGAATAAATAAATAAATAAAAAGAGAGAAAGAAGTGAGCGAAAAATTCCAAAGTGATTTCAAAAATTTTTCAAAATGGTGGAAATAGAAGAAAGAGGTTAGAGAAGACGGAGGAGAGACGTTAAAAGGTTTTTTGTTAAAATCAAGAGAAAAGGAAAAATACGAATGAAAAACGGGAAATGAAAAAAGAGAAAAGAAAAAGGAGCATTGAATAAACATATTCAATTCAACCGGAAGTGAGAAAAGCTACAAAAGAAAACGATTAGACAACCACTTACGACGGCCTTAGGACATTTACTTAGGTTAACAAAATCAAACAAGAAAACCAGAAGGTTACAATGATTATTATTATTATTATGAGGGGTAGAGGAAACCGGAAATAAACTCACCGGAAGTAAGAAAAACACTTTAAAAACACAAGCAAGCCAAGAACAATGATAAAGAAAGTAAAAAAGAAATTCTCGAAGTTCTGAAAGTTCATCCTGACGCGAATTTGGGCAAAAAGGTTTTTCCGCCCGGCCCCCTACCCTCTCACCTCTATCCTCCTTCAACCCTCCTCGGAAAAGAGGAAAATCCTTTGTTAAATGAAACGACGTCAAATTGACAGGAAGCCGAGGAGGCATAAATTCGCGCGCCGGAAAAGTCAATCTTTCTTCGCTTTTCTTTCGAGAGGAGGAGAAGGAGGATGAAGAGGAGGTGGGTTAGATCTTAAGCCCGGAAAAATTCGAAAACTCCATCTCCAGAAGCTCGGATCCGCGAAAACGGAGGCCGGGATGGAGGAGGAGGAAGGGAGGGAGAAGAAAAAGATTAAATTCCTCCAACTTTATTAATCACTTTGATTGAAAATTTTCCAAAATAATTTTCCTTTTCTCCAAGGTTTTTGGAAAGCAAAACCCCCGAGGGAGACGAGAGAGAGATGGGTGTGGTGAGGGAGAAGGAGGGGGGAACGACAAGAAGAAAAATATCTATCCTTTGTTTGGAGGCGCGATTTCCGGTTAGAATCAATTTTTTGGCGGGAAGGAAGGAGCCTTAAAAAAAGGGAAAGGAAAATCCCAGAGATGATTTCTTTCTTTTAGTGAAAAACCCGAAGGTCGAGGAGGAGAAGAGCGAGACCAGAGAGAGGAGAGAGAGGACTGACTAATGGCGTCTCTTAATCTTGTCCAGCTGGAGAAAAAATTGGATTAAAAAAAAGGGAAAGAAGGTCGCGCTTAACAAAATGGAAAATTTTCTTGTGGAAAATGAGTCGGAGGGAGGGAAAAGAGGCCGGTGGAAAGAGGAGGATAATCACCGAATTCATTTCCTTTTTGATAGCTCGGTGACCGCCTCTTTGAGAATTCTTCTACCCCCTCACTCCCTCCCTCTTCTCTCCTTTCTCCATTTTTCCCTCATTTTTCCGTTGTAGATGCGAGTAATTTAGATAATAATGGAAGGACATTGTCCGTAGGCGGCGGTGGAGGAGGTTTGAAGAGGATACGATGAAGGGAGAAGGAAAGAAAAGTCGATGAGAGTGGGAAATGAGAGTGAAAGGTTTCGGTGGAGATGACCGTGGTGTGGGGGATGCGAGCGAGGGTTTGATTGTAATTATGAGTCCGAGGGATGATGTGAGCGTGTGACGAAGGGAAGGGTGGGAGGTAGGAGAGCGTGACTTAGTAAAGTTAATTAGAAAGGAAAGAGAAAAAAACAAATAGGGAAAAGACAAATCACGCAACCAACAGCAACAGCAAAGACAACAGAGCGAGAAACTACAAGAGAGAGAGACAGAATATCAAAGAAGAAGGGAAACAGACGTCGACACTCTAAAACCTCGAAAACCTTTCACGACAAGTCACCACCTGAGAGACAAATCTTTAATAAATTCATGGAAAGTTCTTCACCCCCCGGGCTCCCCAGTCCTTCTTCCAAAGCCCATCAACAATAAATCAACACCTAAATCAACGTCACGTGATTAAATAATCAAACAATGAAAACCGTCAGAAGCTTTGACCTCCATCGACTTTCCTTTAGACCCTTTGTCACGAGCATACGTCAAACATTCATTTTCTCATTCATACATTTAGGAAAAGGAATAAAAACAAGTGCTTGAAGGAAGAAGAAAGAGGAGGCGCACGAGGAGGTGAGAGGAATTGGGAGAATATAAAACAAAGAGGGATGAAGTAAATGAAAAAGAGAAGGAAAATAAAATGGGGAAAAAAGAAGAAAGAGTGGAAGAACAACAAGAAAAGGAGAAACACGAGGAGTAAAAGACGAAGAATGAGGAAAAGGAAAAAAATGTGAACAAAAAGAGAAGGAGGATAAAAACGACAAGAAGAAAGAAGGAAAGGAAGTGAAAGAGAAGAAAAATGTAACACGAAGGGGAAGAAAAAGGAGTAGTAAGAGAAGAGATAAAAAAGAGAAAGAAAAGTAGGAGAAAAGGGAAGAAAGAGGGAAATGAGAAAATGGAAAAAAAGAATGAAAGGAGAAAAATGAGGAGGATGAAAAATAGAAAAAAAGAAGGGAAAGAAATATAATCAAAAAGAGAAAAACGAGGAATACATCAAAAAAGCACAACGAATAGGAAGAAAAGAGGAAGAAAAAGGAAACGAATGAGGGAAAAAGAGAAATGAAGAGAAGGAGGATAGAAAGTAGCTAACAAAAAGAAAGAAAAATAAGGAAGAAAGAAGGAAGGAGTTGGAGCACGCATCCCCAAAACCGGAAGCCATGAAATCCTCGAAATCCACACCCACGTTCTCCAAAGATCAAAACCTGATCAAAAACAGTTCCAAAGGCTGTCGAAGAAGAGAGGGAGGACAGACGATTGAGAGTGTAGGCGGAGGAAGTGAGGGATGCTGAGGGATGCCTCCTAAGGGATTATGATGGCGTCATACATCATTCAAAACGGTCGGGAATAGTGTAATTGAAACATGGTACAAGTCGAAATCGATGGATTTGATCTAGATTTGATTGATTCCGTCTCTGAAATTCAGTTCAGACCCCCCCTCCTCCGCCCCCACATCCCATCCTTCCACTCGTGTAGAACACTGATGGCTCATCTAATTTTAGAAAATTACTTTAGGCGCGGTTTTACCATCTTTAGAACACTCGGAAAATTTTTGCAGTTTTTTTGTTTTTACTTTTCTTCTGCTCCAATCTTCCTTTCCTCTGCTTTCCCTTTACTTGAAGCTTGAAAGTTTTTGAGGAACCCCCTCTGCCCACAACAGAAAGTAGAAAAAACTTTTTCCCGTAAAAGTCATGACCGACTTTTTGCTTTTTCTCTGAAGGACAAGAAAATTCGAAATCTGAGAGAAATAAAAATTTTTAACCCAAAAAGGGGGAGGAAGGGAAAGAAGGTGGAAAGAACTTCAGGTTCGTTTGAAGTGGAAAATTTATCAAAAAAAAAGTTCGAATTTTTAAAAAGCTCGGAAGCTGAAGTGGACTCTTGAGGGAGACTTTGAAGAGGAAAAACCTCCCAATGAAAATGGCGCATCTTACCCCTTCCGCCTCCCACTTTAGTGTGTCTTCCTCTTCTCGGGAGTTTGTCTTTCCTTTCTTCCTTCCAAACAGCCCCCTGGAAAGTTAGAAAACCTTTTGAGCTTTCTCACCGACCTGCGGGCGCTCAAGTTACCCGGGGTAAATGGCCACCGAGGGAGATGAAATAGCCCGAACATTTTCTCTGCCACCGCCCTCCCTCATCCACCACCTTCCCCCACTCTTCCAAAATCCGTTTTCGAAAAGAGGTCGATGATTAACGATTTCGGTCAAGAGTCTTCTTCCAGCTACCTTCCAGGCTTTTCCTTCCTCCTAGAGTTTCCTTTAAAGTCTTTTCCTCTTTGATCCTCCTGCCTTTCACTCTGATCGTTTTAGGTAATTTTGGGTTTCCAGTTCATCATCGCGTGTCCTCGACTTTCTTTTGCGGGAAGGGGGTGTTGGAGGGATGGTGGTTTCTCCAAGGTTTGTTTAGTTAGTGTTTTGGGGTTTCTTCAGCTACTTGCATTTTGAAACTTTCTAATCTTCGTTCCCTGTCATCTTTCCAACGTCGACTTTTACGCCTTTCCACCTTTTTGATGGCATCGCGATGAAACTGACGACGACGAGGAAAACACTCAGACTACAGATTTGGTGTGAGGTTGGAAAAGAAGAAAGAATTTTCCTTTCGTTATTAATTAGTGAAAGTCTTTTCACGGAAAACTTTCGGGAGAAACAGACTTTTCTCCAGCAAAACAAACTTTTTATCTCTAGCACTAACAGACCTTCTACTACCCCTCCTCCCCACCTCCTCTCTTTCTAAAATTTCTTACAAATTCGTTTTTAAGGTAGAAAGAAAAGAAGCACAGAGACACGGAGAAAGAATTTCAAATTTCACTTTGTTATTTAAAAAAAGGGAAAAAAGGTTAGACAGATAGACCAGAAACGGACCGGGAACACATTCAGACAGATGAAGTAGAGAAAAGAAGGAGAAAGATGGACGAAAGCTCATAATTTCGGGATGCTGGATGTTGGAAAACGTTAAGAAATCTTTTGCTGACTCGTCAGTTATGAAGAGAGTCGAGATGGGAGGCAAGGGGATGAGAGAGAGGGCGGGGAAATCCTTTCTGCTAAGTCACGTGACTGAATAAAGGGAAAAAATATTTTTCTCAAACGAAGGAAATTGCGATGTTGTCAAATTGATCGATTGGAGAAGGTTTTGGAGTTTCCATCTCCTTTCGTCGGGGATGAAGGGTAGGAAATGGACGGAAGGAAACTTTCATCTCGCGACCGGAAGTAGATCGAACCAGGAAACCACATCCTTGGACCAACGCTCGTTATCATCTTTTGTGATTTCCTCGGGTTAAGTTCGAGGGCAAAAAGTAAAAATCGGAAAGAGGATGATAGATGAAGGGAAATGGAGTCGATCTTCAACCTCCCTCCCTCTCTCTTCCTTCTGCTCTCCTCCAATCTTCTGAACCCGAGTCAATTTCCCTCGAAGGTTAACCGGTTAGATCTCCGGGACCTAATTTCCGGGAAAGCCATTTTCCTTTTAATTACTTCCAATCGATGGGAAAGTCTACAACGAACAGACTCCGATCCTCCACCCAAACCCCCAAGAAAATCTTTTCAAGAGATTTATCTCAACGAGTATCTTCTTCTTCTCGTTTCAGGAAAATCAAAGATCTTCGCTGAAAGCTCTCGGAGAGAGCGTGAGCAGGTTGGAGGAACGTTTGGACACCGATCACGGTCACTTGAGCTCCCTTCAGGCGCAGATCCTGAACGTTAGCCGGTGGACGTGGGGCAAGAACGAGACAAGAGATCTCCGGAAGGAAGACATACAAGACTCACGTCTCGCTGCTTTGGAAGAGAAACTCGAAGAACACATCGAGGTTTGTTGACTAACCGGATACGATCCTCATACCCTTAGCTGTGATGTAGTCGTTGTAATTAAAGACTAAACTTCTTCTTCAACAGGACGAAGAGTCTTTAGTGATGGCGACGACGCCGAATGCGGAAACAGTGAGAACCGAACATCCGTTTAACCGCAGCAGTCTTCCGGAAGTCATAGAATCATTGAAAACGATTCAAAAGGAGTATGAGAACGTTGTTCATCAACTACCAAGAGGTGAGCTTTTTACAAAACCTGAATATAACCGGAAACAGGAAAAGCGTACCAAATTTTTATCTTTTTCTTACTTCCTTTGGCCTCTTGTAAGCCTCCCTCCACCGATCTTGTTTTGTTTTCCTCTCCATATTTCGATAAATTCTAGGAATTTAAAAAACATTTTGTCTGATTCTCTGAAAAACCTTTTTTACTCTATGTGTGTTTCCCTTCCCTAAATACAATTTTTTCACGTCATTTGAACTTAATTGATCTTGATTAATCCATCCCATCAGAGAGGAAGGTCAAGTTGTAGATGACTTAATGGAAAAAAGAGATGAACCTTATGTAGTGCAAACTTCAGACTTAACAAAAGTCAAAAAAGTAGAAATACAAATTGGTAGATAGTTGAAGAAATGGAAAGCAGAAGAATAAATAATAAGGAAGGAAGAGCCTAAGAGTAGAGAAGACTAACAAACAACATGTTCTAGTACTTCCTGAAGAAAAGGATAAGGTGGTTCCTAGAAACCGAAAAAGATCTCGAGAAACTGAGAATTAGGCAGCAAGACTTCACACGACTGAACAAACTATAACCTCAGTTTATAGGCAGGCAGAAGACAGGGAAAGTGGTCCGAGGAAAGAAAAGACAAGAGATAACACAGCAGGAAGATGAAGAAGTATTGGAGGAGACGAAAAAAAGAAGGAACGAAGAATTAACGTAGTGTTAGAGGAAGTGGTCCAAACCTAAAAAAAGAGAGAAGGAAGAGCAAAACTCTGGCAGCACGATACATTAAAATTTTGAGATCAAATCGGAAATGAAACGATTATGGTGGAGAAACCGGAAGTTGATGTTTGATGGACTCAACGAAAACAGAAATTAATTACGAACCTGTGATAAGCCCCAAGTACCCTGCAGGAAAAAAGGAAAATGAAGGAATGACCAAAGTCGAAGGAAAACGAAATTTCGCTGTTGAATTTGATATAGAAACAAACAAGAAGAGATAAATGAAAGACTGTAAGGAAGAAAACAAAAGGAAAGAAAAGAAAAGGAAGAGAAAAGAATGGATAAAAGGTTGTAAAAAAGAAGGGAAGATGAGGAAAAAGAGGAGACAGTAAAGAAAGACAGACAGAGAGGAAGAAGCACACCAATTCTTCCCTCCAGTCTTTCGTCCTTCCACCATTTCCACCATCTTTCTACACCTACCGAAACGGTCCTCCAACCATCCTCAATCCCTCTTCTCTCTTTCTTCAATCAATCACCCCTTTTTACTTCCGGTTTTGAATGGAATGAGGAAAACGGAACAAGGAAATCCTTCACAAAACTTTGACTCTTGACAAATGACCGAACGCGCGAGAAACAAATCGAAGAAACATTTTCCTCGAGGTGGGGAAAGACTGAAGAGGAGAAGAAGGAGGAGGAGGATGGTAAAAACCTCTTCATGATTTCTCGGTCGAAGTGGAGGAAGAACAAGAGGAAGAGAGGGAGGGAAATGATTGCTCCTTAATAACGGCTCTTAAACGTTGGGATTTTTCCGGTCCGCGCTTTTCCCTTCCCTCATGCATTTATAATCCTTTTCCTCTTCCGTTCGCGTTTTCGTTTCCTCCTTTTTAACTAGTAACCAGTTTCCTTCATTGTTTGCTCGAGGAATTCCCCATTGAGACTGTGGAAACTTTCCCCGAGAAACTTTGGCAAATGTTTTGTTTGGAAAAGTTCCCGTTCGATGGTAGATAGGAACGGGAACGGATTTTTACAGAATATGAGACGTTCGCTTCCTCAGAGTAGAAAACAGTTTGTTCTCTCTCCCTTTGCCTGTCTATCTACCTGTTTAGGAGTTCGCTTTCACCTTTTCAGCTTACCTGCTAATTTCCTTCATTTTCCTTTCCATCGCTTCTGCTTTTTCCTTCCTCTTCCTCTTTCCATCATCAGCCGTCTCTCTGTTCTCCTCAGCTTTTTAAATTCCCCTCCGTGACATTCAGAACGATTTTCGAATCTAAAAGGAAGAAAAGAAAAATTGTTAACAGAATTCTTCTTCCCACGAAAGGGATAAACCCGAAACCCAAACATCCGATTCTCCATTTTCGGTTTAAAAACACAAAACCAGAAAACCGGAATTCTTGCTTCTGGTGACCCAACTGATCAAAAAAATTGTTTTTTGCTCCATTATTTCCATCTGAAAAAATAAATCAAAGACAAAAAAGAAAATTACCTCCACCCCTCTCCCCCGCCAACACTTTCCCTTCATCCGAACCTTACAACATCCGATTTCAATTTTTATTTCCTTTTCCGAGCGAGAAAAAACACCAAACCGACAGCCAACAAAACAAAACAGAAAAATCATAAATTTTAAAAGACGCGCGCGCGGCCATTTTCCTTTTCAATTTTTTGACAAATTTTATTGGTAGATGATGGGAAAGGGGGGAAAGGGAGCAATCGACCCCCGAAACAATTCTAGCCAATCCCCACCCTCTCATCTCCGTCTCCCTTCGCCGATAATCGTTTCACCGTTAATTTCTTTTTTAGCTTTATTTCCGGAATTTCGAGATAAAAAAAATTTTTTTCAAGAGGTCGAGTTTCAAAATGGCGGCTCACGACCTTCTACGGATTGGATTTTGATTTACGAATTGTGGAGAAAGCGGGAGACAAGCAAATAAAAAAAAGTTTAAAATAGCGGATGTGTCTCTGTTTAAGTCTTTTGGGAGGAGAGGAGAACTTCCGGGGGTGGAAAGCAAGATGGAGGAAGGGGAAGGGAAAAGTCCGTTTATCTGTGGATTCACCGGCTTAATCATTCTCTCCCTCTCTCTCTGGTTTTAACATCTTTTTTGTTATCTCCTTCTCGAATGGATGAGTGTTCTTAAAAAAACAGTTTAAATTTCCCTTTCTTTTGTTAACGGGGTAAAAAAAACCTCGTAAAAGCGGAAACGGAAACCCGAAAAAAAGAAACGGGAAACGAGGAGAACAAAGGGAAAAAATTAAATAAAAAAAAGAAAAATTTTTGCTTCTTTAATTTGAAGAAGAGATGCTGAGCGGAAGGAAAGATGCTCTGATGGTGGGGAGTAGGAGTGGGTGGGGGTGAAAAGGTAAAGCAAAATTACCAAAAGGAAATGAAAACAAAATGGCTGCCGAAATCAAACCACGAACGGATTTTCACGGATGTTTTGATGTTCGCGTGTATTTTGTTTCTTTCCCTTCCCAAAGGGGGTTCCTCTCGAACCACCGGAAGTAGCATAAATAATTTGGATAGGTTTTGACGAGACTTCGACACACACCACACACACGCGCGGGTTCACAAGATTGATGGCCTTTCCTGGTGGAAAAGAAGAAAGAAGGAAAAATGTTTTTCCGTTATCGGTGGGAGGAAGACAGGAAGGAGAGTGAGGAGGAGGAGGAGGAGGGAAATTGCCAAAGCCTCCTTAATCTGGGAGAGATAAGGAAATCTAATTTCCGAGCCGACTTTCATTTGATTCCGCGATAAAAGTTATTAATAATGCATTAGGCGGCGCGCGTGTGCATGAAGGTGATGTTCTTCATGTCATCTTCAGTCACATTAATCGAGATTTACGCAGAAGGGGAAAGTCAAGAGAGTAGGAGAAACATACGCGGGAGAAGGGAGGAAGGAGTGGTAAAAGGTGTTCGTTAAAAGGTTGAAAACATGATTTCCCAGGGTCGGAGCGACCAATTTTTTTTTGGACCATCCGTTCGATTAATCATTTTGGTCTACGCTCTCCTTGCCTGTGTCCTACCTCCTGCCTTCTCTTTCTGTCCTCCAAAACACACCATGTCTGCTCAAAGATGTTCTCAATTCAATTTTTCTCAATTTCCTCCTAAATCTGTGTTTAAAGATTTTCCATTTCAAAATTTTCGTCGATCTACTTATACTATTTTGGGTTTTTCTAAAATCCATCTATTTTTCGAATACCTTCGGGTTCCCGCAGACTATTTACAATTCTGACAGAACTCATTCCGGTTTTCTTAGTACACATCCTGATTTTATTGAGGTACTTCCGGTTTTCGAAAAACATAAGATCGGTTTCCCTAGAATACACACTACTCCAGTTTCCCTATATACCTGCGAATTTCTTAGGATATATACAAGTCTTAATAAACACTACTTTCGGTTTATGTAGAATACGTAAACTTTTTTGAATAACTTCCTGTTTTTATAGATATATCTATAATTTTCTCATCTTTTCCGGTTGTTCTGTTCTTTTAACAATCATTCTCCTCAACTTACACGCACACATTCCTACTCTCATCCAACTGTCCACAGATTTTTCCAAATTTTTTTCCTCATGTCTGTCCTAAGTTCCTTTCGTTTACTAAAAAAAATAAATTTGAGACCGGAAATCAGTGTCACCATCACGTCAAGCAAGGCAAAGGAAAAACCCTTCGAATCACATGTGGCTACATATTGACGACAAGACAAATCACTTTCGATTTCGAACGAGAAAAAAAGGAGAATGAGACCGGGATGGGGGAAACGACAGGAAGGAGAAAAAATCAAAAACGATCGCAACACTTGAAGCGAAGGGAAGCAACAAAAAGGTCGAACGCGAAAGGCAAAATAAGTGTAAATAATATTTACTTGTCAGATATATCTCGGGGTTCATTTATTTCGTGAATTTTGGGGAAAATCGAGAGTGTGGGTCTGGGGTGAGGGTCACGAGGGGCCACCAACACAGACAGAGAGAGAGAGAGAGGAAAATCATATTTTGTAAATTGAACTTTTCACTTCCGGCGCAGCGGAATAAATTCTTGGCTTCGAAAAGGCTCCCATTTCGACTCGTTTCCGGTTTCCCTCGTCCTCCCTTGATATATCGCTCAAATTCATGTCAAACACATATTTCAACAATCTCTCTTCAAATCCCCGGTTTTTGTGTTCCATCCCCCGCTACCTTCGTCCGACATTTTTTTTTCCAAACGGGCTTATAACGTGGAAGGGAAACCCTAAGAGAGTGAGGGAGAGAAGAGGAATAAAAAAATCAGGATTTATTAGTCGCGGATTAAAAAGAAAAAGTGCTGACAAGTGGAAATCGGTCGTCGCTTTTTTTAAAGTGGATGAATGGGGAATGAATGGAGGCGAGGAGGAAAAGGATAGGAAGAGAGAGGAGGATGATCCATTCCTACGGGAGTCAGAGATTTGGAATGAATTAACTCAACAACGGAAATTGGTTCAGTATTTCAAAAATGAGAAAAAATAAAAACGTCGAGGGTTGTGAATAAGAGAGAGAGACGCGGAGGAGGAGAAAAGCTGTTTTTACTTCCGGTATTTTTGTGAGTAGTGAAAACATCTCATTACTTCAATCTAATACATAAGGGATAATAGATGATGGGTGCTGGGTTCATACTTGGCTATTTTCTAGGAGAGAGAAACTTAGAAGCAGTTTCCGGTGAGATCTCTCCATTACCCTAGAATTAGCGTAGTCATCAGCAGACTCAGAATTTCTGACCTCGCTTTTATACCTAGTAAGGCATCACAGATTAAACCACTGGATTGTTGGGTTAAAAAACCCGAATATACCTCTCGTGTTCAGCAATTGTTACTCTTGTCCAAACATACAAACCGATGTGTACCGAACCAAATACAGACACGAAAATAACTGTTCCGTTACGAGAACCTAATTAGGCCACTCATATACGACTAATAATAATGAAAGCGTTTAGACCCAAAAATGGCGGAGTCCTCTTCACCCTTTCTGAGCAGCAGTTTCTTGTATACACCATTCTATCTGGAAGCAACAGCTTCATCCTCCATGACAACGATAAATTCCTCTGAAAGACATTTTCCACGCGTCGGATCTAATAAACAGTTTCAAAATCCCAAGTCAACTCCCGTGTCTTCATTCGTCTCCTTTTTGTTTCCACCACCACCCCCTAACGACTCACCCTCAAAACTTCTCTTTTTAGTTTAGCTAAAGTTCAAAATTCAATGCTTTCTCCCCCACTCCATTCATTTAAAGGTTGCCGAAGGCGTGAAAAGTGCCGTTATGACTTTCACCCCCCGCCACCCCATCGTTCCGCTTCTTATGGCTTTCCCGTATGAATGCATAAAGGAAAGATGGAATGGAAGGTTAACTTTCATGCGAACGAGTGCCGGGAATTTAAATTTGTTGCCAATGTTTTAGGTGTTGAAAGTCATTTCCGTTTCCCGGAGAAAATTATTTTCATGTTTTTAACGGTTCCCTCCTCCTCCTCCTCCACTCTTCATGAAAGATGGCGTCCGCTCTTCGTTACTTGAATTTCAAATGTTTTCGGACGTCTTTTCTACTTCTATTCTCTCTCTCTCTTTCTACTAACCGCTTCTGCATCCATTTTCGCGTCTACGGGGTTTCGGGTTTCCTACTTCCATCTGTTTTTCCTTTTGGGGGAAGGTGTTTTGAAAGGTTTTTAGACGTTTTTAAGGATCGGGAAATTCGGCATCGAACTGTCGACAGAACCAAACGAAGCTTCTAATGCGAATAACGATGAATTGTAAACATACTCCTGTCTGCCAGGTTTAGCATCATAAAACAAAAACGGAAAGAGATCAAAAGGTGACCAGAGAGTAGACGAGGAGGAGTCATTCAAACAAAAGAATTCGATCGGGAGGGAAACAAGTCTAATTTGAAGGCTCGAAAACCAATTCCATCAATCAAATGGGCGGAGGATTCTGTGGTCCATAATGGAAATGATGAGAAGCGTGAATGCATTTAAAGCGGAATTCTTCCTCCGAGCAGACAGATGACGAGTGAGGGGGTGCAAACGAGGAGAGAGAGCAAAAGAGACGACTTTATTAACTCGACGATTGAAGAAAAGCTTTTCAAAGATATAAATCAACAGGAAACGTGGGACAGAAGGAACCAACAGGAGAGAAGGAAATCGAAAATATACGCGCGCGTGGATTCTGTCATACGAAACAACTTTCAACAGCAGAAAAACACTCGTGGTCGTTAAACCAAAACAGACAACGAAAAATTACTGTTTTTCCTCGTGCCTATTCTTCCTTCCATCTCATCTCTTTAACTTTCTCTCCTCCGTCCTCCTCTTCCTAAAAAGCTTTAAAAGATGAAAAAAGAATTTTAATCTTAATTGTGAAACTCAAGCTCAGCCGATTCGAGGAACTCCAGATGAAAACTTCCATCATTAACGATAATTCTTGAGAGCAAGTTCCTCTTCCTCCCTCCGTCCTTCCTGCAGCATCCAGACTCTCGAGAATCAAACTCAAAAAAAAACCAGAAAACAAACATCGAAAATCAGTTTTCCTCCAATTTTAATTCCATTTCCAAAGTCTAAGAGGAGAGAAGAGGGTGGAGGGAGCAGGACAGGAAGCAGGAAAGAGAGAGGAAGAATTATTAATTAATGAAAATGTTGGGAGGAGATATTCGCCGCCATCTTGTGAAAAGATATCCTTTTACGTAACGGGCTATGAGCTCACCTCTCGAGATATCCACCACCACCACCTCCCTTCAACCTCTTTTCCATTCTCCTCCATTGATTCCAACTTTCCTTCTACTTTTTCCAATCGATTTTACCTCCAAAGGCTTAGCGAGGCTTAGACAGCCCCTCGGCCTCCCTCCTCCCTCAGCTAAATATCTAAGTACGTCTTTAGGGACGGAAAAACTTGAGTAATCCTTCCTAAGGAAACATTTTCAACGAAAGAATTCAGGTAGAAAGAAGAACAAGTAATTAAAAGCTTTTCGGAGAAGGGAGAAAAGCAAAAGGAGGAGAAGGAGGCGGCGAAGGACTTCAAAGAAAAACGAAAGATTTCGAAAAGCGGAAGTGATTGCTGTCACAAGTTGTTTTTTGAAGTTTTGGAGATCGTCTGGAGGAATGAATATTCAGAAGGTAGATGGAGGACGAGGGGAGGGAAGGAGAAGACAATAGACAGTTGAATGACTTTCATTATATCTGGTGAAAGTTTAGACGAATAAGCCAACGACGGGAATAAAATCTTTGACTTTCAATTTGAGAAAACCACAAAGGAAGGAGTCGGACTTCTTTGGGGGAAGGGGGCAGAGTTTTCAACTCCCAAAAGTCTCTAACGTGATAACGAAAAGGTTCGTTATTAGGAGGCTTTTGAACATTTACCAAAAGATACACTGTCCTCTTCCGAATGTCAAACGTGACTTTGAAAACGTCTTCCCTCTCCCACTCTTCTCTTCTTCCTTTAAAGCAGAGGCTCCCAAACTTTTTTATTTGTGTCGTAGACTCCTTGCATGTTTTTCGGTTTTGGACCCCCCATCAACCTAATAATAATTTTTGTAATTTTTTCACTGTAGTGAAATAAATTTTTTACTTCATAGGTACTTTTATAAGTAATGTATATGTCTTTACGTTATATATAAGATAGTATAATAAAAGTAAATAGGTACTATCAGTGTATGTTAAGATTCACTACCGTGGTCCCCATTTTCATTTCATGAACCCCTAATTTATTTTTTTGCTGACGTAGACCCCTGGAGGTCATTATAGACCACTTTGGGAATCACTGCTTTAAAATAAGGCTTTGAGTAAATGTTTTTGTCACACTAAAATTCGCTGACGATCCACTTCCCCTCTTGAAAAACAAAAGGAAAAAAAACGAAACAAAAATGCAGAGTACAAGAAGCAGGAGAATGAGGAAAAGAGAGAAAAATAACACAGAAAGGTAGAAGCACAAAAGAGAGAAAAATGAAAAAACAGAAAAGAAAGTCAAAAGGCAAAGAGAAGTTGAGATAGAAAGAGAGAGAAGTAAAATTGTTGACAGGAAAAGAAAAAGAAAAGGAGTGAAAAGAGGAGGAAAGGCGGAAGAGAGAGAGAAATTTAGAGGAAAAAGAAGAGAAGAAAGTGAATAAGAGAAAAAAATCATCAGAAGAGAGAGGAAGAAGCGGAAACAGAAGCAAGAGAGTGAGGAAGATAGAGAAGAACAAGATAAAAATGGAGAACAAGAGAGAGAAGAGAAAAAGCAAAGAAGAGTCAGAAAGCAAAGTAAATTTTAAATACATAGAGAGAGAGGGGGGGAAAGAATGATTGAGAAAAACACATGAAAAAGAGAAAAGAAAGAGGAGTGGCAAAAAGGAGGAAGATACGGAGAAGAGTAGAAGAAAAACAAGAGAGAGGAAAGTGAGTAAGAGAGAAGAAGAAACAGCAGAAGAGAGAGAGAGGTGGAAAAAACGCGCGACACTTGTAAATTTGTAAAATAATTACCTCGTGACGGTCTATTATGTACGCTTAAGCCGAAAACTTTGTTGGAAATTACTTTTACTCCGAGACGGAGGAGCAGAGGAGAGAGAGGGGAAGATAGAGGTGAGGGAGGGAAAAGAGAACAGGGGAACCAAAACCAGTGAGCACAATGTTAGGATTAAAATGGAATTAAATCAAATCGCTCGCGGGGATTAAAATTTGTTCGAATTAAAGCTTTTAAAATCTGACTGAAAGATTTATGTCGTTGCGGTTCCGTTAACTTTCGTTACGCCGACTTGTTTCGCAATCGAATGCTAAATAAAAATAAAATAAAAACCGAAACGAACGCATCTCCCTCACAGCCTCCCTGACTCCATCACTCACTCATCCTCCCATCTCTCCTGAAAAGGTATAAACAAGTTAAAATGAGACCCAATTGTCCTCGTCCTCGTTCTACCATCCTCATTCTCCTCCATTTTATAAATCAAACTCTCCCGAGAAATCCAGAGAGAGGGAAATGGATCCTTCATCAACAAACCTGCCATTAACTCCTCTCCTCTCCACACTTCCACTTTCCCAAAAATAAATAAAAACAATTTATAACCAAAAGGAAAATTCTTCGAAAAATCCTGGGTCCAGTCAAAGACAACAGGGGGTACAGACGAAGACATAACGCTGAACTATACGCGTACCTCCCCAGGATCTCAGACGGCATGAGAAGGAGGAGAATAACCTTCTACGGACAGAAGAATAACCTTCTGAGCAGAATGTATCCACGGAGACTATCAAATAAGATATTCCCATACTTTCTGAAGAGAAAGACAAGACCGCTGTGGTTCCCGGAAACCGAAAAAGATCTTAAAGAACTAGGAATCACAGAACAAGACCTCAAGCAGTGGGACAACGAACTAGAACCTCTGAGGTTCTTCCCTAGAATCAGACTGAAAACAAGGAAAGCGTGGCAAGAGAGAGTACAGTAAAAAGATGAAAGAGTACTGGAGGAGGTAAAAAGAAGTCGGCAGGAAGTGTTGACAACGTGGTCCGAGGAAGTGGCCGAAATAATAAAAAAACCTAAAAAAAACAGTTTAACACAAAAGTTTTACTTTCCACCGGAAACAAAGAAGAAAACCCTAACGGAAACTGACAATACGCAAAGCACTAAACTCTCAGCTCGTGAAAGAGAGAGGCAAGGGGGAGGAAACTAAAACAAAACAACCGTGGACGCACAGAAAAACCAATCCCAAAGCAATAAGTACACTCTGACCTAAAAGTTCCCGGAATCATTTCAAACCAAAATCATTTATTCCCAGAAAGAAAGAACTAAAAGGAAAACCAGATATTAAACACTGAGCACATTCAAAGAAAAAAATCATGAACACGAGACAAACGACTTCCAGAAGTGTAGACAAAACCAGAAGGATTGAAGTGGAAACAGATGAAAGCCATCAACAAACCTTCACCTAATACCTCCTCTCCAATCTTTCACCTTTCCAAACAAAAGAAAAAAGGATGCAAAACCATTATCAAAGGCTTTACTTGCCACCGGAAACAGTTACAAATTCAAGCCGGAAATCGAGAAAGGAAGAATAAAATTAAACGGAAACAAACGAAAATGCTAAACTTTCAGCTAATGAAAAGAAGGAGGCAGTAAAGGAAATGAAAACAAAAAAATCAAGAAAACAAGACGAAACGATTTCCGAAAGGGAAAAAACCCGGAAGGAAGGAGGAGGAAGAGGAGGAAGGGAAAAGAGCAGCAGTTGGACTAAAGACTTCTTGGGTTAGCACATCCACGTCGTATATCTTAACAAATAAAAAAGAAATATTGGAAAAGGAAAAAGCTCCGAGTAAGAAGAAATAAAGAAAAAACTTTGAAATAACTTTAAAAATGAAAATCGGGAGGAAACGGAGAGGAGAGGAAAAGAGGAGGAAGAGGCAAAAAAAGAAGGAAGGAGAGAAGAAAGGGAAAAAATTCTGAAGAAGGAAAAATTGTTTTTCGAGAGTTCTGGAGAAGAGTTTTGAAGACGGGTTTAGGATTGATGACCCAAAAGTTTCTTCCCCAACCTCCAACCCCCCTGCGCCCCCCACTTCCCGGCACACGCACTCAGAAGAGTAAAAATTTTTAAGGAGCCCAGCATCCTCCCCTCTCTCCTCTCTCCAGGAGAAGAAAAAACCAAAATAACTCATTTCCGGTTTTATTTTTTTTCTCTTCCAGATTGCGGCTTCATCCAAGCTCGAACCAACGGGATCTACGCCATAGCACCCGGAGAAGGTCCTCCGCTTCTCGTCGCCTGCGACATGACTTCCGAGCCCGGAGGCTGGACCATAGTCCAGAGGAGAATCGACGGTTCGCAAGAATTCAACCGAAAGTGGAAGGAATACGCGGTTGGATTCGGAACTCCTTCCGGTAAGCAAAATAATTTCGTTTCTCATTATGAATTTTTATTTCCTCTCCTCCTCCCACCTCCACTCTCTCCTCTTTCCTGCCTTAAGCGACATTCTGATAAAATTGAATTTTAAATGATTTTTCTTTCCCTCCCTCCAGCGCCACCTACCAGAATGAATTCCTTCCTTCCCAATCGGCTTTTGAAATTCCATGAAAATATCGCTTTACCAATTTCCAACAGGAGGAGGAAAGCAGGGAAGGCTGGGAGGGGGGGCAGAAAGAAGACACCCGGAGGAGGTTGATTTGTATTGTAAATGTTTCTCTTTTGATGCGAAGAGGTGAAGGAGTTAGTGAGAAGGAAAGAAGACGTATTTAAGGAAAAGCTTTTCCACAGCCTTACCAGTTCGAAGGAGGGGGAGAGAAAGCACTCCTACATTTGGAAACAGGGGTGTCCTGATTTTATATTTAAATTCCTTTCACCACCTTCTCCATGTTCCCTCATTTATTTATATTTTTCATTGATACTAATTGATGCAATATGACACTAATTCTTGATACTAAGTTTAGAGACACTACGGACATTTTTGTCATACTGACACTACTACAACTACTACTATTATTATTATCATTAGCATTACATCTAAAAATAAAAAATGTGGACATATACCAGAGAATATTCGGAAAGGAACACTAAAAAAGGGGAACATCTCACTTCGCAAATACTTACACAAAAATTTTCAAGACCTTGTCTAATAAATATTCATAAATAAGTAATTACAAAATACAATATACGTAGATAGACGTATAAATAAATATATTCAATATTTATGTATATAAAAACAGATGAATAAATTTTTAAGTATAAGATTTCAATAACGAATGAGGCCGAAAATAAATTATACTGGCACAAGACAGTTATCGAGTAACATTATCGATTCATTCCTCAACATAATTTTGACTAATCACTTTTACTAATGAATATCTGTGCGATACATATTTGAAATACGACATATCAGAAGGTAAGCAACATTTCAGAGACTATATCTTGAGAAACAGTGTGCAATTTTAAGGGAACAAAATTACGAACAAAGTGTCGAAAACCTATGAAACGAAATTTATCGGTAAAGTGCAATATTTGTGGAAACAAATGCGACACAAAGCGTGGAATATTAAAGAAATAAGATATTGTATAAGTGTGCAATATATATGAAATGAGATCTTGAAGAGAGTTTGCATTATTTATGAAATGAAATCTTGGAGAAAATGTATATTCTCTTTGAAATGAGATGCTTCTCGTTTTTTTCAATTTTTCTGTACGTATATTCCCCTGGTATATTTCTATAGTATAATTATCATTATATCATGTCTCTTCTAAATCTACAACAATATAAAAATGTACACTTTTATCAACAGCTCCCAATGTTATGATGCCTGTCTAAATCGATCCTCAAGATCATTTCTCTTGGTCACCCCTGCTTTAAATTGTTCTCAACTCTAAGGAAAAAAAATTTTCCAGCGATTTCAAACGCAAATGAGGTTTCCGATTTCCCAAATTACGATTAGATTATAATTTCGCGTGTATGAGAATTGAAAAAAGCGAGAAGTTGAAAGAGGAAAAATCGAATAGAAAAAGAGTAACAAGATCAAATACAACACAAAATCCCTTTTTAATCAAAAATCCCAGGAAGACGAAGGGTTAGTGACGTAACACTACCCCTTCCCACTTTCCAACATCGAAAAACAGATGAACTTTCTCAAAAACAAAACAAAAAGAGAGAAAGCTCACTAAACAGCACAAGAAAAACTCTGACGTAAAAAAAAAATACAACAAAATCGACCGGAAGACGAATCTCTGGGAAAAGCTTTTTTGCTAATTAAAAGCTCCTGAAAAGTTCAAACGAGTCTTTCGTCCTCTTTCCTCCTTCCGGGCTCAAAGCTTTACACAACAAAAAAAAAAACAAAATATCTTTCCTGTTGGACAAATCTTTCACTATCACCTTCCAAATTCTTTTATTTTCCCAACAGGAGGTAGTCAGGGGAAGGGGGGATTTCAAAAAACCTTTTTTAAAACTTCCACACGACACACACACAGAATCCGCAAGAGGAAAAAGATTTTCCAGTGTTTTTAGCCGGACAATGATCATCCCTCAGAATGACAGCGGAGAGAGAAGGGAGGAGGGAGTCGTTTCGATCCATAAATCCTTCGACGCTGACGTCTGCCGAATCTGTTAGGAGGAAGGAAGGAAGGAAGGAGACGGGAAAGAGCAGAGCAAAACACGACTCGGCTGCCATTCCTTAATCTAATAATTTCCAACGACGGAGGAAAACATCTGGAAAAGAAGAAAACCCACGAGGAAGGAGGAAGGGATGGAGGCACGGGAGGGAAAGAAGGAAAAGAGACAAGCTAAACCTCTCCAAAGGGCCGATAAAAATCCTGATTTTAGTTTTATTTTCATTTTTAAAAGAGGAAAAAAGGCTTTTATCAGACGCCTTTTGGAGTTTTTATCCTCTGGACTTTCCTGTCCCTCCTCTCTCTCCAAACATTCCTCGAAAACCTTTCCTGGTATCTCTAAATGACCGCTCTCCCAACCTTCCTCTTCCCAACGAAAAAAAGAAAAAACCGGAAATTAACCCTGATATCGAGGAGGGAAAAATATTTCCCGGCATTTGTCTCCGTCTCGTAAAACAAAAAGGGAAAAATCGTGCGATCTCCAAGAGGAAGATGGGAAAGGGAAAAAGTCCGAAACCGGAAAGAGAGAGAGAGAGAGAGCGATACTATTATTAACCAGCACTAAATCAAACAAGAAACGAGATAACAGAAGTGGAGGAGAAGAAATAAAGGTATCGCGAACTATCTTTCAACTCGAAACAATACAAGAACCTTCTTTCCACTACCACTCCTGTTCTCCTTCGACTTCTCTCAGAGACAAGGAAAAAAGTAGAAAAGTGAGAAGAAAAAGAAAGGATGATAGAATAAAGAGAGAAAAGTAGACAACCGAAATAGAGAGAAAAAAGAAGAGTAGATTAGGTAGACGTATGGAACACAAAATAATGGAGGAGAAAGCGAAATGAGAAGAGATAGAGAGACAAGAAGGAAAGGAGAATGGAACTAAAGGGGAAAGGAAAAGAAAAGAAAAGAGAAAAAAGTAGAACAGAAAGAGATGGAAGGAAAAAAGAAGAGAAAGGTGAAAAATGAAAAAGAAAAATCAAGAGAAAAATGAAAAAGGAAAAGTACAGGGAAGAGAGAGAGGAGGAAAATAAGAAAAGCAGATGAAAGAGGGGGGGAAGAAAATGGTAGAAAAAAGGAAAGAAAAAGACAGAAGAGGTAGAAAGTAAAACGAAAAAAGAGAAAGGAGAAGAATGAAAAGAAAAAAGAAGGCCGGAAGAAATAAGAGGAAAAGAGATGCCAAAAAGATTAAAAACAGAAAGAAAAGGAGGAGCAAAAAAATAAAGAAAAGAGAGATAAAGAAAGAAAACAGAAGCATAGACGAGAGAGAGAAGCTTTTATTAACCAGTGCTAAACCAAACAAGAAAAGAGGCAGCAGAGAAAGAGAGGAAGAGAGAAAGGTATCGTGAACTATTATTTGATTGGAAACGATAAAACAACCTCCTCTCACCACTTCTCCTCTTTTCCTGCTCCTCCACTCTCGATAAATTACCTCCGATTTTTACCGCCATCTCTACCAAAAGGAAAAAATCCTCTCCGGAGTGATAGAGCGAAAGGTCGAGACCTGCTTTTTGGGATCCTTTTTGTGCAGATTGTGGTCCAGAGAAAGAGAGAGGAGAGAAGGAGAAAGAGGAAGCGGAAGTTTCCTTTGTTAATTCCATGCGGCCGTTATCTCGGAAAATGCCTTTTTAGAGGAAACCTTTAGATAATTATCATTCACCGGATTGGTCGGGAATTTATGAGTCAGAGAAATTTAGCGCACCCCTAACTCCACCTCTAACTGACATTTTTTTCTGCCATGACTTTTAGGTTTCGTTTCTCAGGAGTCAGAATTGCATGTTTTCCAAAATCGGAAAAAACGTCACGTTGCAGAAGGAGATGAAGGAGGAGGAGGAGGCAAAAGACGACAAGACACTTTTCATCTTCCGGTCTGTCGCTACACTCGACTTTAAGAAAACTTTTAGATCGTCCTCTCCCTTCTTTATTTTTTATTAATGGCGTCGTAAATCACTTGACTGATACTTACACCGTCAAAACTTTCGGCCGGAAGAAAATGTATCTGAGTGCGAGGAAGGCCATAAGAAAAAAAAGTCGCATCGACATTTCAACAAATTTTTAGCGCTACTGAAACCGATTCGCAAAAACCTATCTACACTTCTGAAAAATTTTTAAAAAAAAAGATTTCACAGGGGAGAGCGATGTGCAGAAGAAGAGGGGAAAAGAGAAAAAAGTAGGCACAAGAGAAACAAAATTAAGAGAGTAAAGCAGTAAAAACAAAGAGAGGGGAAAGGAAAATAGAAAAGGCTAAGAAGAATAGAAAACAGAAAGGAGGACGAGGGAATAGTAAAAAGAGAAGAGAGGGGCAAGAGAAAGAAAGAATAAGAAAAGTACAGGAAAAGGAGAGAAAAATAGAACATCGAGAGAGAGAGAGAAAGGAGGAAGAAAAAATATTCATGGTAAAAGGAAACAAAAACCGCAAGAAAAAGACGAACGGAACGTTTGGGAGAAGAAACATCGCGCCTAAAAATAACATTTAATAAAAGATTACTTTCAGTGAAGAAAGAGACAAGAACACGGGGGAGGAGAAAGAAGAGGAAGAGGACGGAAGAGGAGGAGGACAAGAGAGGGAACCTTAGCGGGATTTATGTGGTATTTACCCGTTTTTGTGGACCGTGAGTTCCCTGATCCCGGACATATTTCATCCCTCCTCCTCCTCCTCACCCTCTCCCTCCTCTCTCCACATCTCCCAGCATCCTTTTATCCCTTTCACCCGGGACTTTCTCTTTCTTATTCTTTCACTGAATAACAAGTTTCAACTAGTTAATTATCCTTCGCGTAAAACTCGTTGGAACTCTTTTGACGAAGAGGAGAACGAAGGAGAGGAGAACAAGGATAGAGGGAGGGGGTGAAATGAGAGGGAAGCGGGAGAGAGGAGAGGAGAGAAAAAATTTTCTTTTCTTTCTCCGTAACGCTTTCTCTTTCCCTCTCTCCTCCTGTCCGCCTTTCAATCTTCCCTTTTTCGTTTTTTGGGTTCCTGAAATTCTCTTTTCTATAAGACGAGGCTATGAGGGGAGAGGAAAAGAGGAGAGGAGGAGGCAAAAGAGTAAAGAAGAGCTAATGGGAGTTATTAAGTTAAAAACGTTATTCAAACTTTGCCCAGGTTCCTCTCCTTTCAAGCTCTTATTCACATGCTCGAGGGCCGTGGAGAAGGGAGGTTTTCAAAGTAGAGACTTAGAATTAAGTTAAAGCCTCGGAGGGATTCCGATAACCTCTTCCCCCTCCTCCACTTTCTCTAAGATATTATCCAGTGGAAAAGCTTTTTTGAATAACTCCAGGAAATGAAGTGTTATTCACCACTTCCGGGGCCACTCGATACAGCTCAAACATCTCCTGCGGAGGATCCTTTCCTGCAGCTCCCATTTTCCTTGTCTGTCCCACTCCACTGAATTCCATTTCCCACAAAATCCTTTTTTTATGTTATTGTCAACCTCTTTAACCTCCCTCCCCTCTTCTTCCTTCTTCCCATCCAAAAAAAAAGCTTCACTATTTCCTGTCAATCGGTTTTGAGAGTCAGACTAAACAGACCTCTTCTTCCTTCCTCACCCTCTCATCCATTCAACCTTGTCAAAGTTCGAAAGTTGGGAGCAAATATCTGTCAATCTCTTTCCGCGGTTTTCCCCTTTCCCTGGTAAGTCTGTCGAGCTTTATAAAAGCTCCCCGAACTTGAAATACTAAATCTTTTAAGTCCCACCATCCCCTCCTCTCTCTGTCTATCTCATTTTCTTCCTCTTTCACCTCTTTTACTCTTCTGTCTTTCTTTCTCTTATTTCTCTCTCCCCCCTCTACTTTTTTCTCTCTCTTTTACTTATCTTTCCTTTTTTTACTGTCTTTTTCTATTTTTTCTGTCCGTTTGTTTCTCTATCTACATAGCTATCTCTCACTTTTTCTCCAACTAATTTCTCTCTTTCTCTCTCTGACCTTCCTTCGACACATTTTTCCTTATCCAGATTATTAAAAAAAATATTTCCTTAAAAAGAAAATAAAATCTTGTAAAAAAAGAAGCTTTCCCGAGTCGGGGAAAAACCGAAATTCCGAGGCGAAACCTCTACAAACTTCCTTCTCAAAACTCTCATCACTTTCCTCCAACCATCATCCCCATCACCACCACCATCATCATCTTCCCGTTCTTTTAATTTTGCTTTTCTTTTAAAAAATTTTCCAAAAACGATGGGGGAATCAATGCCTGCAGCATTTTTGAATAAAATTTCTTTTCAAATCATTATCATCATTATTATTCCTTCCTTCTGGCACCATTTTGTTTTAACCCCCAATAAAAAAACTTTTCTCTCTCTTTTCAGGGGAGTTTTGGTTGGGCAACGAAGCTCTTCACCGACTCACAGCAGAAAACTGTTCATCTCTACGGATCGACTTCACCGACATCTACGGAAAACGTTGGGTTGCCGAATATGACGGATTCTACATCTCGAACGCGGATGACGGCTACCGGATACACGTTCACGGATACCGAGGAAATGCGAGCGATGCACTCGAATACCAGAACAAGATGCAGTTTAGCGCTGTCGATTCCGATAGAGACATAAGCAACACTCACTGCGCTCAGAACTATGAAGGCGGATGGTGGTTCTCCCATTGTCAGCACGCCAATCTCAACGGAAGGTATAACCTGGGTTTGACTTGGTTTGACGGAACGAGAAACGAATGGATAGCCGTCGCCTTTTCAGAAATGAAAGTCAGAACGAAAACGAATTGCGGAACGTGAACCTGAGTCTAGAAAAATCTAACTTAACGTGAACTTAAATCGAAAAACAACTTTTTTGTTGAGAAAATGTGGGATTTGGGGAAGCCCTTGGCTTCCGGTTTTCCCAACAGTCTAAGCTGAGGAAAATTCAAACACCTGCGTCACCTTCCGGTCATCCTTTAAAAAAGAAAAAAACTTTCGTCGTCACAGTAAACATTAACAACGAAACCTTTTAAACCATTCCAAAAAAAAGCAACAAAAATTTCCTTAACAATAACTCCAACTTCCGGTTCTTCTGTTTCCTATGAAACATCATACCCCAACCCAAAAACTTTAAAAACGAAGAAGAAAATCCAAAAGACTCCAAAAACTTTTCTTTCATCTCAGAAAAAATTTAATTTTCCTTTGTTTTTCGAAATCCTTTCTAAAGAGAACAATGAAAAGAGCTGACAACGTCACTTCCGGTTTGCCAAATATTAAAAAATCGTTTCCAAAACACCCCTCCGCCACACCATTTCCAAATCCTTCCCAACACAAAATCAGACATTTTAAATGCTAAAAAAAACTAAAAACAGAACTCACAGAGCTACTCGTCCGCCATGATGATTCGCAGCTGACGTCACGATCACGGAATTCTGTCATCCTCCCTTCCTGAAAGAGAAAGATCTGTATTTAAAAAAACCGTTAAAATCATCAAATTAAACAAAAACAAAAACCTGAAAGCCTAAGCGAATTCCAAAGATTTATTTTTTATTTAATAATACGAGTGATTGAATGATTGATTGATTGGATGAATGAATGAATGAACGAATGAATATTTTTTTAAACGTTTTTTTTTCTGAGTGCGCGACTTAAGGAATAACATAAAATAAAAATTTTTTTTGTCTTTTTAGTCATTTTGTCGATGTTAGTCAATAGTTTATAGTCCTGAGTTCAAATTTTCGTTTTCTTTTGTCAAATGAGACAAAACAAAATGAACGAATTTTGTATTAATATTAATATCCAAATATTGATAATGATAAAATATTATTATATAAATAAAATTGTAGTCTTGACTGCTTTTTCAGTTTTTGAAAGTGGAGATGAACGAATGAATACAACAAAATCTCGATTTTTATGAACGAGAGACAATAAATTAATTTTTTTTATTTGTAAAATGTTTTTTCTATCTTGATTCAAAGATCATCCTTCTCTTTTTTCATTTTGCAAGAGGTGCCAACCTAAATATGAATGAAAACTTCGAATTCTCGTGGCATTAGAACAGTGACAACAATTACGACAAATAATAAACCAATCATGTTGGATTTCGTCATCGGTTTGTTTCACTTATCGTCCGATAGACTGCGCTAGGGTTTGTTTATATGAGTCACCCACTGAGTTTCAAATGTCCAAGTTTTTACATTTTTCAGACTGTTACCGGTGTTAGAAATGTTTAAAATATTAATTGTCCTTCCGTTTGAGTTCGTTTTATCTGAATACTCTTACTCTTGAATTTCCCTTTTAATTTAAAGGTATCTTGAGTCTCGATTGGCAGTAATTTCACAAATATTGCACGCTAGAAGTGTTGACTATTTAAATATCGTTTTTTAGACACCTTATTTCATAAATACTGCACATTCTCATGAAGGGTTTATATTGTAAATGATGCACACATTCCAGAATTATTCATTTCATATAAATATCCACAAGCGAATTTCTGTTTTTAATAAATAAATAAAAGTTTTTCTTTTCTCTTGGGTCGGAACCTTTTTTCCTCTTTTTTTGCGAAAGAGGGTTTAATTTTGTTTAGAATTTAATCCTCCTTCTCCTCACACCATTCTTCAGACTGGCGGTGGTCTTCTTTCACATTTTTAGAAGGATTAAAGCCGGAGAGGCGAGTGTTGAGTGCGGCCTATTCCACGCCTTCCTTCCTCAGCATCTTGTCAGTTTGATGGACGTTCGCTTAAAAATTCTTCATTAAAACATTTATAAATAAACTACGTTTTTGAACGGAAACACTTCTTCTTTTAAATACAAAAATTCACTTCTTTTATAATTCAAACCTAATTCACCGCACCATGGAAATGATAAAGCAAAAAATATACTGAAATATAATAATAAAGTCTATAACGAATCAAGGATGATTATATCGTGAGAAGTAACTCTCGGGTATAAATGTAAGTGTATATTTTACAGCCAAAACGCTGAAATCGCTACAGTCCAAAAAATCGCCGACAAGTGGTTCTGTAGGCCTATAATTATGCTGCTTATAAAATAATTATCAATCTCTACGATCACTATTTATAACAAGACGAACTATCGTGAGTTTGGAATTCCCAATCCTTGCTAAGAGTGTGCAATATTTATGAAATGAATTTCACTCCAAGTTTTTCTAAAACTTTGACTTTATGTGCTGAGTGTTCATATATATAATAAGTCCTTTTACGCCTTCAACCTTTCCGGTCTCATGCTTCGTTCAAAGTGACTCCCCTTTCCCGCAAGTGGTTTTGGACATTATCCTATCATTTCAGTCGTGGTCACCTCCGTCGTGTTGTTCTTTTCTCTCCACTTTTTGGATACCTCGATTCCGGCATTCGAATAACGTAACCAAACCCACTTAGCTGCTTGTCTTCGATGTTCTTTTGAATTGAGTGTTGCTCTGATAGTTTGATTGTGCACCCTATCTCTTCTCTGGAGATATCGCATTTCTGCTGTGTTGAGTCTGCTAAGATGTTTTGTTGTCAAGGTCCAGGATTCTGCGCTGTAGGCCAGAACTGGGATGTAGACAGATAAGACATTCAAATTGGCTTTCTTGCTGACTTCATTTCTGGAAATTAACCCCTTGTTGATTGCTTGATAGTCTTCCAGTGGATGCAACTGTACTATTTCGACGTCCAAAATTTTGGTCATAACATAACGTATAAAATCAACAATTAAATAACATCAAACACTGACAAGTATATCAATGAAGAAAGGAAAAAAGGTGCCAAATCATAAGTCCAAAAAGGTCTGACAACAGCTATGAGTCACCCTACCAAACTCATCAAACTTTTCGGCTCTAAAGACAGAGAGATGGGTTAGTAATAGAAACGTCACAAACCTTAAATCGGTACTAAATCCTCTTTAAAGATGATCAATACATAAGACTGCAAAACGAGAAGTCGCTTTCGATCTCTTCGTGCTCAATCGGCACAAAAATCTTATCAAACTGAATACCAACTGACATGTGAGAAACGACGTCATCAAAACCTGATCTTTCGTTCTTTCTCCGTAGATAAACCTGAAAATTTATTTCTTTCTATTAATGAGGAAATTCCACACTGCACATAACTCTTTCCAAAGAGTAAAAATCGTGACCGAGGTCATTTTGAAAGTCATTTCCGAGCTAAAAGAAAGAAACTATCACGAAACTTCCGATTCTTCCAACAAAACAAAAGCCTACGATTTTAATTACCAACCCCCCAACCCCACCCCTCACCCCCAAAGCACTTAAAAACGAAACTCCCACACTCAATTAAAAAAAAAAATTTAAGAGACACCCAACCCTAACACGCTCATATATTTCCAAACAAGTTTTAAAAAAAAGTTAAGAAAAAGTAATAAAGAAACTTTTGAAACAATATTTTTAAAGTTGGAGCCATTTTTCACCCGACAAACGACCAATCCTCCTCTTCCGTTTCCTCTTCTCCCCCCATCTCCCCAGAAATAATAATAAAAAAAAGTCGGATTTAAATGGGTGACGGACTGCGAAAATTTACCTTTTTTCCCCCAAATGTCTCCGCCTCACGTTTCGAATAAAACTTCCTCTGAAGCAACCCCCACACACCCACAAACAGCCTTCCCTGTCCTCAATCCCATTTTTTTGCTGCTGCTGCTCCTCCTCCTCCTCCTGCTTCATCTTCTCTTCTTGGCAACGTTAACCATTAATTTTCATTAGACCGTAATTAATTGGCCCATTTTATTGAAAGCCCTTTAAATAAATAAATAAATAAGCAAAATAAACAAATCTTCCAATTTGCCAACTAATTTGAAGAATTTTTACCTTTTTATTCGAGTGAAACTCTCGCTCTTTGATCATTTCAAAATGGACGGTTTCCCTCAAAGGAACACAAATTTTTTTGGGTGGAAACTTAAATTACAGGGACGCCATGATGGTTTCCGTGTTTGTTCTAATCATCGTTAGTCATTTCAAAGACAACAGGTGCTACCGTTTTTTATGTTTTCCTACTACACTACCGTTTGTCGAGTCAACATCTCAAAACTTTTATGAGCTTTATGGATTAAACACTCGAGACTTCATTTCAGAAATAATGCACATTAACTACAATGTATATTACACCATGATTATCCAATGAAAATAGCAGTCGATGATTTATGCATAAAAGTGTGCATTATTTATGAAATGAAATCTTCTTCGGTGTTACTATTCGTGAAATAAATTGCTGATGAGTATATTATTACTATGAGATGTATACTTATTAATGCAAAAATTACTTGTGCCCTGGGTACTTAAACTGCGGCCCACCAACTCTACTGAGTGCCTCAGTGTCCCAGTGGAAACCGATTGAGTGAAATTTTGTGAAAGGTCGATTGCTCATTGTTAAGTCTGTCGCCATTTGTTTTATGTGTTTCAAACCTCTCTTTATCAGTTATTTTATCATCAATAACAACATATGTTTGTGAGGCGTAGTACTCGGAGTTGAAAGATGTAAAAAATATAGGCCTGTACAGAAACAGACTGACAGACGTATATATAGATGATCCCCTGAGGGTAGCCTGTACGGGGTGTTTGATATAATTTTGAAAACTACTAACAGAAAAACTGATTAAAAAGAAAATTTGGTCCGGGAAGGAAAAAGCTTGAATTGAGTACCAAGGAGTTATACTTATGAAATGGATTAGTAGTCAAATCGTGAACTCATTTATACCTCATAAAAGTGTGCTTTATTTATGAAATGAGATCTTCTTCGGTGTTAGTATCTATTAAATACAAGTAGCACCATAAATACTAAATAAAATATGTAAAGATTCAAATGAGTAAGCTATTCTCATTTTACCTTTAAAGTATTACAAACTTACTAAAAATTACTATAAAAATAATTGTTTTAAAATCAGTTCTCTGTCCTGATCCCGTTATAAACAATATCTCCTCGAGGAACACAAAAACGCAATACTACACATAAATTGTATTAAAATTTTGTCCACTAGTATAAAAACGGTCCCAAAGAAAAACATGATACTCGAGTCACTCATGGGTCAAGCAGTCTTCTCGTACCGATCACAAATGACCCACCGATGAGTCGAGCGGTCGTCAAAGATTTAATAGTTAACGCATAACACAGAAAAGACTATAACAAACTTCTTACTCCTTATTGCCAACAACACAAAAAGAAACTCCTACTGTAAAAAAAAAATTTAAAAGAACTTCACCGAATTATTTCTATCATGTATCCAACCCCGACCACCCCCACCCTCTTCCAAAAAAAGCATTTAATTAAACTCTTAATTTTGTTTATTAAAGTGTAAACAAAGTAAAAACGAAGTAGAAAAGCAAACAGAAATATATAACTAATTAACGAGACCAAATATTACTTCGCGAAGTTTTTTTATCGCTCTAACTTTTGACGGATGGAACGAATAGATGAATGTTTTAATATATATATATATATACACTATGGCGTCCAGACGTCTACTTTAGATTTTCATGTGTTGGTGCTGGATCTGACTTATTTAATTTTACAAGGAACCGGCATTTTTTTCGAAATTCTTGTTTACTGACTTCATCGCTAATTCCCAGGTCTTTGGGCAACGTTTGTAAGAAAACAAAAATTTTTTGTTTGGTCATTTACTGTTAGGTAAAGAGAACATGCAACAATAACTTTCGTTCCACAGCTCTGAATACAGAATACAGCCATCGACGAATGCGCAATAATTTCCGAATGGCACCAACATCGAGCCACCGGCACTAAGTAGAAGTTATGGTACCACTATGGAGCCACCGGACGCCAATTACTTAAAACATACATTTCCACTTTTACGGTGGGAATCGCCAGATCCTTGCGGATGATAAAGTTGGGAACGAACCATGGAGTGTTTATCACGATTCGCAAGGTTTTGGATTGGAAACGTCCCAGGATTTCCAGGTTGAAATTGGCGAATGAACCCCATAACTGGATCCCATAGGCCCAGAGTAGTAAAAATAAAGTCAAATATGCACAAACATATTCGAACTACCGGTTACATTATCGGACAGAACTTTCCAGAAGATCTTTAAAATGTTTGTATGTAATATATGCTTATTGACAATATTACAAAATAAGCATCAGATTGTATGCAATGTATTTCTAAAAGTGTCAACATAATTTTATTTTCAAAAAAAGAAGAAAAACAGGGCAAACGGACCAAAAAAAAGGTGAGCTTAAAAGATGAGAGAAAAGGAAGGAAAAAATCTTTTAGAAAATCTACCCTAAAGCACTACACGTAATACAGCAGAAAATATATCCAAAATCATATAGCACCAAACCCAATATACCAGTCAACTGACCGCCGATTAAAAGAAGACAAAGACGAAACAGAAAATGGCGGAGGAGGAAGAGAAGATACAGAAAAAAGTACAATAATTCAAAAAACAAACTTTTTTTCCAAAATATCATGATTAATCCATGAAAATATTGTAGTCAGAGAAACAAAAGAAATTTTTTTTGTTAACTGATGGATTGTGTAAAGCGCAATAAAAAAATTAAGTTAATTAATCCATTTAATTAGTTTTTTTGTTTTCTCTTCCGCCATCCCTCACCTACTCCTCCTCCTCCTCCTCTACAACAGATTAAAACTTGAAGAAGGAAAAAGATAAGAAAAAGCTTTCTCTCAATCCTATTATTTTGGAAAAAGACCTTTTTTCCCATCCTTCCCCCTCTCTTGTTTCCCTTTTCTATACGCCATTTTATTTTATTCTTTTCTCGAAATTTTATGATTTCAAAAATTACTAAAAATGCCTCCTTTTTTCTCCTCGTCCGTTTTTATCAAAAGTAGTTTTATTTAATTGAGGACTCTCTCTCTCTCTTCTCTTTTTAACATGATTTCCTGAAAGTAGTTGCCTCCTTTTTTAGGGTCATTAACGCCGTTTTTAAGGTTCACCGGATGATTTTGATAAAATCCAATTTCTGGAAATTTAGCTCACAAGAAAGCACAGACGGTTTTGAAGCCGCTTCTATTACCCTTTTTCTATCTATATTTCTCTCATTTTTTCATTCTTCCTTGCTTCTCTTTCTCTCTTTCATTCTCTGCCTTTACTCTTTGCTACCTATCACTTTTTCCACATACTTTTTCTCTCTCTTCCACTATTCATTTTAACTCTCTCTTTTTTCGACCCTTTTTCCTTCTTGATCTCTACCTTTAGTCTTATTTCTCTACCATTTTTTCCACTTTCTCTCTTTCTTCTTGATACTCCTCTCTTCCACCCTTCCCTGTTTCTCTCTCTTCCATCTTACTCTTTCTCTCTTTTCGACTTTTCGATCTCTCCTATTTTTTGTTCTCTACCTTCACTTTTAACTTCCTCTCTTTCACTTTCTCTTCTTTGTTCTTTTACTCTTCCTCATTTATTCCTCCTACCTTTCCTTCCTCTCTCTCTTCTATTCTGTCTTTCTTCCCCAAATTTTTGAGTTTTTAATGCTTTAGGCTTATCAGGCTCTGGATACTGTCCAATTTCTACAATTGTAGCTGATCAGAGAGCATGCACGACTTTGAAGTTATTTCTTTTCTTCTCCCTCTCTCTCTCATTTGCTTCTTTTATTCCTTTCTCACTCTTTCCCTTTCTCTTATTTCACTCTTCTCTCTCGCCCCATTAACACTTTTTTCTCTCAAATCAATGAGTGACTAACGCCATCTTTAAAGCTCCCCTAGACATCTTGATGCTGCCCAATCTCCCAATTATACCTGACAATAAAGTACACACGATTTTGGAATTGCCTCTACTCCTTTCAACCTCTCCCTAACAGGCTACCACGAAAACAAAACCAAAACCAGAAACAGTACAATTGTGCCTTGGAATGACGCAACTCACGAGATTTTTTTATTACCAACTTAAATAAGCACAATGAAATTTGAAAATTTGAGATTTCTATCTCAATAAACCAATAATAAACAAAACCACTACCGTTCACCCCCTCCCCAAAAAAAGAAACCAAAAAAATCCCCCAAAAAACTGGTAAAGTGGCCATCTGTCCAAAAAACCATCCGCATCTTCAAAATCCTTACCAGGAGTGAATTTAATGGCGGTAAAAGGTCAAAACATAATTAAAAACTCATCCAAACATTTCTAAGCTAATTAATATTTTTAATTAATTAAGGATCCTGCTAAAGAACTTTGAATTATCCTTCAACTTCTCGTAACCTTTACAAAAAGAGGAAAATAAATACAAAAACTCCGGCTTGGGGAAAGTAAAACAAAAGTTTCCACCGTGAAAGAGATCCTTTTCCTCTCCATTTCCAACCCCCGAGCTCCCAACCCCCATCTGAGAAGAAATAAACAAGAATGACCCACTGGAAAATACTCTTTAAAATCATTAATTTCGACGGAGATAAACATTTTCATTCATTTAACAACGACTTTTACGACTCACTTACAACTCTTCATTTTAAGTAGGGGCAGAAGGAGAGGAAGAAACAAGAAGGCGGTGGGACCGAGGAGGAGGGGTTGGGTGACGCAGAATGAATCCGTGTTTATTTTCTAATAAATTCAATAAAGCAAAAGAAAGGAAGGAAAAAAGCTTTCTACTGCATGATTTTCTTGTTTCTTCATGCAAATCTAAGAAAAAAATTTTTTCCTTCTTCTTTTATGTTCCCTTTCTTCTCCTCCACCCTCTCAATACCCCCAACCTTCACTTCAACTTTTTCTCCTCACTCGAAACAAACTTTTTTTTGTGTTTTTATTAAGCCACTTCCAACCCCTCCATCCCATCCCCATACACCCTAAAGGAAGCAATTTTGTTTAAAAAATTTGTTATTTTTTTTTAAAAACTTTTTTTCTGTTTCTGATGATTTGAAATCTTTTAAACCACATGATAAAAGTAAAAAAGTAGAAGCCATGGTAGAAAAGCCATCATCCACTCTTCCTCCTAACAACTTCTTTAACAAGGATTATCTCCCACTTGATGATGTTAGCATTTTAAACACTTCTCACTCTTTAAACATCCTAACAGTTTGAGAAACACTCCTAGAAGCTCATGCTTGAATGAGAGGAGTGAGCGGATGAAAAGGTGGCTTGACATTAAAATTAAAATTGAAATTGTCAACCATTTTCATTTAGGTTGTGGTTTGTTCTAAAGTCCATTTGTTCCATCAACTGAGTGTTCACTCCAAAACATAAACCTGAGATATTCACTCAAGTTTAAATACAAAAACATACAATAGCAATAATAATAAATCAAAGGTTAGAGGGTCATGGCAAATTCTTTAAATATTCCTGGAATGACTTACCTTAAAACATTTGTCTCTCAGCAGTACAATTTATGACCAGACATTACTGTACGCAGTGACAATAAAAATCGCTGGAAATTCAAATAGCCAGGAAAAACCAAGTTCCTCAAGGATCCAATTACATATATTTTTGTTTAGTCTCTAAAAATAAAAGAATGACATAAGTTATCAACCGTGTAAAATTTGTACAAATTCATTTAAACAAAACCAAACACGAGGTACCCGCCATTTTTCCAGAACCCAACGCGTCCTATAAAAAAAATTTCTGTTGTGAATATCATCATTTTAAAACATATTTTCAACCACCAACAAATGCAAACGACTTTGTCAAAAGCTTAGTAAACACGGTAACATTTAAATCAATCAAATCAAACAAAAATCCGAAAAAATAACGAACAAACAAAAAATTTTTCAAACCACAAAAACGACCAACGGATTATGAACTGGCGCCCCTAGCGGTCATTTGGTCAGTTAAAGATTAAAAATGCAAGATGGCGGGTGTTTGGGAGGGTTTTACTGAGGAGGATATCGGAAAAGTGAAAAAAACAAACGGAGGTAAACAGCTAACTTATTTTCTACCATTCCCATCTTAACGAGCAATAATTCAAAAAATCAATTCGTTTAAAACATTATTGTAAATAATACAACAATTCCATTAGCGAGATGATCTTTCTTCCTCAATGGAATGATCATCCTTGAGATGTTCCATCATCAATCTTTTGTTTATTTTTTTTATTTGATTTTACATAAAATGAAAATGTAAGAAACGTCTAAAAGTCATTTTATCAATCGTTATCTAATTTAGGCTGAAACGCGTTTTTGTATTAAAATCCTTTTTTTCGTGAATTTTGATTTGATTAAATAGTGCCCTGAATGGGTTAAGTTTTACAGGCCCTCCATCAACAATTTTTTATTGTTCAAGCCCCTTTCCTGACCCATGATTAATGTCATTTGTAACTGGAACTTGCTTTAACATATCATTTAAAAAACTTTATAAAGAGATATATCACAGAACCAAATTTTATGACAACTTTGATTGATTCTCATACTCAGAGAAAACAGTTATGACATCTGACATGTCCATGTGTTCTTTTATAATCTTGTTTGATATATACCACTCAATTATGAATGCAGTATCTACTTTCAAAAAATTTAAATGGCCAAGAGAATTTATTCAACACTTGATTGTTTTCAAAACCAGATTAAAGTCGATTGATTTTAAACAAGTTTAATTTGTTCGTTTGATGTAGATTGCATCTGGTTTTGGATACAGTCATTCATGATCTGGTTTGTCACTCCATAGGCCCCTATAATCATTTAGCAGAATTAATGAAGTTTAGTTTGTTTTTGATTAGAGGCCTCATTCTTGATTTCAAAACAAATTTTTTAAGTGAAGGAGTGAAGAGAAACAACATATAGTAGAAACAAAGAGCAAGAAATAGGAAGAAGGTTGAGAACAAATTTTGAGGACATGAAAAAGGTCAAACATTATTTTCTTAGTCCTTACAAGAAACTGAAAATAAATTGTAATTGTTTTCGACCCAGTGATTTATTACCTTGATGAGTTGTTATTAACATACGTATGGTCAGCATCCTCCAAAGATTAACCTAATTTCAAGAGAAGCTCATTTTTCCTAATTTTCCAGTTGATAATAAGATGAAAGAATAAAAAAATCTAGTTGACCTTGAAAATATAATTAATGTTCATTTAAAAAATCAAAAATAATGAAAATTAAAAAAGAAATTTGTTGTTCTTCTGAAGTTGACATGTGGCTGTAATGACCTTCAAATTTGTGTTTGAGCTTTTAACTCCTCAAGAGAAATTGTTGTTTACTTGATTGTGTGGTTATTGAGGAAATGAAAATGACAGGAAAAGAGTTTGAGTGGGCTGTGTTGCTCACAAGCTGTTGGTGTGTAAAACAGTGATCCTGGAATTGTCGGAAAACATTAACACTGACAAATGGGGTCGTAAATCGGCCTCAAACCTACACGACAACTGGCCTACCTTCCGCTTTCCCGACCATCACCTTGTGAGTAACCTTACCAATGACTCACCATAGCCACGTGTAACCCGACCACAATCTATACGAAACTGTTATCTTTGTCTCCTCCTCAGACTCCAACATTCCGAAGAAGAAAGCAACGAACCTTCAAAACCCCAGCAGAAAGACTGTAATCAGGGAGAAGATTCTAAAAACCGAGACTCAAAATCCCGAAAAAGAGATCATTCCAGAAGGTGCTAGACTATGTAAAAATGTTCCGGAGTCGGCTCCCCTTATAGATAAACCCAAAGAAGAGGATAAGAACACCACCAACAGTAGTGATGGCGTTAAAGATGAACCCGGACCAACAATCATGGGTTCAAATCCTGTCTGCATCAAAGTCATCGAGGGAAAGGCTTACGAACTCGTGGACAGGAACACGGCGGATGTTTCCAAGGCCACTCTAGAAGTTTTCGAAACCCGGCAAAAAATGCTCGAGGAACAGAACAAGAGACGGAAGGAAATGCTAGCCAAAGTCATATCCGCGAGGTAAGACAGGAAACGATCGTAGCTTGAAGGTGGGGGAAGGGGGGAAAGAAGAAGGCAACAAAACAAAAAATCATTCTGTCTTACTGCAAACATCCTCCCAGGGAAAACAGAAAACCGGAAATGAAATCCTTTTCAAATCGAAGAAATAAAAAATCGAAGAATGACAAAGACAAGAGGCGGGTTTAAAAAATATATTGATATTATTTATATTACTAATATTATTAATGATGCTATTATAGTTATTTATTATTTTTTTATTAAAAAAAAAAACATAATAAATAAACCGGAAGTTGGGGAATGAAAGAAAAAAGCGATTTCAGCATTTAATATTATCAGCATTTTGATCACGTGTCGTGCATTATTTAAAATAAAAAAAAAATTTTTTTCGTTTCTGAAACGGTTCTAGATGTTCAGTAGAGAGGGAGGATTGGGGGTGGAGGTGGTGGAGGTGCGTATTTCGCCTTTTTTTTGTTATTGGCAGTAAATTTTTGCTGTCGGAGTAAAAATGGTTTCACGGTGTGAAATTGGCGAAAAAAGATATCGGAGGAAATAAACGGAGATAGAGGAGTTCAGTGGTGGTGGTAGCAGTGGGTTGAAATGAGGACATTTTCCTTCCCCCCTCCTTCTACCCTTTTCTGCAACTCGGAAAGTAACTTATTCTTCAGCTAGATAAAAATGTGTAATTTGCTGTCGTCGGAGATGATTCTGTCGTGTTTTGATTCTCTCTTCCAAACTGAGAGAGTTCTTTTTCGATTTCTCCTTAGCAGGGAGGAACAGGAGGTGGCGGAGGAGGAGGAGGTAGGTGGTGAATAGAGAGGGCTTTGTTCTGTTCGCTTTTGTTTGCCCGTCTTTTCAGCCTCGTTACTTTGTTTACCTTGTACATCGTAAATAATGTCTTTTGAACTTTTTTATTGTTTTTCATAACAATCAGCCTTTTTGATAGATTTACAAGAGAGAGGAGAAGGCGTGTCGTTGAGCGGTGTCGCCCGCATGCGGAATCAACGGAAGAAAAATAAAAAAAAATTTTGGGGGAGCGAAGGGGGATGAAGAGTGACAGTATTGGGTTAACCGTTGTCAGGCGCGTTTCCTTTTACTTCAAGTTTAATTCTCTGTAAGAAGATTTTAGCCCAACAACCCGCCAGACATATATATAGATATATATTACGGTAAAAGTGATAAATCGGGCGAATATAAATATAAAATTCCTGGCGATTATTCATAACCATTATATAGATCATAAATATAAAAATTCATAAAGACACTAAAATGGGGGATTTAATTTTATACTCAATTCTTTAACAAAATCTAGGGGCCAACTTGGAGCAAGATTTTCGAAGCTAATGGAAGCATCTGATTTGCTGGAGGGAAGGCGGGAGTATATTTATAGTATGTATAAAAGGATTAGAGTTTACTCGGAACGAAGAGCAGTATCGCGTAAAATCGACCGGTTTTATCTACTTGAGCCCGGGTTTAGGCTTAAAAGGTGCGGGACCAGGAGGGTGGGGAAGACAGGCGGGTCAAATGCTCGATTTCTTGGATTCGTTTCAAGTCGAGAGGAAGCTGTGGCAATAGAACCAGTGAACTCTTTGTACCAACAGGTCGGCTAAGCGTTCGATTTCAAGGTTCGATATTTTGTCTGGAGGGAATGGGGGTGGCGGCGGCGCCGGGGGGAGTGGATGTGGAGGCGATCGAACACCCTTTAACGCGTCTGCCTTGCTCTAAATTTATAATTAAATTTTGAGCTCCTTTCACCTCCTCCCATTCCTCACCTCTCTCTCGGAGATTTCTGTTACTTTATGTCGAAATTGCGCAGGAAATCTCGTTTTATTTTTCTTGTTCTTCCTCACTTCCACTCCCTGGCTCGAGGCAAATGCCGGTGGTACCTTCTGCGGAATTGGGGGATGGGAGGGGGTAGTGGGAATAAGCGAAGAATCAGAGATTTGGAAAATTAGCCAATCCGGAATCCGAAAGTCGAAAAGGTGTTTTCTTATAGTTTCTCACGGGTCTGGAGAGGAGGTGGGTGAGTAGGAGAAATGGATGTTGAAATTTTCTCAAAACGCCAGACGACTTTTCACGCCACGTGTGACAACTCGTGAACATCTTTTCATTTCCTTATCTTCCTCTCTCCCTCTCTCTCTTTCTCTTTTCATCCTTACTTTCCCTCTCTTTGGGAAATGTGTGCTAATCTAATTTCCGCCGCCGCCGCCGCTGTTCCTGTATCTCTCACGTGCGTGCGTTTGGGTTTCATCGTCGACATATTTAATTAGTTCGCGCCAAGTCGTCGCCTCATTAGCTCAATGAGTGAGTTCATAGACGGAAACCTGTGCAGCCTCAGTCGGGCTTATTTGTTTCGATCTTCTCTAAGGTGAGGTAACTCTCTCTCTCTCTCTTCCTGTTTCTCATCTCTTTTTTTCTTTTCTCTTTCTTTGTCATCCAATCTTTAGTCCCTAGTATTAATATCTCTTTCCAGTTTGTCTCATCTAAATTTCACTTTCTCTCTCCATCCTTCCCTTTGCCTCTCCGTCTTTTTCCTTTTCTCTTTCATTTCTGTCTCTTCTCTCTTTCAAATTCCGGTTACCTGGCGTTCAATAAATGTTTTCATCTTTGGTGATTGAAACCTAGAATACGAAACAACACCCTCTCCTATCTCTTTTATTGTCAATTAGTCTAATTCACTCACGCCGGCTTGTCACTTCCGTTTTTCTTTCGGAACTTTTTGAAAGTTTTTGATTTTCCCGTTTTTCTAAAAATAAACATCATGATCTCCTTCGATTATGTTTTTTATGTAAACGCCTCAGGCAAATTTAAAACAAGTTCGGTCTCTTCATCAACTTCCGGTTTTTTTCTTCTTTCAATCGCAATCATGACGGATGTCTAGTCCCTGTCTCTTCTTCTGGTTTCAAATCTTCCTCAACTTCCCTCTCGTTGACGAAGGTGAAAGCTTGCTTTACTTTCGCCTAAAATCCGTTATTTTGTCATCAGGAAAAAGCAGACGACAGAAGAAGCAAAACGATTGCAACACATCCAAGAGGAACTTCAAAAGCTGGACATGTTGCTGAGCAACGACGTCGGAATACTACGTAACAAGATAGAAGAGGCTTCGCTGGATTTTGTGGAAGCTCAAAAGCGTTACAACAAAGCCGAAAAGGAATTCCTCGACGCGAAACAGAATCTGTTCGTGAAACTCGAGAAGAAGGAATTATTGACGAAGCTCCTGTGCACGATTATCGAACAGAACGAGATGAGAAAAGCTCAAAAGCTCTCGGAACTTATGGAAAAGCTCAAGATCAGCGAAAATGGATTTGAAAGGAGTTTAGGTTTAAGTTCGACGGTGAGCTTTTTTTAAATTTTTCTTTTTCTTTTCCTTTGTTTCCGGTTTCGCTTCTGAGTTCCGAACGTTTTCGGTCGTTAAGTCGACTCGGTGGGGAGTCGAGGGGGGGGAGTGTTAGGTCACCATCTTTAATTTATTGTTAGGCCTTATTAAAAGAAACGCAGCGTCATGTTCGGCGACATTTATTGCCCGCAGGAGTGTTTTGTGCGCAGTTGGTAGTAAAGATCCAACGCAGCTATTTTTCGCGCCATTTTGCGATATGAAATGAATTCCAAATAAAAGGTGTGCAACATTTATGAAGCGGATTCTGTAGCGGACGAAGGCTAACGCGGGCCCTAGGCAACATTTTAATTCAGGGCCTAGTTTTCAGTTATGACACATACTTTGCCTTTGGTAGTTTGGTTTTAAAGCTAATGGGACTAAAGTTAATTGGGCCCCCAAAATTCCAAGCCCTAGACACGTACCTACGTTGCCTAGTACGCTCCTGAACAGATTCCTTGTAGGAGTGTGTGCAATTCTTATGAAATGAAGACTAAAAACAAACAAAAAATGTCGAATTCGTGGAACAAATCAAGTGGCGAGCGAGAGTCATCTCTCGAGTACATAGGATTAATTTATTAATTAAGGGAGACACAATTTTATTTAGACAAAACTATGGCGCCCATTTTCTTAAGGCAAAACCCCTTCGGCCATGTTGAAAATTTTTCCAAAACTTGAAACCTTAATCGAACGAAACCCAGATTCAATTCAATCGAGAACCGCCTATTAGAAAACAACGGAAAGGTCGATCTTGTTACGGTTCCCCATAATTGTGTCACCCGATCCACTTCCTGAGCTATTAGCTCCGACGTCTAGAGAGAAAGAAATTCAAAATGGTCCTGGTCTCCTTCAAAACTCGAGTCTCTTCCTCCGACCAAGATGAAAATGCCATCGACAATTGCGTAGAAACCAGTCCTCCGAGGACCCAATAAAAAGATTGCTGATAAAGGACACGTTACCTAGGTAACTAGCACCGGTAATGGGGTTGAATGGGGGTTTACAAGACCTTCCAGCACCGTGGGAAGAAAACTCTGTCGCAAGAACGAGGATCAGAGGTATCGTCAAGGTCACTTATGTCGCTCGGCTAAGGTGGGCAAGACCAAGCCTGAGGCTGATAGGTGAGAGGACTTGATTTGAGGGTAGATTTAGAACGGCGATAGGTTTCGCGAACCTGAAAACCGGTCATAATAATTAAAATTAACGTTTTTACGCACCAAAAAGTCTTTTTCTAACTGATTTCTAAAAGACTTCGCACTCAAGAGGCGACTATCACTCACCACTTGGTTTGATGTGCGGACGTGATTGTTTCATTCAATCTTGTTCCTAATTTCTCCTCTCATAATCTTATGATAATAATATAATTTTAGATCCTACATTTATATGTTTTCAATTAGAGATTATCTTATCTGAAAATGGACCGAAACCACCACCAAACTGGATTGCTTCCTCGGCATTAGTTCAAACTTGAAAGTCGTGGGAAAAGAATTACTTGATTTTCATAAATATTGCACACCTTTCTAAGGAATCCGTTTCATAATTATTGTACGCTTCTATATAAAATGCGTTTCATAAATAATGCACGATCTTTTTTATTTCATTATTATTGCACACTTTCATATGCACTTCATTCCATAGTTATTCCACAATTTGATCAGATACGTACTTTAAAAAGCACTCTCACATCAAAATTTCATTTCATAAATATTGCACACTTTCATATAAAATTCATTTGAAAGAATGTTGCCCTCTTTCATCGAAATGCACAAATGCTTTCGCGGTTAAATTTTATTTTTATGAGAAGATTTAGACAGTCAGTGTTTTGTCATTTGTTATAAATTTACAAATTTTATTTCGAATTCCTCAGGTGCCTCCTTCTGACTGCCAAAGTGCCTTAAACGAATCAGCAGAAAACGCCAAACAATTGGAAACAGAAAAGCAGAAGCAACCTTCTTAGTCAAAGGAACGAGGGGACAGACCAAAGGAACAAGAAAACCTCCGTGTTGACGCCATCACTCAAGAAAACCTTTCGAAGGTTCATTGATACACGAGAGGACGGCGAATTCAAAAAACAGACCCCCGACAATAACTGGGAAGTCGTGCCAAATGACGAAATAATTACGCCCATTCTTCGCTTATTACAACGACAATATTTTATGTCTTCCAATTTCGAAATCCGCATTTTCGCGCCTTTTTGTTTTTTGAATGTATCTATTATCTATTTGGTGCTTTGAAATTGATTTCCTACCAGCGATCGAGCTTTTTTGTCGATCTTTCTGTCGTGCTTTCCTTTTTTTAAAACTTAAATACAACTCTTGTTTGGAGTCGAAATTTTTATCTTTTAGACGCAATCGATCAAAAAAGGCTCGATGAGTAGATAAAAGTATCTTTTTTGCGCGTGCCGAAATTGTTTTGAAATGTCCTGGAAGTGTAATTCAAGGACATTTGATTTAGGTTTGACCTTTTTATAATCTTTCGATCGAATCTTATAAAGGAAACTTGATTTTTGTTTTGTCATCTTCCATTATTATGTCTTCATTATATTTTATTTATTTATTTCATTTTTCCTTTATAGATAAATAAGAAGTTTTCCCGCAGAGATTGTCGTAAAAATTGGAAATACTATCTAACCGGACAAATCTATTGCATTTGTTATTGATATTATTATATATGTATAAAATATAATTATTTGCGATCAGAAAAGAAAAGATTTGTTTGTCTTACCTTTTGTTTCCGGTGAGAAGAGACGCCATTAAGGCGGATGATTTGATAAATGTCGTAGATAATTGTTTGTATAAATGCTTGTAGATGGATTTTGCTTTCTTTCTGCTTTGTTTCCTTTTTGTTGTCGAGTCATTTCTTGATTTGTCATATGAAACCTCGCTTTCTTTTGGTTTTATCTGGTTTAGAAAGATAGATAAAGATAAATTAGTGGGTCGACATTTCTATAAATTTGAGGAGATAAAGAACCCAAAAGTTGACAACTGAATGGTTTCCTCAAACTTTGACAAGAACTATCCCTCCAAAGCTCTATTCGATCTTTTGTGAGTCTACTGTTGGGTTGGCAAGGAAGTAATTGCGGGTTTCGCCGGTAGATTGCTGTACAAAAATCGACAGTCATTTAGTTGCCAACCCAACAGTAGACTCACAAAGGACAAAAACCTAGTACTTCGAGATCTTTAAGAGTGTTTGAAGCCTGAAGCCTGTTTGAAGCCCACATATTGACAAAACCCCCAATCACTTAACACAAAAATTTCTCTGGAAGAAGAGAAAGAAAGAAACCTAGTGGATCAGAATTTCCGGTTGTTCAGGTGTGTACATAAAACCTGTACCTTCTAGCTATCTTTTTCAAAACCACCCCAAACACAAATATTGATAACCTAAGTTTGGGGTGATTTCGGAAGGGGCAGTCAGCATAAACAGGCTCTAAACACTCTCAAACAACTCGAAGTGCTAGCTTTTTAACCTTCCTTCTATCCGAAAGAAAATTTTCTATTCCGCCCCCGCCCTCCCATGAGGTTAGATCGTCTTCAGGTCTCTTCTTGCCTGCACCACGAAGCGAGCTACACCCCGAGGATACCAACTGATGGATTAGCTCACTAAACCATAATTAATGACGCCGCTAAGTCGGCTGAAGATAATTCGAAGCCGAGAGAATCTTTCAGCCGAAATTAGAAAACGATTTCGTCTGACAAATATCGAAGGGACCAACCGTGATCACGCATTGAGCAACAAACATAAGTATTATTAATTATGTAAGCCAATAACATACATAATACTAATAAATGAGTGAAGAGGAAACAATTGCAAATCAAAATTTAGAAAAAAAATTTACACTATAAAAAGGACTTCTAGTTTCAAAAGCTAAACATAGGCTCCGGAGCGAGATTAAAATCAAATTTTTTAAGATTCCCGTCAAAGTGACACTGATAGTTGGCTCGGATCCGGAACTTGGTCCTAACTCTACCCACACCTGATCAAGACCTTCAGTCATCATTAAGATCGATCAGATCTCGATAGCTTGGACACGATAATTAATCCTTATCAAGACCATCCATCTCCCACCCTTTTAGTCCAAACGTTCTTCTTAACCTTCGTGTTGCTCCTACTTCGATTCTACCCTTGGACCTTTCCGGGAAACCCTATCCTCCCTCCCCTTACCCCCACCTATCAGAAAAACAGTCACAACACCAATTAGGAAATGGTTAGGTGGGGAGGAGTCCATACTTTAAGTGTTCGTTTTCTGAGGTCCGAGGCTTCCGGGGGAAGGTGGGGAGACTCTGTCTTTTGTGTCCTACTCTCGAAACGATTCCAGAAATGAGTGAAGTTGTTTCAGTTCCTACAAGATAGTCGCCCGGTGCTGAGATCGGTGTTTCGAGATCCCGATTTAGCTGTTGGGTACCTAAGTATTGTTCAATATTCTAAAGGTGAGTCTGTAATTATTTATTTATTTATTTTTGCACCAAAGTTTTGTTTACTTTTTGTTCTACCACTTTGCGAATAATTTTTCACATTTGGAGGATCAGTCTTCTTTCCCTTAACACAACCCTCCACCTTCCAACTGACGCGATAGAATATGCTGTACGAACTCGAGAAAGAAAAAAATTAAAAACAAATTCGAAACAAACTTTCTAAAACTTTCAGGTTTTTGTTCATTCAGGACTTTAGGGAGAAAAGAACGTTAAACAGCCCTCCAAAAAATTTTATTTTCAATTCAAACTGCGACTCTTATCCTTAAAAAGTCTTCCTCACTTCTGATGACAACCAAACATCACTCGTTGTGTAAAAAAAAATTTCTTTGAGGGGGCAGAGAGCCTCAATCCACCCAAATTTCTTACAATATTCAGGCTTTTGTGCAGTCATGGCTCCAGGAGAGTAAAGAAAGGAAAGAAACATTTAAAAAACACCCCCAAAAAATTTTTTATCAACTCTAACTGTGACTCTTACCCTGTAAAAGAAATAAAAATCATCCACTTCCGACGATCAGTGGATACTCATCACCCATTTTGAAAAATAAATTTGGTTGGGGGGTACATAGAGCCTCAACTCTCCATCCCGATTTCTTACAATTTTTAAGGTTTTTTTAAGTCAGGGCATCGAAGGAACGGTACAACACCCCCCTCCCAAATTTTTTTTTCAGTATCAAATTCTTATTTTGTTTGGTTTAGAAAGACAAATCGGTTTGACCTTTGTATGAATTTGAGTAGATGATGCATCACAAAGCTTACAACCGAATGGTTTCCTCAAACATGTACAAGAACCAACCCTCTAAAGCTCTACTCAATCTCTTGTGAGTCTCCTGTTGGATTGGCAACTAAGTTATTGCGGGTTTCACCAATATATTGTAATACAAAGAATCGGTAATTACTTAGTTGCCAATCCAAAATTTTAGTTTCAAGTGGTTTCGAAAGAAATTGTTGGAAGTTACAGGTTCTAAACACTCCCTAGCAACGGAGAAACTAGGTTTCTGTCTTCCCCTCCGTCTCGAAAACATTTCTCTCCTTCCAGAGAAATGTCTATTTTAAGTGACTGCGGATTTTTTTCAATGTACCCCAAAACAAAAGCCCGCAATCACTTAGTTGTCAACTTAACATTTAAGTTTGGGGTTAGTTTTGGAAGATCTAACTAGAAGTAACAGGTTCTACACACTCCAAGAATTTTTTTGGACTAGGGAAGAACTACAACCCCCCGCAAAAATCCTCTGCAATTTACAGATTTTTGTCTAATCTCTAAGGCAGTACAAAACGAAGAAAGACAGTTAACACCCCTTAAAAACTTTTTTTCTCAATTCTAATAAATTACTATCACTCCTCAAAAATCAACTACTTCCGGTAGCAAGCACTCACGAAAAATTTAACACCTACAAATTTCGTTTTATTTATTTTTTGTGGTGCACCACCAGTCCTCACCAATTATAGACAAAAAACCGTAACAGTTATCACCATCAACACTTCCCTATATAATTAACAAGCAGAAACACAAACTGCAACGTCATAGATAATATCTATATTCCAACGAACTCACGACCATAGCTTCTTTATGTCGGTCAGGCCCTTTGATCACTACCGTCACAGATCTTCCACGTACCTTTGTACAGTACGTGCGGATGAATATCATAACGACACACTCAAGGGTACACAACAGATAAATAAATAAATAAAATTACATTCCTACCTAAAAACGAGCCGCAAAAAAAACTGATCACTCAATGACGTAATCACGTGATCTTAATTACAAATCTTGGTGACAAATATTTCTCGAATCGAAAAACTTGTTAATTCGGAAACTCGTTTTCACGAGAAAATTATTTTTCCTTATCAGTTCCTCCTCTCCCCTCCGCGTCCCTCCCCCCGTTTATTTATTTAAAAATCGTTTTATAATATAAATTAATTTGTAAATAGATAAATAAATAAAAATATGGCGGATTAATTGAGTTACAACATAATCGCTGTTCGGATTCAAAGGAATTTCATTTTTATTTCTCTTTCCAAAAAAAATTTTTTTCGTAATCTATAAATCGTGATTTTAATTTTTATAGAAGGGACTCAAATCGTGAGATTAGTAAATAACTAAATTCCAACTGTTTGGGGGTGGTGGGTTTAGAACAAGGGTGGTTAGGGGGTTGAAAAAAATTTGCGGGGAAGTTGAAAAGAAATTAATTGATTGAGATAGTCGGAGAGAGACTAATGTCCGGGGTGCTGAAGAGGGAAAGGGGGAGGGAGTGAAAGGGGTTGTTGAGTCTTTTATCTTAAAATCCTCCCCTCTCCCTCCCTCAATGAAGAAAACTACCCCCATCTTCTAAGGGTGTGATGCTAATGACAACTGGAAGGTTCGTCTTCATCAATTACTTATTACCTGGCGTGGATGATTTTTAAGGGATGATGGTAACGTCTAAATTGCAAAAAAAAAATTTCTAGGGGTTGTTAACTGTATTTTTCATTTTATTACCTCCTGATGCCCCTTTTCTTTAATCTTGTGGTAGCTCCTCACGAGTTTTGGTTTTCTCTTTGGGAAGGAAGGAATTATGTCGGACTTGCACGGACTAAAACCCCTGGGTGGACACACCCTCAGGGGTGAGAGTAAATCCAGCAGCGTTTTAATGCAACCTTCCTAACTTACGTACTTTAAGTCTCGCCCCCTACAAGCCCTTGGCTAAACGCAAAACTCAAAATTTTAGGCTATTTGTAAGGGGATTATAGGTCTGATTTGGGTTTAATTTATTTTGCACCCCCAAAAATTTTGCTTCGCTCCCATTCTAATTAATATGCCCTTAAAACCACGCATAATTAACTATAGACATGAATAAATAAAAAATTTCAAACACCCCGTCACCTCAAACAGCTTTAAATAAGCCAGATACTAATCATAAATAAACAACCAGCTATTATATATAGTATATACGCGCCTAATGCATAATAGACATAAATATATACGATATATAAGTTTGCTAATAAGTGATGACAGTAATAGCAATCACCTCTAACCACATAAATAGACATCATATACATTAGGTCTGCCGGAAAGTCCTGTCCGATTATGTAACAGTTAGTTTGAACACGTTTGTGTATATCTGACTCTCTGTTTTTGCTACTGAATGTGTATATGTTTTAGTACATATATATATATATTGACCTAAAATTCGTATTAATATTCAATTACAGCGACATAAAAACTTCATATAACCTATTCTATTTTAAGATAACCAGACGCTATTGGATGCAGTGGGTGAGAAAGCATTACACTGACTTAACTAACAGTGTTACTACTCCTAACTGTCTACAGTTGGTTATTATGCCTTAATCAAGCATTCAACACTAGCGCTAACTATAGGTTAACGATTATTTTGACGGTATTCTGTACGAATTCCAACAGGAATGAAATGGTACAGGATGTGGACATTTATTGGACGTGATTAGTGTAGTTTCTGCATGTAGACGATGGTTGGAAAAATTTCCTGACTGAACTTTGAGCCTTTTTACACATCCTGTTATAACCGGAAGTGAAAAGATGGGCAGAACTTTCTAGTAGACCTAACACATAAGTCTAAAATAGATTTTAAAGATAACAATTACTTTTGAGTTTTATATTTTTAATTTCACTTCCGGTGGGAGGTGGGAGTGTAGTGGTTAAGTGTCAGACTAAGAAATTGTAGTCGCGAGTTGAAATCCTCCTTCCGTATCTCTTTATACCCAAAAAAGGGTGAAAAACGGGATTAAAACTCCACTCTTTCGACCAATTCGCTAACTTCGGAGGGAAGATGAACATATATCCTCCGGAAGGTGCTGAGAAAACGCCCATCACGCGATGGAGCTGGGGATGCTGCTTGCATCCTGTAACAAACCAGGGTAACTACGTCACCGAAGAACAATGTATAAGGGGGTTGGCATGATAGATCAGAAAATCAGATGTTACAGTGTTCGCCCGTACACAGAATAAACGTTCGAAGTCTTGAATAGAATAAAAAAAAGGAGAATAACTAAGTAGATACTAAAACAATATATAAATAGACAAGCACATATTCCAAAAATAGGAAAAATAAATAAATAAGGGAAAGACGTATCTATCTAAGTAAATAAACGCATAAAATATACACAATAGTATCAAATGTAGCCAGAAAATAAAACAACGATCATAGCAACCGGAAAATATCACGAAACGGACAGATAATAATTAATAATTAGACAAATAAAACTAACCGGAAATAAAGATGTCAAAAAACACATGATTAGAGACCTTGACAATAAGTTGTGGTTCATCGTGAAATGTGTGGTTGACCTCGATTGCGACCTAGGGCACCCACCGAGGTGACCATTCCAGCTCCCGAATTTCCTAGGCTGGCATATGTTCGGGGAGGGGGAGATGGGGGGGATCACCACAAAACAGAGAGTACTGATGAGGCAAAAGGTTACGAAACTGATAATGAGTTACGTAAAAATGAATTTTTCGGGAGCCCTCTCTCTCTGCTCTCATTAACTCTGATACAAAATGCTTGTGGCGATGAACGCAGTTTGGTGAACTGCTACACCTGTCCGCTTGTGAATTGTTTATTGCTTTTCCCGTTCGGTATGTCCTCAAAGAGAAGCCAAACGTTCCCGGGTTTTCCCGAATAATGTTGTCGACCTTTCATGAACTTCGTCCTTTCCCGTTTCCTCGTCCTCCTATTCGTTTCCGCATTTTTCCATTTTTCCTTTTCAATTCGGCTATTAATCATCCTCCCTTCCTGGTTTCAAAAAAATTATCCGATGCCCTTCTGTAGATAATTCCTTAACGTGAGGTCATCCGAGATATTAAACGACCTTGAGAAAGAGTTCACCAAATCTGCAATAGTTTTCACAATCGACAGGGGCCGATTTGCACGGTTATCAATTATCGCAATTAGAACCGAAAAAATGAAAAGTTGACAAAACCGAAAATTTGGATTTGAGGCAATATGTCACCCTAATCGGAGGTCGACATGTGCCATTGCATCACACCCCCCGGTCCACATGAGGTAATTCGAAATCTCTTAATTAAAATAGATTAAAATTTTTGATAAGATCCGTAGGGCCCACCAAAATCTACCCCTCCCACCTGACAAAAGTGAATTTTCAAAAAGAGGAAGTCTGGCAGAGAAGGAAAAAAAGACGCGAGGGGGTGAGAGTGGCGGAGATAAGGAAAATAATGTAGCCTAACTCGAGTCAAAATTTTCCATTTGGGTGGAGGACCGAAAAACTGAAAGTCAGCTTTCTCAACCTCATTTCAAGCTAAAGGGAGTGTGATTATTGAGGGGTGAAGCGGGAGGAGAAGATGGCGGAGGTGGCTTATGTCAGTTTTCGTTGATTTGAACTAGATAAATTTAAAATTAAAAAAAAAAACCTGTAATTATTCGGAGTCGTTTGTCGTCGAGGAACTCCGTTGGGCTTGGTCCAGATCGATAACTAGGCGATTCCGAGCAACAACTTTCACATTTGGCTAGGAAGCACTAAGTGGTTCCTCCACTTCTCCATCTCACCGCCACCACCACCACCTTCCTCATCTTCCTCCCGACCAAAAATGGTAAATGGAAATTTTTTTTTCGGTTATGAAACCTGAAACTCCCTTTTCTGACTTAATTTTCAAAATCCAAAGTGATTGGAGTCCCTCAACGAAATCTTGTTACTACACCTGTTACTCTACACCGATACGAGTTGACTGTTATGCTACCCGATCAATGAGCCGTCTGTCTGCGTTCCGTTCAATCACCAAGCCGGTACCCAAAATGACTGCCCACCTCCCAACCTTTTAGCACCCTGGGAAGTCTTTGTTCGAGTTATTTTTTAAAAATACCGACTGGACACGTGTCAACCACGTAATAAGAGATTAATGGATGTGATTTTGATTCAGGTTGAAAATACCTCTCGAGTGATAGTGAATGATAAATTATTCAAATCTCAAAAAGAGAAATCGATTTAAGAAACATAAAACAAAATGTCGGCTGCCAAAGTTTTGATACCCGAAGCGGGATTGACGTTCGATTTGAACAACAACAACGATGGCGAACGTAAAACCGCTTTGAGTAAACTAGCTATATCAGTTGCCGAGAAGGAATTAAACGAAACAAGAGCTGGAAAAGAGCAAGGTCTAGCCATTCTCAAAGACTGGGTTTCCAAACACCCTCAACTTATCAACATCCGAACGGGTGAGTGATGACACGTGTGAATGAACGCCTGCACGTCACCATCTCGGTGTTATACTAACAGGAATCATGGTCTCCTCGTTTTAGATGACAATTTCCTTTTGAGATTTCTCAGAGTTCGAAAATTCAACGTTCCCATGGCTGAACACAACCTAGTCAAGTACCTGAACTTTCGTCAGAGCATTCCGGACTTTAGTGTCTCGTTAGACTATACAGAGGACAAAGTCGCACAGCTCATCAACGAGGGATACATATTCGCATCACCCTTCCGAGACTCACACGGGAGGAGGGTGGTCATTGCTATAGCAGGTGAGTGTGTGCAATCCCACCCCGTGCAACCTTAACCCATCAACGTGTCACACGTCCACGATTCAAATCACATTCTTACCCAGCATGGGGGCAACTGGCCTGGGGAAGTGCAGCTAAAGCAACACACTTCAAGGATCTCGGGACCACTTCTTACGCGTTACGCCATTTTTATTTTTTTTACTGAAAACCTGTGGGTTTTTATGATATCCTTGATTTACGAAACGACAACCGGCAAAACTAAAGAGATTTCATTTCTCCCGCCAGATAAATTAGACCCGACTAAGTACACAAGACGAGAAATGGCGAGAGCTCACCTAATCACATACGAAACCCTCCTCGAAGATGAAGAAAACCAAGTAATGGGTCTCACCCATTTCGGAGACATTAAAGGAATCTCCATGGCTCACGTAGCCCTCTGGCCACCTCTTGAAATGGCCATTTGTCTCAAGATAGGAGAGGTGAGTCTGTTTCCAATCACCCCCAACTATATCCCCAACCCACATTCAAACATCTTTTTCTGCATTACAGCAAGCCATACCGTTAAGGCATAGAGCCATCCACGTAATCAACCACACATCCGCATTCAAATTCCTCGTCGATTTTGCCACCTCACGAGTCAGCCAAAAAATCAAGGATAGAGTCATGGTGAGTGAAGAACCGAGTTCAGGTTCATCTCAGGGTTAAACAATATTTTTCAAAACTGATAAAGACGATTACCAGGGACGACGATAGCCAGAAGCCAAAATGATAATCCCATCATGTCTGCGATTCTTCCATCGAGATCCAACTGGTCGATCTTAGAGCCTTTTAATATCATAATTATACTAACACTGTTCGGGTTGTGAAACTCATGTCGTTTACAATTCCTCCTTTCAAAAAAAAATCAAACGCCTCTTGTCTATTTGTCGCCCCTGGCAAACGTCCGGTTTCTTTTACGAAACGGTAGCGCTTGACTTAACCATACAACATGTCACACCAAGATAATTAATAAAAAAAAGGAGTTTTATAACGTATAAAGTTTCTTTTTATCGACTCGCCGTCGTTAAATATTATAATTATAAATAAACACTAAACCGAAAGAGCCCAGAGGTTTTTTATTATAATAAAAATCGCACGATTACGAAAAATTTTTGAAGGTTTTATATAACGCCGCAGCTGCCATATTGGAAATCAAACCCTACAATCAACTAATCTTTTTGTTCACAGTTCCACGACACAATGGAAGATCTTGAGAAGAATTTAGACACAAGATGCCTACCCAAAGAATATGGAGGCGTTATACCCATGGCGGAAATGATAGGTACATTAAAATCTCCCACCCCAAGAAAAATCTCACAAGAAAACTTACCTGTTGGATAACCAAATCTCTTCCATCACACATTCAAACTTGCTTTCATTTTCATTTGCAGAAATGTGGAAGAACGAATTAGCAGCTTCCAGGAGTCGACTTTTAAAATTAGACTCAATGAAGAGTTTAGTTCCGATCAAAAGAAGAACAAATGTCGACGAACTGGCAGGGAGTTTCAAGAAACTGGAAGTCGATTGAAATTCCTTCATTTGTTGACGACCTCACATTTTGTTTCACATCCTCCATTTACGTTTTTTATTTAATCATTTATTATCAATTATTATATATTATTTCATTGTATTAAATTATTATGTATCAGTGATTATTAATGATAAAATAAATGTGTAGTGATATTGAAAAAACATTGTTTACAAGCCAATAATTCCGCCAAAAACCACCGCCTTCTCCTCTCTTTCGTTTCGTCGTGTACTCGTTTCATGGTTTCATAGAGTATCTTACTCTATGGCTTTAATCTTGACGGTTTTTTTCCCAATTTTTGTTTAAATTGTTATTTACATTTAATTTTGCGTCATTTTCTCGCATATTTAAGTTGGGAATAATTAAAAAGCTATTTTTTCACGACGAGTCGGGGCAGAATTTATTAAAAATCATCGTATTAATTTGTCACCTGATTCCTTCATAACGATCGTGAGCAAAGTACGGCCCGGGGGACGTGTTGGGAAAATTACAAAATTTTACGTCTGCATAATTAATCGATACTTTTCTTTGCTAATTTATTCGTCGTTTTAACTTTTAAATCGTCGGCTTGATTATAAGAAATTTGAATAATCCTGACCATGAAAAAATTGAAAAATGTTTTGAAACATTTGTTGGGTTGATGACGACTTTTGGGTTTCGATCTCCAGGAAGGATTCCACACCCTTAAAATGTTGCCAGTTTGTCTTTTTTTTTAAATCATAATGTAAAGATTCTTACCTATTAGGTGGTCGTCTCTTCTGTAGGCTGAAAATAGTTGATTTTGGTTCTGGTTTTATGACTTACCACAAACATCCTGTCGTCAGCTTTGTGCTGAACTGTTAATTATACATTGTGAGAGAGCAGGATTTAAGCTACAAACAATCAAAATAATTAAACGATCGTTTGAAGTACAGATAAATGTTTGAAGTTTGAACGTTTGAAGTTCTCTAAATATTCTCAACTAGGACACTAACGGAGGTGAATCAGAAGGAAGAGAGCTTTCTCCTTCACAGAGTTTAGATTTTAGGGCGATCTAACTCACCCCTAACAGAGAGCACCCCTCTCGACCTAAATGGTCGTTGGGGATTAGTTACCCCTTTCTACCTCCAAAGTTACACCACCAAAAAACATTGACCTCATTGACTAGGGTGTAAATTTTGGTGTAATCAGTGTTTTTACAAAATTCAGCTCATGTAACTTCGCTGACCTTAAAACTTTCTCAGAGTTCTTCAAATGGATTTGACGTTCTTCATTTAATTTTTCACATCAAATATGGCGTAATGCAATAAATGAATCCACGCCTTTCGGGGTGACTCTCATTGCAAAATAAAAACACAACAAAAACAGTACAACCAACTGTATATCCTTTTCTTTAACAATTGCACCACCTCACAAATTAAGGTTCTGTCCTAGTTGAGGATAGGTTTTCTAATCAGTGCCAACGCCCCTTTAATTTATTTACTAAATACAAAGAATAAAAAAAAAAATTCAAAAATCACGAAATTACAAAAAAAAAACGATGTACATGTTGTAAGTGTTTGACTTGGTTCGATCTTGATCTTATAAGGCGTTCGATTACTTTCGACTTTGAAAACGTGCCAAAGAAGGAGGATCGAGAACCGAAATTGAATATATCTGTATTGTTGTCATGTGACATTGCCAAAGGCATCGAAAACCAACCCAACCGCCATTTTAACGATTATCATTTATTAGTAGATCATTTGGAATTTTCCAAAATATTCAATTGCAAAGACATGCACATGCACACACACTCACACAGATACCGTCCTGACAAGAATGTTGTATGTGCATATGCATTTGATGATGCAATCAGCGATATCACAACGTATTTAATTTAAAATCTTTTTATCGCCAAATTCATTCAGCAGAAAATTTCATCCGACTAAGAAAACCTTTTAAAACATTTATTAGACTCGATTAAAATAAATTTTATAAAATTATAATTATCCGTTGCTTCATATTTTGTTTCGGGGCTACCCTTAAACGGCTGCCAAATATTTCGAAATTCATTTTTATTTTATTTTTTTTAGCAATAAATCGTGACACAGAACTATTTCTCAAACAAAAAAAAGTGTTCGAGTTAGTCGTGAGTCCGACCCCCAAGCACAAGTTAAGTCTCACGAGTGGATGCACTTGACCAAATTGCTTTTTAACCTGTCACGAAACTCGCCCACTAACGAGAGGAGAACGGTGAACAGGGGTCTCAAATTTCAGGGGGATGTACTAGCCCCCATGTGACCAGACGAAACTGGTAAGGAGAACCCGACATCCTTCTGAGAAAGATTGCGAAGTTGATAAGTGGTTTGGACACTTTGGGTGGACAACATTAGGTTATGGAGGGTATCTGAAAAAGAGTGAACAAACATTTCTAACTCATCCCCCGTTATTGTTTAACTTGAATATGTCCCAAAAGTTTCCGAAATAGTTGTCTGTGGTCGACAACTCTGATTGGTAGTACAGAAACCCAGAGCGAGTAAAAGAGAGAAATACAAGGGAGAGCAAAAAGGAAGAAAAGAAAGAAAGAAAAATAGAGAAAAACAAACAAAGGAGCAAAAATAAGAATAAAAAGAAGACAGAGAGAAAGAGAAAAAGAAAAGGGAAAAGAAGGATACAAAGAGAGAGAGAAAAGACAGAAGGAAACGAGAGAGTGACGAACAAAGAAAGAGAGACAACGAACAGGAAGAACAAGAAAGAAAAAGAGAAAGGAGAGACAGAGAAGAAAGAAGAGAGAGAGAAGGAAAAGAGAGAAAACAGCAAAGAAATAAGGAAGAGAGAAAGAACAAAGAAAGAAAAAAAGAAATAGACAGATAAACCGATATCGGCTCCGGAAACTTTTGGGACAGACCTCCTCCCTACAAATCGCCCACACGCCTTCACCGGTGCCCCCTGGCTCAGTATAAACCGGTCAGTCACCCATTTTAGACCGGTTCACAATCTCCCTCAGTCCAAAGGATGTGTCCACCTCCTGCAAACCCACCATTCACACCCCTCTTCTCTTGAAACGACTTTTATACAAGTATAACACTAACAACTAATTAAACAAAAACTCAAAGATATACATTCAAGTTTCTTTTTATAAATAAAAACTTAAAAAAGAGTTTAATTAATTAATAAACGAAACATTAGAGATAAATCCTAAAAATAAATCTTTGGCACTTAAAAAGGCAGTTGAATAGTCATCCCCTTTCCCCCCACGAATAATTATCCCCCCTCAACAGCAGAAGACACTTTCGTCGCCATTTTAATTTAAATTCTTAACAACTATGAAATTTTGAAAAATTCATTTTTGTCTTTGGTAACCGAAACTTCTTTGAAGAAATATTCACACATCCTTCCTAACTACTTCTGGTTCCTGTTTGTCAGAAATCCATCGTCATGTTGTCTTCTTCTTCTTTTATTCTCCTGTCGGGTTATAATTCTAAATTGAATTCCCTTTTGAAACATCCCTCGGGCAGCGAATTGGCGATTCTTTCGATGTTGAAAACCTCGTTTCGCAACCTGTCCACTTCTTCTTGATACTGGTTTAGTACCTGGGACTGAAAGTAAAGTGATGACTCGATTAAAAAGATCATTTTCGAATGGGGGGGAGTAGATATACAGTTGAAAACTCGACTGTCTGTCTACCTGAGACATTTTCTCTTCCTTTAATAGTTGCATTCCTTCGTCGAGTTTGTAATCGTTCACGTCTTGTTCGGCTTCTTCCAACCTCCTCTCCAAATCGTTTAATGACTCCTCATCTGAAAATTGTTCCGTTTTCATTATCATTATTATTATATGCAGATATATACTGACTTCTGTATTACGGATTAAATGAAATTACAATGACTGATAAAAGCATAGGCTCATAAAGTATAAAAACATAAAGTACAGGCTGAGAGAGAATTAAAAGAGGTGGAGAAGAAAAGAATAAGAGAAAGAAAGAGAAGAGAAAAGGAAAAAGAAATAGAGGACGAAAGGGAGAAAAAGAAAGAAAAATGACAGAAACAGAGAGAAACAAAAAACGATAGAGAAGACAGGACTGGAGAATCAAAAAGAGACAAAAAAGAGGAGTAGAAGAGGATGGAAGAAAGAGAGGAGAAAAGTGTTTCATCGTCTTCTCACCACTGACTTCAATTAGGTCCTGCTTGCTTGATTAGGTTTTCTTCTGCTGCATGAGAGACACCCCCAACTATGTCACATGACCTCGTACTTCCCATCTATGTCTTCTACTTCCCATCCAACCAAAACCCAAAACCGAAACTCACCGACATCAGACAAGTCTCTTAACTCGTTCAAAATGGTGTCTACATCAGCGATAGCTTTCTGAACTTGTTTCGACGCTTCTGTCACGCTCACTTTCGTCTGTCCGACTTTCTTCTTCGCTTTCATCGTTAAGTCTTCATCAAGCTCCGATTTCTCCTCCAGCTTCTTCAACCTGCTTTCGGTAACTGCGACACGACCGGCAAATGCTTCTGCTTCATCTCTCAAACTCACTGCCTTCTGTTTCGTTTCCTCCGCTTCCGTTTTAATTTTTTGAGCTTCCTGTAAAACAAGTTCATTACACTCTCTTGTTGGAATCATCACAAGCTGGGAGAACTTTTGTACAAAGACTTTACGTTGGAAGCCTCTTCAGCGTAACTGCTTTGCGCTTCTTTGGCTGAGTCTCTTGCGATCACGGCATCGAATTCTGGCCCCTGCAACGCCATTTCCGCTTCTTTGGTATTGTTTCTAGCTATGCCCAACCTTCTTTCTACTTCTGATTTTTGGGTTAGGTGTGCTTTCGCTATGGCTTTGGCCTTTCCCATATTTTCTCTGAAATCTAAACACAGAATGCAAATTGTGAGACAGTGCATGACAAGGAAACAGGACAAACTTTTCCAAACTTCTCTCGAATCAAGCTCGAACCTGTCAACATGTCGAAGGTGTCCTGGGCTTCTTTAACGATTTCTTCTCCCAAGTTCACCGCCTCCTTTGACTTGTTCCTCGCCATGTCCACGCTTTCGAATAACTCGTTGGTAACCTTTTGTTGTTCTTTCCCTTTGTCTAGTAACAACTGAAAACGAAAATCATTCTTCTTTCACTCTTAAAATGACTTTCTACTTTCTCTCAACCCCTCTCTCTCTCTTTCTCATTCTCTCTTCCTTTAATCTCAATCTGCTTTTCGTTTTCTCTCTTTCTTTCGCCTCCATTTCTCCTTTTTAATTGCCTTTCTTCTCCCTTAGAATCCCCTTCCCTTTTAGTCTCTTTCTCATTCTGTTTCTTTCTCTTTTTATTCACTGCTTCCTTCCTTCTTTCTATCCCTCATTTCCTCTCACATTCTCTTTCTTTCTGTTTTGGTCTATCTCTCTTCCTAATTCTCCTACCCTGTATCTCTCCTTTGCCTCTCTTTCTCTTTTCATTCTCTCTCTTCTCTCTGTCTCCTTTATGTCTCTCAAAATTTACCTGAGATTCTTCAATTTGCTTCGATAGCTCATCCCAAGTTTCCGTGTGATCCTGCAACAAGTCCTCCGCTTCCTTTTTAATTTTCACAGCCGAATTTATCAAGAACTCCGATTCTTCTTTCAATTTATCAGTCATAATATCCGGTAATTGGAGATCATGGATTTCTTCAAACACGCTCAACGCTTCCATTTGTGCCTGAAATCATTTTAAGTCATTTCTAGGTCTTTGCTCTTGTTTCCCACCCTCTGACCTGAAATGGTTCTCCCGTCTGTACCTCATCGACTGAATTTTGAGCCTCTTCAGCCGTCGCTTTGATGCTCTTCACCTTCTCTTCCATTCGACCGATTTCGCTTTTCAGCGATTCCAACTCCTCCGTCGCGTTTCTCTGTTTCTTTATCGCGTCCCTCGACATCTCGTACGCTTCTGTCGATATATTTTCCGACTTATCTGCTATTTGCACTATCAGTTCGCTCACTTTTTTATGTCTGAAAGCAGAATTCAGTTTTGAAAATATTCATTGAAACCTTAAAATGCTTTTTGGTATGCACTCACTCGTTAGCTAAATGTCTAGCTTCTTGTGATATCTCAGACATTTGTTGGTTCTCCTGTCCCAGTTCCTCGGACTTCTCGATGGCTCTTTGAAGAGCTGAATTCCCATCCGTTTGAACCAACTCGAGAGCTTCTTGCAAACGATCTTGAGCTCGATCGACGATGGTTCTAGCGAGGGTCACGTTGCTGTTTCCGTGTTCGATGGCAATGTCGGCTTTCATTCTAAAGTTGTTCAGTTCCTCTACCATTTGTTTGACGGTTTGAAGACGATTCGAAACGTCTGAGAGGCGAGTGGAGATATCGTTTTCAAGTTCCGCTGCAAGTAAACAAAGTTTATGCGACTGTTCCTGACATGTATAAATCTAACCCAATCTGATCAGATCGACAAATTTGAAACTCACCCCCAACAGCAGTTTTAGCTTCCTTTTCCAAATCCTCAACTCTCATTTGTACTTTTTTCAATTTGCCTTCAAATTCGGGATCTTCGATCACTGTCGGACTATTGGTGATGTCTTCTAGAAGATTTTCCAACTCTGAAAGTTGAGCGCGATGAACGTTTGCAGCATCCGGACGAGATTGTAACATGGTTCACAGTCCAAGCAACCTCTCTGGCGGTCGAATTTGTTTTCTTTACAACGGTCACATTGCCGCCCTTCGACATTATCCAAACACTACAATAAAAAAAATCGATGAGTCAGTCGAGAATGAAGAACAGGACTGGAGTCGTGTCTCGTTCAGCTGATCTTACAGGACACTGTCCAGATGGATCGCACTGAAGATCACTACTTCCGACTAGATCGCAGTCGCAGGATTTGCAACCCTCCGTCGAGAATCCGTAATGATATGGCGCACATTGATCGCATCTTTTACCGATGACCCCAGGACGACAGTGACACTGACCGCTGATCATGTCACAGGTTTTGTTGACGGAGCCGGTGGGATCGCAGGAGCACGGTTCGCAACCCTACAAAACCATTTTCTTTTATTGTTTTGTGTTAAAGGTCAATTCAAGATGAGGTTATCTCGTCCTGCTCACCTCTCCGCTGGTGATGTTAAAGTACCCATCTTCGCAAGTGTCGCAGTTAACGCCGTGAACGTGAGCCTTGCATTGACATTGTCCTGTTAACTGATCACAGAGTGGAGGCCCCGTTTCCGTTTCTACAGTTCCCACTCTGTAACACTGACACAGTTTGCAATCGCCCTTTGGTACGGCTAGCGCATCTCCGAAATAACCTGATAACAAATCAATAACGGAATACCGGCTCGAACCTGAGGGAGTGTGAAAGAGACAGAAGGATACATACCTGGAAGACACTGATCGCACTGACGTCCTCCTGTGTTGTATATACATTTCAGACACTCCCCGCTTGTTCTGTTACAGTTTCCGACGGCGTTCGGATCTACGTTCGTGTTGCAATCGCACGGTTGACATTTTTTAACTTCGCCGAAGGTTCCATTCGGGTCACCAAAGTAGCCATCGCTGTAACGTGTCACATAATCAACTCAGTTAAGAATTCTCGAAATCAGTTTCGGTGAGGCCACTTCCACTATTCTCTCACCTGCAAAGATCGCAACGAGGTCCTCCATATCCAAGTGGACATTCCAAACAAACGACGTTGTCCTCGTCTGGTCCAACTTGTAGACACGCTCCATTATCGGGACAGGGACACGCTTTGCAGTCGTTTGGTGTCCCCTCCAACGAATTCCCATAAAATCCTCTCGCACAAAACTCACAGTTTTCTCCTTCCGTGTTGTGCTGACAGATGCAACGACCTTCAAATCAATAAATATAATCAACTTCCGATTTACTTCTCAAGAAGGAAGACTACTTCTAAGGTTTATTCACCGCATACCAGTGTCCTCTTCACAGCTGTCGGCATGACCGTTGCAATTACACGGAACACAACGAGCAAAGGGCCCACCGTTGGGAGGTTCGTGACGATACTTATGAGCGCAGCTTTCACAAAACTGACCGATATAACCGGCCGGACACGTGCACGTTTCTATCCAAGTCGCTGGTTGTCCAGCAGCCCCTCGTCTCGCAGTCTTCAACTTGACTTCATTCAAGAATCCGACACCTTGTGGAAAGTAAGTCCCTCTGATCTTTATAGCAGTTAGGTTGGCAAGAACGGACATGAAATCTCGGGACGATAGACGTGGTTGCCATCCATAATCCGAGTGTTCGTTCAGTCGGAACTTGAAATGCTGAATCTGAAACCAAAACAATTTAGACTCGGTGTTCGTGGTCGAGGTCCAACAGACGACAGAATGTAAAACGAACCTCAGTTGATGGAAGAGGATTATGTTGTCCGAAAATCGGTTGACTTATGGACAACCCGCCACCCTGAAGAACGATATCCTCGATCGTGGGAGCAGCTCCCGGTTCTCCCGTCCTCAACTTAAATTCTAAATCTTGGTTGTAGCTTCCTCTTTGATCTCCTAAGAACTTTTGCGGCGCCAAAAAGTAAATCGGTTCGTGACCTTGAGAGTGAACGCCAATCGTTTGGCTCTTTCCGTTGTAGCTGAGATGGGTGGGACGACTGACATAATCAGCAGCCGACCATTTTTCATTACTTCGAGCGAATGAACTCTCAATTACAACTGTCATCCAACAACAGAAATCAGCATTTTACTTCTGAAAAAATATGAAGGGCTGGAAGATAACTTGTCTCACCTTTAGAATAACCGGAAGTTGATTTACAAATGGAGGATTGACCATAGCAGAAGCAGGGCGTGCAACCAAATTCGTTCTCCTCGTCCAGACTGAAGAATCCGGGTTTGCATTCGTGGCATCTTTTCCCCTCCACGTTTTCCTTGCACGTGCACGTTCCCGTCACTGAATCGCAATGCGGCTCGTTTTTGTAACTCCCAGCAATGCTGCAGTTGCACGGTTTACATCCATCCGGTCCGAAATCGTAATAGTTGAGGTCACATCTATCGCATTTCTCACCCGTGACACCCATCTTGCATTGGCATTTCCCTTCGCTGTTGCACTGTTGGCTTCTGGATCCTGAAAAATTAGGAACAAAATGACTGAAACAGTCTTTCGATTCCATCACGCGTTCTTGAATCCAAGACTCACCCATTTCGTTGCAGTTACAAGCAATGCAATGACCTCCTTCCTGTTCGTAAAAGTTCTCTTTGCACCTTTCGCAGTTGGGACCATCTCGATAAGCCGCACAATCGATGCAGTGACCACCGTGACCAGTTTTCTCGTAGAGTTCCTTATCGAAGTAGCATCGATTTGAGAAACCGTTGCAATTACAAGCTGAAAAAGACCGAAAGAAGCATCGGTATACTTCCATCACCAAAGACATGGTGTTTGAATCATGCTGCCTTACCTCGACATTCGTGAGCATCCGCTTTCGTCGCTCTACTCCACGGTGCGTCGTTGTAAAACGGAAGACACTCGTTACAATCAGGACCGGCCGTGTTGTGCTCGCACCTACACCGCCTCTCCCATCCGTTTCCGGTTAGAGGACACTCGGATGCGTGTCCGTTACACTTGCATCGCGCCCCCACGGCCAAATCCGTGACGGCGTAGAAGTATGATTTCAGAACGACAGGTTCCTTCCACAATTCATCACCGAACGTGTTCAAACGATCGAACGTTATTCTTATGTCAGTGGCGGTCACCCACTCCTGAAGCTCCGGACTGTTTTCAAAGTTGTACGCAGACGGGCGACCTTCGAGTGTTGAAAAGGGAACGCTTCCACGCGAGAGAGGAGTCATGTCCGAATACTCAGAAGTGCAGAAAGCTCGAGTTTCGTCACCCTTAGAAGCAAACACCTGAGGTTGTAGACCGTACGTGTCTCGACAGGTGGCACTGCAACCAAACTGGAGAATGAAAATCCTGACACCCGATGACCGTAACAAGGTTGCCAGGTTGATGGGTCACCCACTCACCTAAAATACTGATACGGTATCCAGGGTCCATCTTCAGTCGTTCTCTTGTAAATGGTAAAGCTTTCGGGTCTCGGAGATTGGAACAGAAGTCGGACGTATGTGATGTCATAGGCCTTCACTGAAACACAAGCGAAACGTTCTCACCCAATTTGGAACAAAAATCATTTTCAAGGAGGATGAAATCAACATGTCCGACGACAATGAGAGCAATTTCATTTTTTTTATGAGGATGATATAAACGATGACGTCAGCTTTCATTTTTAGATTTTTTGCCATAAACTGGAACTTGTGGTTTTTCATCAAATTTAACTAAACAACGCGAACAGTAGTGGACAAACGATCCTTGAGCCATTTCCTTGTCCGTCACTGTCTCTCTCTCTTTATGGTCTTTCTAATTATCTGTTGGTCTCTCGTTTTCTCTGTCTTTCATTCACTTACTTTGTCTATCTTTCTCTTTCTCCCTCTCCTCCTCATTCCTTCTACTTTTCTCTCTTTTTGTCTTTTACCTTGTGTTTCCCACTTCCTCCCTGTTTTTCCTTCTCTTTTTTGCTTTTTACTTTCTCTCTTCCTTTTCTTTCTCTCATTTCCTCAACCTTTCTCCTTATCTCTCTCTCTCTCTCTCTCGTTTTTCTCTCTTTCTCTTTTCTTTATTATCTTTCTTATTCCCTTCCCCTGATCTCTTTCTTAGTCCCTCGTTCACCACACCTCATGTATCAGAGTGAGAGAATCTTATTTAATCGAAAGCTCTTATAAAACAAACACCAAAGAGGAACCAATCATACAGAAGTAAACTAACTTCCAACTTGTTGTTGCCAGCCAATGACATTCATTTTTCTTCAACCAGAAAGGTTGCCCACCCAGGTCCAGGAATCTCTCAGCCATAATTACATTAATTAAACCAAGTAACCTTCTCACAGTCGGGGCGTTTATAGTGTCATCGAGAAACATAATTAAAAATCCAAAAAGTCCTTACTCAAGTGAAGAGTCAAATTGACTTGATTGGGATACTGAACCCCTTCGAGCATGGTCTCCGACTGCCACCAGGTATGATTCATCTCATTATCGAAATCCGTCAGATATTCCGGAGGATGAGTCTCTCCTTCGCGACTTCCAGGCGGGTAGCACGAGCTGCAGTACTTCTGTGTCGATTCCGTTTGGATGCAATAATCCGTTCGTCCGCTCATTCCGCATGTATTTGTCGCTTCGACGACAGCTCTAAAAGCAGCGTTCAGGAACTCGGGCACGCATTTCTGTAACACAACAAAACGTTTCTGTGTCAACGTGTTCAAAACGAACGGGGGGCTTCACACGTGTCTCACACATGATCTCCACGCTAAAAGGGACTCAAATCCATTTCGCCAATTCCTTGAGAGAAAACATTTGACAACAAGGTCATTTGCTTTTATGAGGAAACAGTTTAATTAAGTTTCTCACAATGGATGCTGCTGGTGGGTGGCTAAACGAAGATACCATGTTCAACATCTTGCTGAAGCACAACTCAAATCCACGCTGAGACCTAAATACATACTTCAAACACATGTCCATTTATATCATCTATAATCGATAAAAACTGAGTTTAGTGATTAACACTCGAGAGGCGACTCTCAGTCCCCACATAATTTGATGCGCGGTATCATTGTTTTGGTTTTCTTCCTTTCAAACGAGTTCCTAGGTTCATTTTATATAATCTTTAAAAGTGAAACAGGGGTCACAGAAGAAGACATACAAAAACGAAACACCCCGAAGAAGAATACACGAATTTCCAGGACTAACCAAAGCTGGAAGCGGTCGAAATGGACGGAAGAGAGAAAGTCAGAACACAGAATATTGGCAGAAAAGAAGGAAAAAAGAGAAATGGTTGCAAGAACTGACAGCGTCTGATGGCTTGATGGAAGAAAAAAGTGTTAACGCCACTCTAAAGAGATGAAAAGATTTGTTATTGGGATGAGGAAGATAGTTAGTGAAGCCCTCAAATTCTCTTTCAACAGTTAGAAACAAAAAAGTCTTAAAATAGACTCAGTTCAATCGGGGGATCCCCCCCGCTCCCAAGGGATCTGCCTAGTGAAACTTAGACCAAAATATTTTTCTAACACTTTGCGCCTGATGATGTTAAAGTTTTGGAGAGGTAGCCCTTGCTGACGGTTATCCCAAAACGAACTTTGGTCAGGAAGGAAAATATTTCCAAGATTGAAATGTTAAAAGAAACATCATCATCATCATCATAATCCTCCATCTTGTACAAATTTGTAGATTAGTGACTTCTTCCTCGACAGCTTCAGCAACACTCTCCTCCACTATCAACCTACTCACACAGCAGACCATCAAGGAATTACTGGCGACTCCCACAGCATTTGAATGATCTCTGTTTATGTGGGTTTAACTGTCATGTTTCAAGTTCTAACAGATCATCAACACAACACTAGCAATTACAATTTTAATTATTCAAGCTCTTCTTTGTGTTTATATTTTAAGAGTCATCAAGAAACCAGAACTGCTGTTAATGAGGAGACCCCATGCTCTGAAAGGGAATCTATTTCAAAAATGGTGCACACATTGGAAGGAAATCGAATACAGGAATTTATATCAAAATTAATGCAGATTCTTGCAACGAGTTCATTTCATTAATACTGCACACTCCTCTAAAAAACCCATGTCGTAAATTTTCCACACTTCGGAAGGGAATCCATTTCAAAAAGAATGCACACATTCATCTACAGTTCATTTCGTAAACACTTTTATGCGCATATTATGGGAAACTTATTTCACAAATACTGCATATTTACGGGTGAGGAATTCATGGAATGCTACACAAAGTCTAGTCGCTAGGTAGTTCGCGTAAAAAATGGCCTCAAGTGCAAAGGTTACACAAAGGAACACATGACAGAACTGTGTTAAAAATCACGAGACGGAAGGGCCTCACACGTGTTATATTGTTTGTGGGAAGAAACGCACGTGCGTTTCAGGGTCAAGTGATCAATACAATAAAATTCGTATCAGGTATGAAATGACCGCACAAAAGACAAACTGCCCGCCATCTCGGCGGGCGATGAGAGCAAAAAACTTGTCCTGAACCTTGGAATCGGTCCGATGTGTTTATCAACCGGTCTAAGCCTACTTCCATCTGATTGTAATCTAGTTTGTGTGTGTCTGGTTTGCATCTGATACTCTTAGTCCACACTACAACTAGATATTACAATCGTGAGACTTTATGCCTCTACAACAGTGATTCCCAATCACTGTGCCCGCGAGATTCTTGAAGTTGTAGGAGACTTAGCGGAAGAGATTTTCTTACAAAAAAGTGCAAAAATTAACGAGATGGGTTTTTGGAGAAGACATCATGAGATTAATTATTCAAGAATGTGTGCAGTATTTTTGGAATGACCCCATCATGAAGACTTGCAACATTTATTTTACTGAGTATGTATCACAGCATTAATATTGCATACTCTTGCAAGGAATCTCTTTCATAATTACTGCACATTTTCAACTGAGATTTATTTCACAACATTGCTCACTTTGGCCGGGAATATATTCCAAAAGTAATGCACACTTTTATCAAATTATCAGTCCATAAATATTGCACACCTCCAGACAGGATTCAATTCATGAATTGTTTACAGTTCCATGGAGACATTATTTCATAAATACCGCACACTTCTTCAAAAAGCAGGAGGAATAAGGAAGTCTGACTAAGAGACACATGTTTATGAGTAAAGTGGTCGGTGTCTTTGAAGACGTTTTTGGGTGAGGTGTTCGGTAAGAAGTGGGAATGCAGAGGGATTAGGATGGTTCGCCAGTCTAAAGGAGTATTAACCAATGACCCATTGGTGGTGCAAGCCGGTTGTCAACGCGTTAAATCACAAAACAACCATAAAAGAAGGAAATCCCACCCGCACTAATTAGTAAACAAACGTCGACCGAAAATGGGCATCAACAACTTACTAACCGGTACCCGAGGGCTCTATAATACGCGTGCGCAATCAGACAATAGTGATGTCATGTAGCGCGGTCTGATAGCAAAGATAAAATTTAAACAACAAAAAATAAATAAAATATTCAAAGCCTTTCCACTGAAAACGATCATCACTTCTTCACTCTTCCATAATGGATGACTGGTGAACAAAATACTCTTGACAGTAGGGCCGGTATATAATAATAATAATTCCGAATAATAAAACCAAATTCAACGAACAAAAGATAAGAACGTCGAGCGAAAATGAGTTAGAAAGAAATGTCAAAAGGAAAAAAATGGTCACAGGTTCAATGACGCTTTTGTCCGCCATTTTAGCTTTGGAGTTGGTGATTTTAATTCCAAGAAATAAACAGAAAAAAAAATTTTTTTATTGCTCGACACGCTTTTCTAAGCAAGAATTTATGAATTTAGGGTTAAACCAAATCTATAGTATATATTTATATTCATTTATCAATTGGTATATAAAGAAATATTGTCTGTCGATATGAAAACAGGTGGATCATCCTGTAACCTTTTTAACATTTCTCTCAATTTGATTTTGTTGATAAAGAATCGTTATTCCTTACCTGAGGTTTTCCAGCACGATCATAACAAGGTATGGTTTTCTCATGCTGTGCTTGACAACATCCCAAAACGATGAGGAAAGAGACAAGAAATCCAAACATTGCGGTTCCAAATCCAAACAACGGTTTTTCGGAGGGGAAAAAAGTTTTCCGAAACCTAATCACCGAGATCCAGACATGGAACTTTTAAAAAATTTATAAACACAACTCAACGGAATGAATAAGAGAAAAGGAAAAAAAACTAATAAACCCAAGCACAACAAGCAAGTGTCACCAACGGAAGTTGGAAGACTGAGGAAAAGAACCAGAGACAAAACGAAAGAGAGAGAGAGAGAGAAAGTTAGTACGCCCCCGCTTGGGAGAGAGACAAAGACGGCAATACGATCTTTCAAAGGATAAGAACCCACGCGCTTTTTGTTATATTCACAAGTAATCAGCTCATCGGTTCCGTGACCGTTATTTTTTAAATTTCCTTTAAAAAAATTTTTTTTTCACAGAAAACGTCATTGTATTGTCACGATACCTTATGACTTTTCCCGAAATACTATTTAATTTTTAGTAATAACGACATTTCCGGTCACTAGCTTTTTGGGAGAAAAAAAAACTTAATTTCATTTGAGTAAATGAAATGGTTGATAGACCGGTCACATGCTAAACATGTGCTTTTAATAAAATCTTGACAAAACCACAGCTCCAAAATTCAAAATTTGTCTCAAATTTATTTATTATGACACGTGTGCTCTGATATCAACTACCCAGCATTTGTCAATATGCCTGACAGTGTGCAATATTTATGAAAAGAAGGGAGAGCTATGGGTACTGGTCAAAGCGTCGAACGAAGATATGATCGTGAGTTCGAATTCTCTCCCACACCCCGAAAAAGGGATCAAAACTTAAATTAACACTTCAAAAAGTGCAATATTTATGAAATAACTCCTCCATGGAACTGTAAACACCTTATGAAATGAATATTTCTGAAATGAATTTGATGTGCATTACTTTTGAAATAATTCTTCAAGTGAGCAATATTGTAAATCTCAATTGAAAATGTGATATTTATGAAAGAGATTCCTTGAAGAAGTGCAATATTTATGAAATAAACTCGGACAGAGTGAGAATATTTGAAATGAATCTCAGTTGAAAATATGCAGTAATTATGAAATGAAATTCTCTTGAAAGTGTGCAATATTTATGAAATACAACATCTGGAAATTGAGAGCTATGATACATACTCAGTAAAATAAATGTTGCAAGTCTTCATGATGGGGTCATTCCAAAAATACTGCACACATTCTGAATAATTAATCTCATGATGTTGCAAACACTCTAGGAGTACTAATTTCATAAGTGCTGGACACTTTGTTCGACAATCTAATTCAAAAGTAATGCACACTTTTATCGAAAATTTATTTCATAAATATAGCACATCTCCAGGAAGGACTCATTTCATAAACGTTGCACACTTCCTAGGAGATTTTCATTTTATTGATATTGCATACACCCTTCAAGGATTGATTTTCAAGATGTCAGACTCTGTGGGGTGTTCATTTCATAAATACTGCACAGTCGTCTAAAAAGTTCCTTTCATAACCATTGCACATTTAAAAAAAGGACTCATTTCACATGAATATAAGGAAAGATAATATAAGAGGAAGTTTTAAGACGTATTAGAGTAAAAAATGGCCGTCTGAGTATGCCTAGAGAGAGAGTGTCCAGAAGAATGGGGTAAATTTTAACTGGAGGAAGGCCAAATCTTCGATAGAGCCAGCGAAAAGGAATAGTTTGCAAGAAGGCTTGTGAATGGTGCGAGGTGCATTGAAAAATAAACTGACTGTTGTGGCGGTAGAAGGCCGAACAAACTAAAACTGTAGAAAACAGGATTGCTCGATTAAAGTTCACTGCAGAATATCAGCATTGGTTGGTTGAGAATTCGGGTTTTTTGGTTTGGTGGGCTCTGAGGACGGCGAAAAATTACATCAGTTACAGATGGTCTGGGGCTCTTTAGCCCGAGGTACCGATATTTGATTTTTCGTTCTCAAAAAGGTGTCGCTTTTTTAAAAAACTGATAGGAGCTTAACTCTTATCGATATGTTTAATAGTATTTAAAAAATTTAACAGAAATAAATAAATAAACTTCGCACCTCTAAAAAAGGCAAATAAAATGCTTTGAACACACGTCTTTAACATTTTATACAAACTGCCTGGACTTAGGAGTGCTTAAAAGAGTTACCACGAAATATTTGTTGTAGTAATATGATACAATTGTCATGTAGTTCTGAAACTTGAATAACGATGATCCTACCGCACGATTTTTGAAAGCCTCCGTTGGACTTAGTTCCCATGACTATTAGCCGTGAAGGTATCTAGCTGGCCCAGTCTGTCTGGGATAGTAAACAGAAGGAAGTTCGAAGAATTAAAGAGAGAATTACTCAACGAATTTGCCGAGCATACAGGACGGTCTCCACCGCAACCTCACTATTGTTCGCGGGGGCACTCTCACATCTCACAGTTCTTGATTAAACCCGGGAAGAAGACCAGCGGAGAGCAACTTATAAAGGTCACTTAAAAGATTAACGCAGGAGATAACTTGCGAATGGAAACAGCAACTAGAGCAGTCCAAAGACACCGATAGACCAATTGTCGTTGTCATCCTACCACATCTGCATGGCTAAGTCGAAAATACGGGGAAGTGAATTACCACATGATCCAGATACTAACAGGATATGGGTGTTTTAATTCCTTCCTCTACAGGATCAAAATGGGACACCAGTGAGTGCTACCACTGCATCGGCAACGAAGACACGTGGAAACACACTGAACCACTGCGACAAATGGAGTCAACAAAGGAACATACTCCAGGGAAGACTAAAACAACTACATCTCCCAAATATAGTAACGAGGATAATAGAAGACCCCGAATATTGGACAGCATTCTCCGATTTCGCAAGGAAGTCATGAAAAGAAAAGAATCTGCCTATATCGGTATCGGTGTTGTCTCTGTTCGGAAGGAAGGAGTTCAAACCACTCGGTTGGTCCCGATCGCGTATGGTACTTCCTAGGTATTGAATGAGATCGGGATCGTTACCATCCGTAAGGATCAGATAATCTTTACAAGTATAGTCGTCCAGTGTTACAATGCCTTTCCGTTAGGGACTGAAGAAGGGCAAGTTGCCGGTAGTATTTTTGGTAATAATAAGTTTCAATGGTATTTGTGGCTTATTCTTGTTAATGGTGCAAAATAAAATCAGTTTTAGTGAAAGGAGATATCTCGCCAACGGTATGCTGGTAAAAACTGTCTGCAGCTATATTTCGCCCACCATTTTCTAATTCTGTCATCAACCTTCTCTCCTTCATTTATTTCTCGTTTATCACCCGGTTCCTTTCCCCTGAATACCTCAACTTTCCACACATACCAAGTCTGCAATATCATCGCCACACATCCACACCTTTATCCCGTACTTACCCGGCTTCGAGGAAATATATCGTTTTATAATATAGCTTATAATACTATAATAGGCATATAAAAATTACAATTGCTTACTAATATATATACTTTGATCTTCTCTCATCTGATGATGTATCTTCAGATCTTTGCTCTTAAGCTTTCGTGACATTATCTCAAATTTTTATAGCAACTGACCACTTCAAGAATTACAAAGCAATGAATCCCGAAAACTAATGCAGAGTAAGATGACGAACGGAAAGAGCAGAAGTTTGCGCTGTTCAAGTTCGTTTTTTCTTCTGTGTTGGAATTTTTAAGGTACTTAGGGTTAAACCAAATGTGCAAAAAAGGTTTGATTTACTAGATCGGGTTGAAAAGACCTGAGTCTGTAAAGGTTGTATGTGTCATATCTCCGAAACTAATGAGAGTGAAGTTCTGGAAAAAATTCTAAGCAATCCTTTGAAGTTTTCATGAAAAACATGCGTTTTAAAATCATTTCATAAATACTGCACACTCAATAGAGGTTTTATGTTGTAAATAAATTGTTGGGCCTGAGGCCCAACCTAACTTCACCGAGGATGAACTGTAAATGATTACAGAGCTAAGCACGACAAGGTTAAACATTAAAATCAGGAGAAAGAGTTACAAATAAAACCAAACTATAGTTAACATTGTTTATAATTTTTTTACATTTTCAATTTCATTTAATTTATTAACATCGAATTCGGAAAAGTAAAAAATATAAATTTTACAAATGTTTGTAAAAAAAAAACATTTGAAACTGAACAATAAATTTTTTGGCTGCGAATTTCTCCTAAAAATCAAAGCCTTCTTCTTCATAGCTGCTTCTACTGCTGCTAGCAAAACATCAGAACAAAATTATAAACGAACATAAAAAAACGTCATCATCCTGCCACCTGCGGCTTTGTCTGAGGCAAAAACGAGATCACGATAAAAAGCCAAACTCTTCTCTAAAGCCGTTCTCTCACCGACAAAAATCAAACAAAAAGAAAATTCTTCCTTCACAAACGAGCTTTCAACTTCACAAATTTCAAATTCGACACCAAACTCGAGCAAATTCGTTCGCGCTCTGATTGATCGTCACCGCATTTTTGGATTTGTGTTTCCGGTTAAGAAAGAAACTTTGGTTAAATCTTTGGTTTGTTATTACCCCCACCCCTTCCTCAACACCTTGGGGCTTCTTTGGATGTAGGTATTAAGAATCTGCGATATGTGTGTCCATGGAGGCTGAATACTGTGGCGAAATGAGTCGAAGTCCTACTCGAAAGACATCAGATTCGCCGGAAGTGGTTTTTCCTGAACGCCTTCCGATATCCTGTTGAGTTGTTTGCACCACTGCAGAGCAGAAGATTTGCTTCCTGATCGAAATTTATAAACGTTGCCTAAAAAAAAAGAACCGATGATTCAGGATAAGACAAAGTCTTAGAGACTGAGGGGAGAGAGAATGGAAGAGAATAAAAGGGAGTGAAAGTGAATGAAAACGAAATAAAGTGAAACACAACAAATGAGAATGAAAGGGACTAAAAAAAGCGAAGAAGAATGAAAGATGTGAAAGAGAGTGAAGCAGAATGAAAGAGAATGACAGAAAGTAAAAGTGATTGAAAGAGAATGAAAGAGAGCAATCAGAATGAATGAGAATGAAAAGGACTGAAAGGGAGAGACAGAGAATAAAAGACAATGGAAGAGAGCGAAATAGAACAAATGAGAATAAATGAGAATGAAAGTGAATGAAGGACAAAGAGACTGAAGTAGAATGAATGAGAATGAAACAGAATTAAAGCGGTTGAAAGGGAACGAAAGAGAGACAGTACACAACAGCCAGATGACTCCCCAAAAAACCACTCAAACACCTCCTTCCCGCTCACCTTTCTGATGATCCGCCAACTGGAACAGATCCGGTTGAAGTGGATTTTCCGTGAGGCAGACCGTCCAACCGGAAATAGGAACCATTTTGCAGGGCTCTCTCTTGAAATCGCTTCGGTTTGTTCCTTTGAATCCCTTCGGCGAGAAGTAGACCATGGACGAGCCCCAGAGTTGAACCCAGTATCTCTGCCACGAGGTCACTGCAGGTTTCTTCCCATATTTGAGAATCGTTTTCCGTCTGAGACACCCCTGCATCGAACATTCAGCATTCAGATCGTCGCTGAATTCATCCGAATCCGATGTCAGAGTCGAACTGAAAAAAATTCAAACCGGAAATCAGTATCACAATGCCGACCAACATCAAGACTGGCGAATGGTCTCGACAGATCCTCACTTTCTTCTCGAGTAGAGCGACCAGTCATCCTTCCCGTTCCTCTCCGCGGCCATTTTGTCCATATCACCGGAACAAATTTGATCGTTCAGTCTTAGAGTATATTGTTCCTCGAGAACGGAATCGTCCCAGGAGATGGCGAGGAGTCGAAGGAAGGCGATCCTGTTCGCACGGAGTCACTTGAACGCATTTGTTGAAAATGCTGGAAAATTCAAAAACCAGAAATTAAAAAAAAAAAAAAAGGAAACGATGCACCACCACCCTCTGCCTCCCTACTTTCACCCGAACGCCATTTTTAACGACTTCCCACTAAACGGATGCTTAATTAATGATTTCTACAATTTGAAGCGTGACGCTAAAAGTGGTTTCCAAGTCTCGTGATACGGTGCAACGGTTTCATCGGACAGTGACTCCTTTTTCCGATATTTACACCTCCCCCCAGTCCACTTTGACGTGAGACCTTAACCTCGAAGACCCTCAAAGTATACAAGTCACAAACCAAAACCAGTGCCATAAGACCAGGTACAACGACAGGACAACATTCTACAAGCTTACAAATTACAGTGTTGCCAATGGGAATATAAAGCTTTGGGTGCGGAGTAAGCTCAGAGTTTCGAAAACTTCGAGACAGGAAGGACAAGCACCTAGAAGACTTACCAAGGGTTCAAAGAAGCGAAAGCAAGGTTAAAAACATTCTAAAGGGTGTGCCGTGCAACAAATTCTAATCAGAACCAGGCGTGCCAACCCAAGAGATGACTAAACACCTAGGTGAACGTTCCCCTCCCTTCCTTCCCTCCCTGCGATGGTATCATACAAACGAAGCTCCAAAACTAACGCCAAAACTAGATAACGCGAACCCGTCTAGAGACTCTAACCAACGACTCACCCCATGGCTCCGTGGTGGGATCGACTATGATGGCACCCCAACACGTGGTTATATAAATTACGTGGCAGACTCGTGCTACGAAATCTGAAGAAACATAACTCACATCAATCCAAAAAGAACATGAACAACACAGAAACAAGACCTCCCCAACCCCCAACCACACAAACAAGAGCCAATGACTGGCTATGAGGTCCTTACTTCGAGCCAAGACTTCGACACTTCCGGTGACCGGGCACGAATTTATTTCCGTTATTCAAAGCCGCCTGGAGTCTCAGACTTCCGGAACTCAAACCTCCTTTGGCCGGTGAGAGATTCAACGAAGCCACCGTATCGCTCACAGATTCCTTTGAACTGGAAGAACTGGGAGCCGTCGATGGAGGTTCCACCTGTAGCGACAACCTAGAAAATTGAAGAACAAAGTCACACTCAAGGCAAACAAACAGACGAAACAACTACAAAGATGGAATGAGGGAAGGATTCAACTCTTACTTGTACTGATCATCTTCGACAAACTTCTGCAACTCTTCGATATATCGAATCGAATTGAGATACCGCTGAATATGTGGAAGAACTTGGAGGTTACTATAATCCGATTCTTGGAAGTTTGAAATGATTCTGAGAACGTTGTTCATTTTGATTTGTCGTTGCTCGGACTCTAGGCCGCCGGATTGAGGATGAGCCATGTCGATGTAAACGAGATCAGTCAGAAACAAACCTGCAAAAAAACAAGAAGGGTTATAGGTCATTCAAAACCTTAAAATTCTGTCAGAAGCACCCACAAAAGCTCACCCAAATAAGGAATGCAGGGAAGTTTGAGGGACTCCAAATGCTCCCTGAGATGCTGCCAGTTGTTGGCATCGGCAAAAAGGTCCACCATCTTGTCGAAACTTTGTTTGTCCTTCTTTGATATGTGATTCCAAGTTTTGGTTAACCTATAAACGGATGCGCTTTGAAGTGCTGACAGAACGGCGAACAACGAATGGAGGTTATTCAACTCGTACAACTTCTTCGCGATCCTTATGAAGTGGGCAAGGACTTCGGTTCGCCTCCTGAGAGCAGACGCGTTCAGCACTTCCTGAACGGTCCAGAAACTGACGTGATTGAATCGCCGGGTGAACGCTACCACGTTCGGCGCCATGACTAGTTTGTTTTTCTTGTTCCAACCGCAGGTTTGAAGTTCCTCCGGTGTTATGCCACGGAAAGCAGGAAGATCGAGGAGAGTTATCTGCGATGCGAAATCTTCTGGAGCCACGCGTAACACGTCTGACACGATAGAATCGCACGAAGAGATTCCCAACGCCGTCGAGGGTAGACTTTGTGACTTGCTGCGGGGATGAACTAAGGACCTGAACGAGATCAAAACAACGCAATTAGTCTAAAAGATAACATTGTTGTGGCACCAGACAAAACAAACTGAACTCACCCGCTGTTGTCGTTGCTCTGTTTGGAATGTGTGACACCGGCAGCAGGAGCAGACATCTTTTTATGCCGATGCTCAGAAGCTGTTGAAGGAGATCGAGCGATGCCACCCAAACTCCGAAACGAATGTCTTCCACCCCCGCTCCCGCCACCACCTCCAGAATCCTTCATTTGATTGAATCCCGCTTTCTCCGGCGACCTCGAGCTGATTCCTTTCAAAACTCTTCTCTTCCGCGTCACGTCCTTGTAGACGTCCTCCTGAAGTCCGAGTCCTTCGTCCGGGTAGTCATCGTACTCATACGCTGCCTTGTCGACTATCCTCAGAGCCGATAAACTGTCGCACGAAACGTCTCGCGGCATTTCCGCACTGTGCATCTTGCCCTAATCGAAACGAGCGACTGCCGACTTCGGGTCCTCCGTCCTCACCTGCCTCGAAACCCAGCAGCTGTCATAAGAGCGCCATCTGGAATCAAAATAAAAAAGTTGTTTTTATAAAACGCAACCAACAAGGGGCCCCATCGGAAGGAGCTGCCAGATGTTCCGATGAGGAGGCATCATCCAGCCGAGACTTTTAAACCCACCATCCACCGCCTTCTTCCCTTCTTGTCAATCACCTTTGACCCTCCGCGCGTTCTTCCCAACAAAAACGTGAATTTTCGTACGACATGTTTAATTGTTTCAATTAATTTGGCATTGGACCAGTTTTACTCTCGAGAGACCTTGCACTTCCGCCTCGTCTTTCGCGCAAAAAAGTTTCGCCTAAGCTTCTTTAAAAGGGTTTAAAAGGATCGTGGCACGTGTGTGCTCGGCCGCAGGTGCGATAGCCAGGTGTCTTTTTAAATGCACGACCTGACCTCGGGTATCAGATGACTGTCCTTTTAAATTTCAGGCTCGCTATTGTCCTCATTCTACTTGTAACCCTGATACCACACTCCAACCAAACAGAATAACTTTTTGTGTTCACTTCCGGTGTAAAATTCGAGATGAACAAGAGGAATTGAATTTCCAAAAGATCCGGAGCCTGGAGTGAAACAGCAAGAAACCAGCCACCTTCAAACTGCACAAAGACTAACCTACCTCCTAAAAAAATTTAATGCGACTCAAATTTCAAGGTCACGAACTGCCAAACGGCCAACACACACCCAGTCAACCGCATAATCATTTCCCAAGTCGACGAAACCGAAAAGCATTCCGAGGAACATCTGCGTGTGTCTGTGTGCAAAGATAATTTCGTGAGATGGCGGCTTACGTCAGCAACAGCAAACGTCTCCTTCTCATCGTATCAGTCCTTTTCCGTTTTTTCTTTTAGTTCACTCGAGCTGACGTAAAGCCCCGTCCGCTCCGTTCGAATGAAAGGGATGAAAGGCAATAACGCCTCTCTCGAAATTGATCGAATGAAATCTTGTGGGCGCTTCCTTCCGACGAATTACAACTTTTTGACTTTTACGACGGATCATAAACCTAGATTCGTGATCTCGTGACCTCATCCAACGTTCCTCAACAGCACCCAGAGCGTTCTTTTGTTCTGGTTTACGACCTTTTTCACTAAGACTAAAATTCACTCCGATTCCAATTGATTGGCTGGATTTACTTTGGACATTGGCTTGAAACTCTTATTTAAATTTTTCCTCTTGTAAATTTATATGTATTGTATATTTTTATACGAATTCACTATAAAACAAGGTTTTCCCGGCTAAACATGACAATTGGAAAGTCGAGTTCAGCCTATATATAGCCGGACGACAATCCGTCAAACAGTATTTGTAAATCACGCACACCTTTTGGACATTTCATTTCATAAATATTGCACACCTTTTATCTCATACCTTCATCTCATGATTCAAGACACACACCGCCATGAACGGTACATTTCATGCATACAGCAAATTCGGTCGGGTTTCAATTTCAAAAATAACGCACACTGCTATAGATAATACATTTCACAAATATTGAACACCTTCCAGGCGTATTACTTTCAAAAATAATGCACATTCTTCTAAGGAATCCCTTTCATAAATATTACATACCTCCATGAAAAAAAATTCATTTAAAAAATTGGACATCTTCATAAAAAATACATTTCATAAATTTTGCACACTGTCGTTTATAATGCAAACTCTTGTAAGAAACTTATTAGTATACATTTCTATTTCATTTTATTTCAAAAATACTGCACATTTGCACGAAACCTAGTTTTATAAATAATAACCACACGTGTACAACTCATTTCATAAATAATGCACACTATCCAAAGTATGCAAAAGGCATGACGTTTATTACCACACTACAAACAGATATCATCTGACGGGTCCAACTCCAACTACACTCAATACTACTACAATTATTCTTCCACTTTTCATGATTGTAGTGATTATTTTTGGATTTCATTCCCTCACTCTCGTCCTATCCTTCCTCCTCACCTTCTATCCCGACCATAATACCTCTCCTCATCTCTGACTCTTCTCCTATCTCCTCTCTCCACTATTAAGGGGGTAGCTAAGGCACTGGTGAGCTTCCCACTCAAATTCATAAGTAAGTAGACTGCCAAACTACTTGGTGACTCGTACCAGAAGACAGGTGGTAGTTAGCAGGGGTTAAAGAATAAATTGAAACAAATTTATCGAATCGCCATTTTGAAACAAATTTGGCTCAGATTCTGTAGTTAGGAAGGAAGTCTTGACAGGCTAATTTATCATTCAAACCTAACATCTCTGAAAAATATTCGACTGCAGCAATTGTGTCGGGAAGGAGGTAGTAAAATAACTATTTTTAGAAAATCATTCGAATCCGTTTAAAAAATTTTCATTTCCTCATCTCGTCATTTAATTACTTCCGGGAAATGAAAGCACAAAATGAAAATGAAAGAAGAGAGGCAGGAGAGGAGGACAAAACCAGAATTAGTTCGGATGAAAATTTAAATTCAATTCCGACTTCTAATTATCAAACGCGAAAGGGTTCTTCTACTCACAGCATATTGTCATCAAAATGGCGTCTTCGAACGGTTCGCGGTTCTCCACGTCAAAAACGAACGCGAAAAATCGAGGAGTCGAATTGGAAGTAACGATTCCCCGTCGCCGTGAATTGCGAGGCGCCGCCATCATTCCCGACCTTCGACATTTTTCCCTTTTGACATTCCTCCAAGAGTCAAGTTAAAACCTCTCAAACAAAATAATTAATGTCAGTCCTCCTCCTCCTCCTTTCACCTCTTCAACCACCACCGCCACCGCCTCCTCCACCTCTCCATTGTCAAGTTCATTGCTTATTGATTAGTTCAATGACGGATTTTCAATGATGCTGACGTCTGGTATCCTCGCCCATAAACCGCTTTCTTAACGCTCTCGTGGATTTTTCATACGCAATCGACGAATTTTTTTTAGGCGCGATTTTAAATTCAAAACCCTGACGTCCATACTTGAATCCATTAACGCCCGAATTTTATTTTTAAATTCCGAAATTTCCAACATAACAGATATTTATCACTAACCTTGTCCTAAGTAAGGAATATTTACAAACATTTTTTTTGAATTTTGTCCCGTCCAATAAATAGGACGCTGGTGACGCAAGTACGGATGGGATGAGTGAATGCGAAATTGTGAATTTTTTTCTGACTCTCCTCAACATAGAACACTGGGAATAGGTATCTGGAGTGTATGACTGACCCCCAAAAACACACTTTCACCAAACAAGATTGTCGGGAATTTTCTTTTTATTTTAAATAAATAAATCTTTCCTATTATAGCCCACAGTTCTATTTGTAGGACGAGAAAGGACAAAAAGACGAAAAAGTAAAGAATAGAAGAAGAGAAGAGAATCAAAAAGAAAAACAGAAGAGAATAGAGAGAAACAGTATGAGAAAGTGTGTGAAAGAGAAAAAGAGAGAAGGGGGAATATATATATATATTAGATTTATATATATTGATATTATATATTCTTTGTCTTTCTCATTATGTTCTCTTTCCTTATTGGATACTGCTCTTTCTGTATTTTACTCCCTCTCACATTCTGTTTCCTTCTTTCTCTTCTTCTTTTCCTTTCTAGTCTCTTTTCTCCTTTCTCTCCCTCTTTATTTTGCCATTTTTATTCTTTCTCCCCCCTGCCGTGTCCTCTAAACAGAACGCTGGCTTATAATGAATTAAACACACGGTAAAACTTGTATTCTTTCGTCTGTTTCTTCTTTGTTCCTCCTATATTCTGTTTTTCATTCTCATTTTCCCGCTCTCTCCCTCTCGTGTCCTATAAATAAGACGTTGGCTTATAACGTGTTAAACGCGAACAGTTAATTTGTTTGATTTCGGTGATAACAAGAAAAAACCAGTGACATGGGGAGTCGAGAGAGATAGATGGGTTCTGAGTAAGTCCAACTGTTCGAAAATTTTCCCTCAAAGAAGACTAAAAATTTCCCAAATTGATTTTGGCGCCAAAACACAAACGAACCTCTCGGGGTCTATTTGCGAATTTATCGGAGGTCCTGCCGGCCCACATTTTGTTTACTCCGATCATTAATGCCGGTCTATCTTATCGGAATTGTTGTTTCTAGACACAACGGTGTAGCCTTCGAAGTTATTTTTGTCCCACCTTATTATAAACCGGCTTGACAGCGGAAAAACAACTTCCGGAATGTTAAATCTTCCACGGTTCCTCCTTCTCTGCCATATTGACAACAAAGAAAAAAAAACGCTGACACCTCTCCTGTCCTGTCGTTCGTGCCTTCGAATCCGTGAAAATCACTTCCAAGGTTGTCCCACGTCTCGCTTTCATAAATAACTTTTCGAGTTTATTTATAAAATATTTTTTGAGCTGTCCCACCACCACCACCACCCCCTCCAAAATCCTTTTTTTGACCATCGGATTCTGTTGGAAGTTTTTCACTCTTCGCCAGCACACTCTAGCACAAAGACTGCCGTCTTTCGATCGACGGAACCAATTAAGCTCAAGGAACTAGAGTGCCTGCGTCTGTCTTTGATTGCTCGTTCCCAAGATTGTTCTGAATGCCTTCGGGGAGGGGAGGGGGGTGACAGCTCAATTCTAGACAAAGAAAAACCTCGGCGGTCGCCCGTTTGAGACAGATGCGAAAATGAGATTTCTCGAAAAAATTCGTGCCACCTCTCTCCCATCCTCCCGCTCAACCCTACACATTCTTGCTCCGATTATATTTTACGGTTAAAAACACGTGTCTCCCCACCCGCCCACCCTCCAACCATAACCGAACGGACACGTTTCACCAAATAATTACATCATTTATTTATTAACTCAGATAAATTTATCTGGCGAAGCCCAACCCCTGAGATTTTGACGCTTACAGATCACACTGCATTCTCCGAACGTCGCGTAATCGTTTGTTCTGAACGCCACACCCCACACGTGACAATCACTCTCTTTCGAATCCCACGTGGAATCAATTAACTACGAATTACTACGGATGACATTCTGATTTATCTCGATCCGTCCCAAATTTTTTCTGAGAAGAATTTTGATTCCTTTGATGACACTGTGTTGTCGAGGGTTTCTCACAGACTAAATAGGTCCACCAGGTGTATTATTAAATCATTTCAAGCCTAAAATCCACCACCATGGCGACACCATACCATCTCTAACAGAACAAAAAAATTAACTGGGAATTTAGGACCCGGCAGCCAAATCCAAAAAACCCAAATTTGTGCTTTGAAGGGCGTTTTGGCAGAACGAGGGCGCCAGCATCTGAACGGTGTTGTCGCGTGTCGCCTGAGGGAAGAGATAACCCAGAAGTTAGTCTCGCACTAATAGCCAATCACCATCTCAAACTTTCTGCTTCTTTCTATATCAACGTTCACAACTTCCAAACTTCTTCTGACTAATTTCCAACTACCAATTGCACATTTTATCGTCCTCCTTTGAGGACAGTATTATTTTCCAACTGTTTGCTATTTACAAAAATGCAGCGGAACAAACAGGTAGTCGAATTTGAATCCTTAACACTTTTGTTATTTGGTTATAAAATTTAACGAAATAGAACCGGGTACCTTTATTGTATTTCGAACCTACATTGGGCTATATGATTTGTGGACGAATTTTTTGGGTTCCTCATATTTCCTGAGGGGTTTGAACTTGTTATTACTATACAGATCAAGAGACTCAGGCCAAGTAAGCTAAACTTCATTCCCCTTGTAAATACAGTCATTTTTGGAACAGCCTCAAAATAGAATACTGGAGGATGTGATTTGATGTCTATGACGCATCCCCAAAAACACAATTTCATCAAATAAATAAAAATTCCTCAGGAGTTAAATCAAAAGTAAGTCCTTGAGAGCCGTTCGAGGAGAAGAAAGCAGAATACCCGTTCAAAACCAAACCAAAAGGAAAAATTGAACGAAAATCATTAACAAAAAGTTCAATGAGAGGTAAAATGGACGAAAACTGAATTTGCGTGGGCCGAGAAAGCTAAACCGTCACCCTCCCGCCCCAGAACGGAAAACTTTCGAAAATTTATTTCACTCTCCAACGCGTTCGTGACATTGAAGCGTTCCGGACATGTGAGAATGAGAAAGTGCGGCTTGCGTGTGAAGCGCGTGGGTGATGAAAACTCGTAAAAAAATCTTCGCTAATTTTGCGTTGTTCGAAAGGGCCCACGCCCCTTCTCCCTCTCCCCGAGACAAAATCCCATCTCCGTGTCCTCTTTGGCCTAAAAGCCTTTCGACATTCGTTTCGTAATCGACACGGACGAACTCGACACCTGTACGAAACCCTAATTAGTATTTACTGTACACATTACGGATATCTTACAAACATAATTAAAAAGTTAACAGTTTCCTGCTTCGTTACCGCGAACACAAGAAATAGAAACAAACACACAAAATGGCTTCCAGACTTACTAGCCCTTGACGAAAACTCATTTTTAATTTCTGTTAATTGTCAAGCCACTTGTCACGTGACAACATTGATAATTGTAAAAAAAAATGTTATCTCTCAACATTCCTTTGTTCTTTGGTAGAATCATAGGAGAAAAGTCAGACTACGTATTCTTACTGGTCGTAGAAGAGAAAGAAACTGAACAAGATGAAAAATATAAAGAATAGGAGGGAAAGAGAAGGAGAGTAAATCTTACAAAGAAAAAGAAGAAGAGAAATAGACGTGTAGAGAAGGGATTAGAAACAGCAGAGAGAGATAGACGGAAGGGAGATAAAAGCAAGGACAGGTAGTGAGAGAATAAAAAAGAGAAGATAGGGAACGAAATGAAATAGAATAGAGAAAGAATGTCAAAAAACACAGAGAATATGAAACTAAGAGGTAGAAGAGATAAAGGCAGGAATAGAGAGGGGAGGAGATAAAAGAGATAGAGAGAAACAGGGAGAATAAGAAAGAAACAAATGGAAATAGAAGAGAAAGAGCAGTAGACAGGAAGTGAATGGAGGAGGAGAAAGAAGAGAAACCGTAAAAGAGAATGAGAAAGAAAGAGGAACAGGAGAAACTCAACCAGAATAAAGAACAGAGTTAAATAGAGGAACAGAGAAAAACAGGAACAGAGAGGCAATGGAAAAAAGAGTGAGACAACTATAGAGGGGAAAAATGCAGAGAAGACAAGCCAAGGAAAAGAGTGAGAAACCGAAAAAGACAAAACAGAGAACGAAAATAAGGAAGAGAAAGAATGGCAAAAAAACACAAAAAATATGAAGCTACGAGAGGCAGAAAGAGGAATAAAGACAGCAATAGAGGGGGAATTTAGAGAGAAAGAGAGATAAACGGAGAGGTAGAGAATGAAGAAGAGAAAAAATGAACAACAATGATTACGAGGAATAGGAAGGAGACTATCAAAATGGGAAAGAAACTGAGAGAGTTAGAAAGAGAGAAAACAGGAACACAAAGGGGGAATGAGAAATCAGAGAGAGAGAGAACAAAGAAAACGTAAAGAGAGAGAGAGAGAGAGAGATGGAAAACAGGAGCAATTTCATCTCAGATAGAGATAAACCAAAACGGGACCACCAGAGAGAAATCAAAAATTCGAGGTCAAATCCAAAATAAAAATTTCATTCCCAACCACCATGTCTCAAAAAAGGCGATTAGGCCCCACCAACCATCACAACCATCGGCCTTATTTACGGCCCCCAAAACACCCTAAAATTTATTTATTTGTCCACAGACATAAACCACATCTCACGTTCCTCTATACCCCCCTCCCATCCCCCAAAACACAAACAAAACATTTCATCTTACAGGCTAACACATACAAGACACAGATGACTCAAGGCCTTAGAATGAGACCATGTGAAAGCCCTCCAGGGAATTTCGTTGAACCACAGCCCAAAACTTCAGATTTCGACTCCCGTCCCTCAAACGAATAACACGATGACTCGCCACCCTGTTTAGAGCCAACGATGACGCATCAAACAGAGCGATGACCTCACTATTAACGCCCCCATGCGTCATTCAACCCTTCAAAACTTTCCAATGGAAAAGTTACCAGAGTAACAATTCCTTCTGCAAGAAAACAATAACAGTTATTCGTGACGATACATAAAACAAAAAATAATTCACGATTATTACAAATTAAAAGTTTAACGACCTTGAAAGCAATCTTGTACACGCATAGCTATTCCGATTCTCAACGAGAAACCGGGGTAAACCGATACCAAGACCCAAGCCGACATCTAATCTCGAAAACGACCCAAAACTAACCAAATCATGGGAAGGAAATGAAAACAAAAGAAAACCGAACGAAAATGGTTTCCCGAGAAAACCGTGCGTCAGACATGATGACAAAGTCCTCCAAGGACAAAAACCTAAATCGTGAGACCAATTAGAAACCTAAAATCCAGGTACGCGAAGACACTGACGACGATTCGAAAACAGTTCGCAAAGAAAAATTCCGTGACGAAACCACACATACAAAAATTGGATTCTGGTCAAATGGGTCAGTCATAAAAAAACAAAATTTCTAAATTATTTTGCGTCGGCGTCTTCGCTTGTCGACCCGACATCGACGATTCGAGGTCAAGAGGAAAAATTTTCTTCTAAAATGTGACAAGTGATAGAAGAAAGTGCGAAATGTCGAAGGCGTTAAGATGCCACACTTCTAGAGCAAGAAAGTGGGAAGAGGACACGGGGACAAAGGAGTCAGAGAGTCAGTCCTCCAAAGGGCAAGTGACACTCTGTTTAGATGTTATCTACATACAATATCTAGTACCTTTAAGTCACTACACACTCACGGATATCCAAATATGGAAGAAAACGAACCGGGAGACACCCAACACACCTATTTTATCATGCGAACGCTTCTTCAGCTCATTAAGAACCAGCGTACTATTTATAGGACAATGATCATTTTACTTTTTTCTTTACCCTTAAATTTGAAATAAATATTTCAAGAAAGTATGCAATATTTTTGAAATGATCCCGTCGCGAAAACGTGTGATATTCATGCAGCTCAACATATCTCAGAGCCGTCACATTCCAGATCCAAAATAGTGTGCAGCATTTTCGACATAAATATTCCAGAACAATGTGCAACATTTATGAAAATAAGCACTACACTAACGCGTGCAAAATTTGTGAAATAAATACTTTAACTGAGTGTGCAATATTTTTGAAATGACCCCGTCACGGAAATGCGCAATATTCAGGCAGCTCAACAAGTCTCAGAGCCATCAAATTTTACATCATTTATTTCAAAAATAATGCACACTTCTCTAGAGGAATACATTTCACAAAAGCCGCACACTTTCGTAGAGTGCTCGTTTCATAAATATCGCACAATATTTTGCAGCTGTCAGACATAATTGAATTTTACAGACTATTCCATTACAAGCACGCGTACAAAAAGGAAAAAAAAAAAGAAATAAAAGAGAAAGAGAGGGGGAGGAGGAGGAGGAAAGATAAAGACAAAAAGAGAGAGACAGAAAGAAATGGCTGTCAAGAAGAAAACCGCAAAACCACAAAATCACTGTCTGAAGTGTACTGTTACAATACAAATAAATCACATGACTAAGAATTAACCAAAATGGCTGACGGAGCAGAAGACACGACCCTTAACCCATACAGTCATCAACTACTCAGTAGGTGAGGGACACCAAAACATCAAACCGAGATTCTGTGACCCAGAGCGAAAATCAAGAGAAAACAAAAACAAGAAAACGAACAAAACACCAAAACCGAAACTGTGAGTAGTTGAAAACGATCAACAAGAGGTACTCGACCCATTTCTCATTATAATACTCCGAACCTGAACCTGAACCTGACAAATTTCCAATGTTTTTCTAAACAAAGGAAACAAAACAAATCCAAGATGGTCGGTTCGTGATAGTCAAACTTTTCCTTCCCTTCTTCTCTCAGCCTCGTTTACGTTTTCTATTGTTACTGTAAACGATCGAGTAATAGGCTTGATTTTCTATTGTTACGTTGACAAGTTTCCGTTTCCGGTTGTCACAAAACCAACAAAACAAATTTTAAAGAGACGGAGAGAGAAAGAGAGATCACCGAAACCGATTCAACCACATCATCAACAGTTTTAACACGAAGGAAACAACATTTCCAAGCCATCGGGAGACCTGTTTCCGGATGAAGTGATTCACTTCCAACGAATATGAGATTCGGTGATAGTCACCTGACCAACCCAAAGGGTTAAAAACTAAAACTACCAAACATCAGTCAATTGACCGGTTTGAAAAATTCTTCCTGAAACTTGATGACTTCCTAAAACACCAAAATGTTGTGCTTTTGGCTGGATACGATTTGTCTTAATAATTGTCATTTGAGAAAAATTTGACTATCGTCATATGTACCGAGATCGGTCAACTGACGGCTGTCTGATGATTTATGTGTGCTTATAATAGTCTGTAAAATTCAATTTTGTCTGACGCCTGCAAGACATTGTGTAATATTTATGAAACGAGTACTCCATAAAAGTGTGCAATATTTATGAAATGAAGTATGTAAAATGTGAAGACTGATATAGATTGAGCTGCATAGATATTGAACGTTTTCGTGAAGGGATCATTTCATAAATATTGCACATTCTTTTGGAATATTTATTTCAAAAGTATTGGACAGTCTCCTATAATACTTATTTCATAAATACTGCGCCCTTTCGTGATGTATTCATTCCAAAAATACCGCACACTATTTGGGATCTGAAATTTGATGGCTCTGAAACATATTGGGCTGCATGAATATCGCACGTTTTCGTGACGGGATCGTTTCAAAAATATTGCACAGTTGCATGAAAAATTCATTTCGTAAATAGTGCACACTCGTATAGAGTATTGATTTCAAAAATATTGCACACTTTCTTGCAATATTTTATTTCAAAAATACAGCATAGTTTCGTGGAGTTTTTATTTCATAAGTACTGCACACTTGCATGAATACTTCCTGTCAAAATTTTGCACAGTTTCGTGTAATGTCTGTTTCAAAAATACTGCACACTCTTTTGGGGATAATCATTTCAAAAATATTGCACACTTACATGAAGTATTCATTTCAAAAAATTATTCACATTGCCATGAGAGTCTTCATTCATAAATACTGCACACTTTCTGAGGAGTCTCATTTCATTCGAACTACACACTGTACGCATTCATTCCAGGTTGTTGAACCGAACCGATTGTTTTCGTACCTGCATGATTTTGCAACATTTTTAAGGTTTTTTAAGTGTGTTGCAGAATTTGGAAGGAAATTGAAAAGTATCAGGTTGCATGTTCTCAGGTTTTATTCCTTCTTTGGGATTCTTTCGTACCTGTAGTCTACCTTTGGCTGCGAAAAACTGTTTCCGTGTCGAAGGTTCTCCTTTTTGAGGTTTGACCTTGACGTATATATCCGCAGCTTTTTTTACAGCCTGTCGTTGCCTTATTTGTGTCTTCGATTGTTTGAAATCCTCGTTTTTGTGTTCTTATCTCGTCATCTTGTTGACTCTTGTCCTCTGTGTATTTTTCAAATAAACTTTAGTCATATTTCCCGAGCTCCCTTATCCATCATTCTTTTATAGTCTGAGAGGTCGTGAGATGCAAGTGTGATTTGTAAGTCACGTGACTTTATAAGATAAATCTAGATGGATTGGGTTACACGGCAACAGATTTGTGAGAACAGGAAGCAGAATACAGTGTACCACTACCAAGTTGCCCCTCAGTAGGTCCTCCCGAATCTCCTACCCAGTGAATACCATACTTACAGAGCGCTATTCTCGACTCGGAAACAAGTAAACAAATAAACAAACGTAAATAAAAAGTTGAAAAAGCTTGTGTGTCGTCTCAGACGTCATTTTGTAAGAGTGACTGAATGACTCATTCTCTTTCAACTCTATTCTTTCGACTCTCCCACTTCGTCTATTGATATCGATTTTGTTCTTTTTATTTTATTTATTTATATAGTCGTCGACGATACTCCCAGGGTGTGGTAACGGGGAAGAGGGAAACGTGGTTGATGTAGATGAAACGATAACCTAACCGAGTAACTGAGCTCAGAAAATCGATTTCAAATATTTTGTTGGAGTTAAATTTTTTCTCTGTATACAGTTAAAGTCTAATAAATTTCAGTCCACCTTTTGAGCTCTCTCTCGAGCGCCAGAAGGCCCCTCAGAAGAAAAATCTGTTTGCTGACAGATATGAGTAAAGACACCATTTTAAAATCTATTTGTACATATCTCAAGTCTTGAAAATTAGAAGTTAATGCCGTTTAGATGTTTACTTGCCTTTTGTCTTATTTATTATTTATTTACTGACTAGTAATATCAATATTATAAATAATTACTCTTTAGTATCAATTATTATCATTTACTGTTATTTAGTATTTTTAGTTATTCACTAGTTTTGTCCAAATATCTATTTTAATAATTCTTTTTACTTTTGTTACCACATCGTCATTGGTCGCCACTGACACTACTTCTGAAATATACTGTTGTAACGAATCGAACTAAATTAATGAAAATTTACTTGTTAAAAACAAAAAAAAATGTATTACACGGGCGCCCCTTTAATGCCCAAGAGCGTAATAAGGTTAAATATATTATTATTATTTGAGTTCTCCTTCCGACAGGTCTGAACATGGCAATTTCGTTAACCGTTTGGATATAATCTTGGCGTTCGTCTTCCAGCAAGATCTGTCAAACAATTTTTTGAGTACGTATATAGTCAAATTTTATAAGAGCGATGACGGGCATTAAAGAGTAAACACTAAATTCAAAAAGTGTTAGTAGTGTTACACTTCTGACTGTTGCGTTACTGGAATCAAATTTTTCAGGTTGGTAAGGGAATTTTCGTTTATTTTAATTAGACGATTCGCATTTCGGCTTCTTCCACAACTGAAAACATCCACAACAGATCAAGATTTTGGTTTCGACTCCAAGAATTTATTTAATAAATGAACATCACATGAAGTGTGCAATATTTATGAATTAGATTCCTCAAGACAGTATGCAGTATTTATAAAATGAATCCCCCAAAATGAACTCAAATGTTTCACTGCAAGCTGTTAACCCAAAAAGACTAATAAACAAACCTAACAAACTAGGAAAACATCTAACCATCTCTCCAAAACCTTCTCTCACCACTCTCTCTCAAATCGTCCAAGACCTTGGTACCATAAAACCACCAAACACGCAACGTGGTACAAATTCCAAATCACGAAATAAAAGAAAGAAAAACGACAATAAAAACCAAATCGACCGAAACAAAGATTCTTTCCATTCGACGAGACTCCAGACAGACAAGCAGACAGTCGAGATCAGTACAAAAAAAACTCAAAAGCCCAATCAGCGTATCTGTTCCAAATCAACTTTCGCTCTTAAAAAACTTGTTTTACAACCAAGTCAACACGAACTCACGAGTGAAACCTAAACCTAATTCCTCCATTTGAGTAAACCTCCCCCCTCAGCCCGTTCCCTCCTCCCCCAAAAACCAAATTTGGATTTAAGAGAGAACTCGATCTAAAAACAAAAATCATCCTCTGGGTAAATTAAAACAGAAACAGGGTTTTGGAAGTGGTTGCTGGAAGATGTCACTTGGAGCAGTCTTGCGGAATGATAAGTACAACAGGAAATCGTAACAGAGCGGAAACAGTAAGAGAGACATGATGGAAAGAACGGAATGAGTCTGTTTTAATTTCCCGCCAAAATTTAAAATACAAAAATCAGTTTATTCACAGGAAACAGACAAAAGGTTGGTGTGAATGAGAGGATGAATCTCTGAACTGAAAAGAGAAGAGGAGTTGGAAAAAGACAACAGGAAGAAAAGAGGAGCATAATAGTGGAAGAAGAAGAAGAAGAAGAAAAGTTATCGAGGAAAAGACTCTTTGTTCAAACGCGCCTAATAATTAAACAAAAACCGAATAAAGTTTGTGAAAACGAAAACTCAAAAGAAATTGTTGGCAAGGGCGTTGGATAAACAAGAAAAAAAGGAAGAGAAGAAGGAAACCTGAAAGGAGCACCATAATATTATAAAACCACAAGAAGCCGGTGGAAGACAGACGAACGGAGAAACCCTTCAAAATCGAAAGTTTAAAGGAGTTAAAAGCCGACCGACCACCAGAACGACCTGGATAGCTTTTGGAACTTGTTCTGGAAGTAAAATTGAGTTTTCGAATCCCTGGAGTCTGCCCCCGCCCCTCACCAAGCTCCCACATTTCTAAAAATACTCAAAAAATCAATGACGTATCTGCGTTCATTTCCGAAACATTTTGAAAAAAAAAACTTCGCGCCAGAAGTTGTTTCATAAACCAAACGGAAACGTAGTCGTTGATTGGCGCCAAATTACCAATTCACAATAAACAAAATGGGGGAAAGAAAATTTTATTCGAACATCAAGACCTTCATAAATTTGTCAACGAATTAAAAAAAAATCTCAGTCGTTTTTTGTTTTCAATTGCAGTCAATTTAATTTTAATTAATTTCCTTTCTCACATTATTGTTTACAAAGTTCTTTCATCGACGACAACAATAAAATTAAAAACTCAATTTATGAATTCATCAAAATGGCGTCTCGAGGACAATTGGTAATTTAATGAAATTAATTTCCGAAAGACAAATCTCAAAGTCTTGCACAAGATTGCGAGACCATGAGATTTCATTCTTTTAAGTTCCAGACTCGACGTATGGAACAAGTTAACACGGTTCACCGTCTTGATTTTTTAGGCTATTCTACTCTAAATATAATGGACTTGACCGACTTTTGATCATTCTCCTAAGCGTCCATTTTGAATTTGAACTTTTTCCGTTACTGTATGGAAGGGATTTAATTACAACAACAAAAAATGGTTCGTGGGACACATTCTCCACTCACCCAAACTAAAAGCATTGTCCATGACTTCTTGATAACATAAATTATGTATTTATTTAATCTTGATAACAAAACACAACGACATCATTCAAAACGTTTGTGTCAACAGACGCCATCTTGAATTCTGCTGGAAATTCCCCACTAAAACATCTCTCACACTCCAAACCGCTCATAAATCGAATTGTTAGACGAAACAATGGTAATCTAAATTTTATCGTCATAAAAATAAATTGTTCGAAAACCTTAACAGGTCATTACAACCTCGGACGTAATTGAGAAAAAACGGTAATTACGTAAATCGATGACGCAATTAATCGTCCAAGAGAAAAATTAATGAAAAAAAAACACAGATTCTTATCGAGAATTTAAGTATTGAAATGAATGAAACTTTTTTAAGGTTACCAAGTCTAAGAACCGTAAAAAGTTTTAACAATTTGGGTTTCAATTCAATTTAGATAATGAGCACACACCTTCCTCCCCCCCGCCAAACAAGTTGTCACAGGATGTCCTCTGATCAGAAAATAAAAAAATGAAACTCTTTCACTAATTGATTTATCTGGCGTTTCAAAACCCACACAAAATGTCATTAGAATAAGATTTCTTATTTGAAATTTGTTTTTACTAATTTACAACCACCTTCTGCCATATTTTATAATAAGTTTCTTCAATCTAATTCATTCGAGTGGATGGACAGTGAATTATATATATACTAATCAAAATTCCTTTAAACTTTGTGCTGTATCATCATGAGAAACTAAATTTAAGTCTTAAACACCATTAAATATCAGTTCTGAATTTAGTTACAAAATTACTCAAGCCACACTAATTGAAAAAATAAAAATAATTTTATTACTCTTACAAATTGTTCATGATTACGTTTATGCTTCTGACCTTAGAAAGTTTCAGGCTGTTTGTACCAAACCATAAAACACCTAACAGGTTATGGCAAAAATTTTTCTTTTTGTAAAAAAGTGAAACTGAATGCAAAATATTCAAATCATTTCCATTAATCAGATCCCTTCCCAATTTACAAAATTAAAAGTCATTAAAGAAGTTAAAAATATAAACAACACATACCAAAGAAGTGGGATGAATGAACTTATCCACTTCAAAAGCTTGAAATAAGCAAAAAAAAAAGCTCAAAAAACATGTTGAAAAGCTCAGGTTAAACATTTCCCTGAATCAAAGGCATGACATGTAAACTCTCAATCAGCAGAGATAGAAGGAGGAAGAAAACATGAACAAACAACTGATTCATTAACATAAAACATAATAAAAGCTGATTCAAACTGTCGAAACTGTCAGAGGTTTATTAATAAATCATAATTAAATGAAAAGAAATACAATTAAAATGATGCTTCGAAATGACAAGAAAAATCTTATACACTGTATAAGGTATAATATAGTATTAAACTTTATAAGGAACCTGATTTTCATTTTTTTGTAAAACATTTTTATTTTCATCTTTCACTTTCCATTACAAGATTTTAATTGAATGAGCCAGGTGGTTCAGGCAATTTAATGAATCACTTTATTTATTACTTAATGAATTGTCAATAATTAAAAATTTAAGTTAATAAAACTTTCTTCTAAATTAATAAGATGTAAGAGCTTACAGATTTCTCAGTTAAAGAATGGAAATGTTTATATAGGATGGTGGTTCCTAATTGATTTTGGGCCATGCCCACCTGGACATTTCTAAAATCCTGACACCCCCATAATTTTCAAAGTTAACGTAATTGCCAAATTCAAATGATATATAAATAAATGGAATTAATAATATATTCCTTTCCATTAGTTTCTCAATCCACTGTACATAACTCATTTTTGAATCATCCCATAGTATTTGGTATAGTCCTGCCTATGACCCACCAAAACATTGCCATGCCCCATGTTGAGAATGATGTGACCCGCAAGAAGATTTGAGTATTGGGGGTTGAAGCACATTCTAAGGATCTTAAAGAGAATAGGCTGGTTTTCATTCCCGAGATGATCCAGACCATTGGTAGGGAATAAACTGAAATCTGGCACCTCCCCCACACAGAGCCAGTTTGAGTGAAGACAGTTTGTGGTTATAAATTATACTTTGAACTGATAATGTTGAATTTTCACTTTACAAAGCTCATGAAAGAATTGCAATAAAAAAATAAAAATTACAGATAGCAGCATGAAGGAAGTTAAACAGTGAACTATCAGCAAAACAAAAACTTTCAATGATAATTTGATAAAGGCATAACACAGTGAAAAAAATTCAAGATAATTCAATTATAACTTTTTACGGATGAATGCTATAAATTATATTAAATAATTAATGATGTTGGAATGACTCTGGCTGAAGCTATGCTGTTGTCAGCCAGCTTTTTCAACCTTCAATTCTTTCATTCTTTTTTTTAACAACCTCAAGGGACATAAATTAGAAAATTTGTCAAAATGACAGCAACAGATGACATGGAGGAAGTGAAGTATTTTTGAATAGGTAGAGGAAGTTTACCAAACCACAAACACCCCTTAAATATCAAAACTATTTTGAATCATTCAAATTAAAAAAAGGAAAAGAAATTTAGAGATGACAAGTTTTCAACTGTCATCTTAACCTAACCCTAATGTTGACTCACATAAAATCAAAATTTCACTCACGATGAAGCACGCAAGTATCAAGTTTACAAAATCAAAATTAAAAATTCTTAAAAAATAATTTAAGCAAAACAAATTAAAAACAATTTGAGGGAACTTACCAAATAAGCTTAGAAAACTTTGCACCTTTATAAGGCAACCTTCGATCGATGATGCGGAGACTGTTGAATGAACTTTAAACAAAATCACAAATAAAAAAAATAAAACACGGCAAGAAATAAACTCGTTTTCTGTTTAAATAAAATCCGAATCAAGAGAGAGATTATGAAAGAATTCGACAAATAGCGTAGCGTTGTGAAACATTGGCAGGAAAACAATTCAGGTGTAAACAAACCGAAGTCTTAAAACCGAATCCATTCCTTGACAACGCTAGCGCTCCATCCGTTTAGAATGTCGTGTCATTTGTAGAAAACCGACAACCCCGACCTCTGTGTTTGAAACATGAACTAATTGGCGCCACGATTTTTCAAATTACTAAAATGGCCGCCTTTCTCGTTATAATTTCTCCTTTTCTTTCTTCCTTTCTACTTTTCTCTCCTATTTCTTAACCGTTTTCCTTTTTTCCGACTTTAATTTCCACTTAACAATTCTTTATCTTCTTATTTTGTATATTTTTCTTCTCTTTGGTGTTTTCTGTGCGTGAAAAAAGTGAAAACATCTTGACACCAATTTCAGGATGAATGATATAATTCTAAAACAAGTTTTATTTGCCAATGTTTAATAAAATATATATTGACAAACTAAAAAATTTAACTCGAAGGAAATTTCAAACACAGGTAGTTAATTCTATTATCTATTCATTAAATAAACTATATGACATGCTAATAACACAATATAAGTTGACTGCTTTGAAAGCGACTTGAAAACAGACTCAAAATTATCTTTCTCAATTAATACTGCATTTATGTCATTCGTTAAATTTTTCTAACCGAGATTCCCCGGAACGGATTCAATCATATTGACTCCTTACAAACAGGGAAATTTTATTTATTAGTCTACTCTTATACCGTTTCTTAGTATATCCTTTTCCGTCAACTAGGTCGGTGGAAAAAATGCAAAAATTCTTGGAATGGTTTTGTGTGTGAAGGATCGCAAAAGGATGGTGGTTTAGGTTCAATCAAAGAGAATCAAGCTGAAAGGAAAGAGAATTAAAAACAAAAAAATTAAATTAAATCGATAGGAAAAGGAGCGAAATATGCGTGACGAAAGCAAGAAAAGGTCACGTGGTTCACTTGATGAACGTGTTTTATTGATAAAGTGTCACTGGAGACAAGAAAAAGAAGTGAGAAAGCGTTATTTTAATAACTAAACAAAATGATTATTGATGCGACACGGTAATTATTGATTTTCGTAATAATAACCGATTATGTATGAATAAATAACCGGATTTACCACTTAATGGCACATCTTCTGGTGTTGTGGCGTGTCTTGGTGTTTGAAACATATTAGAGGGCTCTATCTCTCTGAATCTTATTCCAGCACTCTAACTTCGGGAGGTAGTTTAATTTGTAAGGGTAACAAGTTGAAATAAAACTATAAAACCAGGTTTTCGTCACCATCTAATTAATATTAACTTGACACCTACACGAAATTACTGTAAATTTGTAAACAACTAGCGAGACACGACTGTTTCTTTTCTAAATTATATGTAAAAAATATCTGTCGTGTTAATTATCAAAAGAACAAATTGCTTACCCCCTATGACCCATAATACTAAGCAGATTTCGTTTTGTAGCCGCGACTTATCACAAACATATGACTGTTTAACTCATAAAAGGTCAAAAATTCCTAAAATCGTTGCCCTACTACTCAAAATAGGTAAATACGTTCTATAATGAGTGAAAAAGAAAATAAATTAACAATAATTTTTTGTGTCTTAACTCGTCTTATATATTGTATTGTAGTATCGTTGCATGTTTGCATTCAGTCTTTCGCTAAACTCTAAGATTAGAGTAAACTGTTTCAAATTCCTACCCTTAAATATGGAAGAACATGAACGTAAACTTGCCCATCAACAAAGGAGAATTGTATGAAGATTTGTTTAGTGTAGTGACAATAACATTTTCAAGAGAGGTGTGTACAAGTCAGTTGCAACCAAATACATTGTCAGTATTCAAATTGCAGCCAGAATCAAGAAGGGGAGGCAAGGGAATCTAGTCCATCGAATTAAAGAAAACGCCAACCCGAAATAGAAAAATTCGAAATGTGCCATTAAACAAAATAAAAATGATCAGACGACTTATTGAATCAACTTGCTTGTATAAAGATTAATTATGGGACAGAGGGAGTATCATAATTTGGGGTTGGATCGCCTTCTTGAGTTTTGGAGATTTTAAAGCGAGTGTGGTATGTGCCCAATTGTAGTGTCTTAATCAAAGAGGTGCTAACATATGAGATTGGAATCAGAAGAGGTGAGAAGTGAGGCCTTTAACGATTGAAAGTGAATTAAAAGACTGACAAAGAGAGAGAGGAACGAATCAAATTCCTAGAGAAATGATCTAAAAGAAGACGGGCTACGACCAGAGCTGGGAAGGTCGAACAAATTTTAGTTCAAAGAGACGAAGAGAATCAACATCAGCATGACGTCAGTCAACAAAAGTTTGTGTTGGTAACCTTCATAAATAATCCACCTAACTGACAGTACTTTGTTATAAAAATATTAAAAAGGTTCAAAAATTCGTGTTGTAGTCAGATTTTCTCTTCGTTAAGAAGTTGAAGTAGGAAGTGAGGTTGAGAGAGAGAAAAGAAGGAAAAGAGCACGGGGGGAGGGATGTAAAACTGTTCCAAAGTAAATTCAAAAAGCAAAACTTCTTGGTACGATAACAAGACAAGACGAAACACACGACAAAAAAATTTTTTTCCTTCTTCAGAAATTTATGAAAACAATAAAAACTTTTAATTGCAACTCCCTGGAGGAACAAAATAAAGGAAGAAAGCTGCTGCTCTTCCCCTCCACCTTCTCCCTTGACTCTTTCATACAAAAATTGTAAAAACTAAATTTTAAATATTCATTCAATCTTCTCTCTACCCACCCTTCCTCCTCCTCTTCAAAAAGGCAAAATTTCTTTTTTTAATCCCCCGGGGAAAATCCTTCTCGAAACTAATTCGAAAAACACAAGTCCTTCCTTCTTTCTCTCCTCTTGTCCTGAGTTAATTTAAAAGAGTGTAGCTGCCGCTTAATCAGCAATTTCCGGTTTTTTGAATTCGGAGTCGTGAGGAAACAATCCCGCTTGATTATCCTAAATGTGGTACTGTCGTCTTTTTGGCAAGGGATAAGACGCTCAATAAAGTTCCAAAAGCTTTCTCAAACTCCTACATCACTACCTACTCCCCGCCCCTTAAAATCCTAAACAATTTTCATCAAGTGAACCGACCGGAACTTTTTCCCGAGGCCGAATTTCCCATTTTCCCGATTGAATTTTCTTTCGCCTGATTTTTGGTTTTGAGAATAAAAATTAAAAGAAAAGAAATTTTTGGATTTGATTTACTTGGGAAGCTCCTGAAGTTCTTCTTCCTGTTCTTTGGCTGGTTTCGAAGCGGGTGTTTGGTCGTCTTGGAAAAGCGGATTTTTCACTTCCATCTCTCCGGTCTGGAAAATGAAAGAAAATTCATTCAAAGAGGACAAATTCAAAACTCTGTTGGTGGTCACGGGATTCGAATGAATAAAAAGCGTTTTTTGTTGTTGCTGCTGTTGCTGTGGGAGGATTACTCAAAAATGAAAATTTAAATAAAAAATGAGGGAAGGGAGTTCGTCATGGGACGACGTCAGCAATTATTTAAAAGAGAAACCGGAAACCGTTTTCATTTGGAAGAGGATTAGGGGATTTGTTGGGTCCTCACCGGGGCTAATCCTGGACACTCGTAAACCGTGTAATCGCCTTCTTCGTTTTCCTCCTCACTCTCCACGTCGGAGAGGGAATCTCGTCTGTCTTTGTTGCCCATCCTGAAATACAAAATAAATAAATAAATCAATAATTTCTCTCTTTGACTTCGGTTTTCTAAAGACTTTGCGGCTTATGGGTAAGAACTCACCCTTCCATCGCGAGAATCTGTTGCTTTTGATGTTGGTAGTGGTACATCTGGGCTGAATGGGCTAGTAGTTTCCCATCGCCCGAAGTCGGGGAAATGTCTTTATTCGGTCCTGTGACCCCGTATGCTGGATAGTCCACATCTGCTGCGGCTTTGTTGTTCTTCTGAAGTCTGTAACAAGAAAGAGTTTGAAAATTCAATTGGTTGTTGAGTTTGAATGGTCACTGAGTTCAGGAAACATGGAAGAGAGAGAAGTTGTGACAGCAAACATGTGTGTGTAATCGTACTGAACCAACAGGAAACACGGAATTGTTCGGAGCCTCCCTCAGACAGTAGAAGCCTTGGAAGCCTCCTCACTCATGAAACAAAAGAAGGAACCAACATGACCGACAGCCAAATTCCACCGCTTTGTTTGTATACAACTCGGACACAACAAATCAAAATTTTTATAAACATTTCACTCTCTCATGGACAAAAAGGTACTGACTAAGACCTATCGGTTGATCAAGAGCGATAACTATGACGCTTTCCTCAAAGAAGCAGGAGCGTCCCTTTGCAAACGCCGACAAGCACAAAAGGAAAGGCCGAGCATACAGTTGAGGAAGTACGACAACGAGTACACCTTGAACACAGCCAGCGAGCACCAAGTGAAAACGCTCAAATTCCGACCCAACGAAAAGTTCGTTCAGAAAGGATTCGACGACAAAAATGTTCAGACGTTCATGTCCTTTGAGAACGGGAACACTCTCGTCGAGATGCAAATGGGACACAAACCCGTGACCATACTCAGAGAGTTCTTCGTCAACGGGATGGTTGAAATGATGATGTGTGAGAAGACGGTCTGCTGTCGGGTGTATAGTTCGGCGGAGTGAGTGCTTGATACTCTCTGACAGGTACCTAAGTGATCGTTTTGTCTTGTCCATCTTCATCTTCATGCAGTCAACCCTGGGCCGTTTCTAAATATAAATTTCTGTTTATTTATTTCTGTTGTTTCAATTAACTTAATTCTGTACCACGTTGGGTTAAGAGTCATCCCCCCAAACATTCTCCTGCCATAGTTGGTTAGTCTAACTTCCGGTCGCAACTTTTATCAAATGTCTCATCATACTTACAGATCGTTCTTAATGCTGTCCAAGCTTCCTTTGAGGCTCCCCAAATAATCCTTAAAGTTATTAAACATAAAGTAATCTCGACGGAAGTCTCCGTCTCCTCTATGACAACAGATAAAAAATGGCGAGTCGACAACCGCCAGTTAACAACTTTCTTTTCATTGACTAATTACATTTCCTTCTTTTCTGTCTTTTATCATTTTTATACTGAAAAAATTCTGCTGGAAAGAAATAATCTTTCGAAAACAGAAACTTTAACTTTAACAACAGCACACAAAGAAACCGGAAATTCGTTTTGCATTTCTTTGTTGTCTACAACAGAAATGACGAGATCGCGTGACGTCACATAACACAAACCAAAGAGAAATCGAAATGAATTCCTGTCGTGTTCGGCTGTCAGGAAGCCAAATGACAAACTCAGGTCTAAATAAAAGTTGGTGGGAGAGTCACCATAAAGGGTGGTGTCGCCGAACACGAATGAGAGCCATTGTCGTGTGCAACTACAGCAGCGAGGAGGAGGATATACAATAGCTTAGATAACTGATAGCCTGAACTAGATTTAGAGGGCATCATAGTCGATGAGGAAGGAAAATCATACAAAAACAACAGTGACAAGCAGCCGAGATCATCGGCGGTACTCCAAACCCTCACCACCTTACAGAATCTGTCCCAAAAGTCCCCAAATGATGTTCTGTTGGCTATGCCAGTCGTCGACTTCCAGGGGCACTTTCAACGACTGGTTAAAAGATTTTTAGAAAAACCGTCCCGCAAACTTTTATTTCAGGCCCGATAATCACCTTTGGTGGGTTTCCAACCCGGCTTTAGAAGACACCCCTAAATCACCGTACCGGAAATGAAAACTCAAATTATGAGGAAGGAAAGGAGAGCGGAAGTGCGAGGAAACAACGTGTATAATGTGAAAACAACAGCGGCCTGTGTTAATGTTATGCTGTCGAAGCGAACGGGGGGTGATGGAAAAGTAAACAAATCGACTGCATTACCGTTCGCTACACCAATACCACCGCCCGCTCAGAATGAAAAATTCACAAATGACGTCTTAAATATTACACGAGAAAGAAAGTCAACTGAAAATGGTCACGTTTTGTGCGTTTCTCGTCCTCAGACTTTCGTGCTTGTTATCTCTTTGTGCTTGAGGCCTTTTTTTACGCGAACGAACGAACCAACAACTAGAGACTTTGTGCGGCATTTCACGGATTCCTCACTTAAAATTATAAAAGTTGCCAAATATTATTTGTGAAGTCGGCGCTCCATATGTGTGCATTATTTTTGAAATATATTTCTGGCCAAACTGTGCAATAATTATGAAATAAACTCCATTTGAAAGAGTGTAATACTTATGAAATAGATTTTGTATAGGAATGGCAATTTTTCGGAATGAAAGTGTGCAATATTTTTGAAATGGATTCCCGTCCAAAGTGGCTTATATTTATCAAACAAATTCCTTCAAATAGTTAGCAATACTTGCGAAATGGATTTTGTATGGGAGTCAGCAATTTGTCTGAAATATAAATGTGCATTATTTTTGAAATAGATTCCTGGTCAAAGCGGGTCATGTTTAAGAAAAATTATTTTTTATAAGAGTGTGCAATATTTATGAAAATCAAGTAGTTCTATTTCTACGACTTTCAAGTTTGAATACCTGCGAAAATCTCGTCCTGTTCTTGATTGCAAAACTAATTTTCGAGACCGGAAATCTCACCTTCATTTAATGAGGCATGATCATGAGCAGACTAAGACCTATGCGTCCTAGGGCCCGTAATATTTTGGGCCCAAAATTAGGTTGTTAAATTTTTAAAATATTTTTCATGACTGAAAAATAGGGCTGGAATTAAAGTGTTGCCTAGGGTCTGCTTTAGTTTTAATCTGCCACTAGGTATGATTCTAAGTTATAAAATTATACTATACTAATTATACTAATAACAAAAAGAAATAAGTAACCCGATTAAAAGGAATCAAACAAAAGCAATTAGAATGTCGAACATCGAATTCGCGCATCAGACCAAAAGGTGAGTAAGTGTCACCTCTTTAGCCCAACAAGTTACTCCCTCATCCCACAGCCTTGTAATAACAAAGCCAGGCTAGTATACCCATCCTGGACTACAATTCTACAATTACAGGTAATATTTTTTTGGTTTCCTCGTCGACACTGTCCAAATCATACGGGATTTCACCTGTGGCACTGCTGTAACATCAATTTAAAGGGAAGTAGACGGAACCTAAAGCGAAACGGCCTCAGGAAATTCAAAACGCGGAAGAGGACGAAGAGAGCGAGGCACTGTAAAAATAGAGAAGGCCAACCTTCCGTCTCTATAAAGGTAAAATTAATTTCGTGTCCTTTTCCTTCCCTGTCTATTTATGATTTTTAATTAGCTTCCGTTTCCGTAGATTATCTCGCTCTTTCTCTCTACATGTATAACCCCTCTCCTTCTCTAGTCTATTCTTCCATTTCCTCCGCTTCGTTCATCTCGATTCTCAAATACGCGGATTAATTTTTCGGGGCGCTCGCTCCACTTTCCAATTGTTCTCCAGGTTATTTCCGGTTTTATTAATGACGTTCCGCTTTCATTTTCAGACTTCGAGCTTTTGCTTTAGGTTTCCTCTCAAATAGAACAATTGTTCTCTCTTATCCTCTGTTTTGAGTAACCCACTTCCACCGGAATTTTTTTTGCCAAATGAGGCTAACTGCCGGGATACCCCCCTACAGCCAACAGTCTAGAGTAGATGAGTTGTAGAAGACAGAGCACCCTTTTGTCTAGAGAAGGAGAAGTTGTCCCTGAAGGCAGGAAAACCAATCAGTGAGTCAACGGCATTAGGATATAAAAGGTAATGGGAAACCACCGCCTTTCATGACCAGAAACAATGTCTGATCAACCTTCAGGGTCACCATAGCCCTGTTGATTGCCAATTTTTGGGGCCAAAAATATTATTAAAAAGCTTACCGTCCTCAAAATTGGACAATGGGATAAAACAAGTTCATAGTCGCTTTAACTAATAGAGTGTTAAGACTGCGGGACTGCAGGAAGTCGAAAAAGCTCAGACAAGAACCCAATCAGGAACTTTGTTTCATTTTTGAAGGTTCGAGGCAAACTCAACCTTTCCTTCCACCCATCCTAGAGTAATACTTCAAATCAAGATTCTTATCCCAGCTGTTTCGGGGAAAAAAAGGACCTCAAAATCTAAATAATGTAATTACTGCGAAAGGGCTCCGAACGCCGCAAACGCCACAAACGCCACGGTCAAAGGATTTTGAGGTCGAACGGAATCTAGAACGCGAATCCCATCTTCTTCCTTCACGTTCTCTCTTGAATTTCCCTAAAAATTGAATTCCAAGGCATTTCCGATGTCACGTCTTCAGTCTTGTCGAATTTTTATTTTTATTTTCGGAAAAATTCTCTCTCTTTCCCACCTCCGCGAAACCGCCACCCCACCCTACTCCCACCTGCCTTCGCCAGTTTCCTCCAGAAAACAATTTCATTAACAGAATTCCAGAATTTTCGGTTCGCGTTAAATGAAATCGCGATTCGATTATGAATGAAAAAGGTAACTCCCTCCCTCCCTCCTCCTCCACCGCCTCCTCCAACTCTCTACTCTCTCCTTGTCCTCCTTCCCTTTTCATCCCGACGCCTGTTTTTATTCACCGGTCCACCTCCCTTTCCGTGTAACAACTATTTTTGAAAATTTGAAAACGTGGTCGTGACATCCCTTTCGCAACAGGAACCCAATCCGAACCTTTACATCCCCTCTCTTGATAACTTGATGTTATCTAGCTCTCGTTCGAAACATATCTGAGGGGAGTTTTATCTGAAGAAACTTTGAAGATGTCTGAGAATGAAACAAGATCAAAGAGGAAAGGAAACCTGAACCGAAGAGTATTCGTGAAATTCAAAACCCATCGGAAGAGGAGAGGAGTGTGAGACGTGTCTTTGTCAAAAATGTTAGCAATGTTGACATTAATAGTAATAACACAACTAACAGTTATATAGGATCAAAGAGGAAAAGAAACCTTGAGAGAACTATACTCAGGAAATTCAAAACCATGTCGGGAGAGTAGGAGAAGAGAAAGTGAAGAAGTTTATTTGATCACAGAAGGTTTAAATGTGTTACTAATAATTGTAGTAACATTACTAACAGTAACAGTAAAATCTAAAACACATTTGCCCGACGTTAATGTCGTTTTCCATCTTTAGATCTAACATGATGAGAAAGAGAGAACTTGAACTAACTGCCATTAGCTAATCAGGAGCTTTGACTACCACCACTACAGGCCTCTCCGATATCTGTCAATCATAATTATAGCTGTACAGTCGAGTTTTAATCCCATTTTTCACCCCTTTTTGGATATAACAGGATACAGGAGGAGAATTTGAACTCACGACTACAACTTCTTAGTCTAGCACTTAACCACTACACCACAGACCTCCCACATATCTGTCGTTTAAGAAAGATCAAAGAGATAACGAACCCGAAGCGAACTGTACTCATGAAATTCAAAACCCTTTGGGAGAAAAGAGGAAGTGAGAAAGACTATTTACAGAACACTTCAAACTGTTAGTAGCTTTACTATCAAGTGTGCTAACTGTCTAACAGTAACATTCTTAAAAATGTCAGAACTCATGAAGATTTGAAAACCCAAAAGATTCAAAATTAGAAACGGAAATTGCAAACGGGCATAGAACACTGTCACTAATTTTTGTTTTTAATATCAAGGATCTAATGTCATCAAATTTGGTGAAAATCAGGGGCAGACTAAAGCCTAGAAACCTAATCACGTACCTAGAGCTCGTAATATTTGAGACCCAAAATTAATGTTACCTATGTGCCGCTTTAGTCTTAGTCCGCCACTGTTAGAGCCCTCGTTGTAGACCTTATTGTAAATACCTTATCTATAAGTCAAGTATAAGTTAGTTATACAAGTAAATTCAAGCTTTTCATTATATACAACAGACATAGCGCAATCTGCGACTACTGCCACAACCGCAGAACTTTAATGCGATGCCCGATTTGGGCTGTAGAACGACTTTAGAAATAAAATATTGCCTAGGTCCCGATTTAACCTTAGTCCGCTCCTGGTGAAACCCAAAAGAAGAAGGAGTTTAATAATACACATTTCACGTGATTAGAATGAAAGTGAATAAGAGTTACAGTAAATGTTCCTCGTAGGCGAGGGGTATACTTCACGTATTTCACAGAAACCGTGCTTATGGGGTAGGTAGACAGCAGTAAGGAAGCCGACACTCAATTACCGCTACAGCAAATAATGAGCTTTCGGTGAACAAGAAAAAAACAGAAGAAGATCTTGAAAGATATTCCAACAAAAAAACCTGAAACTCCAACCAAAGGACGAGAAACCACTCTAATCTACTTTCACATTTTCTCTAGAGACTCTAATTAGATCAGCATTTCGGTGAAAAGAAGTTCTTATGACTAAAAAAAAAGAGAAGAAAAATTTTCCCTCAGCAAAAAACCGTTTCTTCCGACAGAGAAAAACGAAATTTGAAGGGAATTCAATTGAATAAAATAAAATAATTCCGAAAAACCTGCTACGACTTTCTCAAGGTAAAATAAAAATTTTTCGTTTTCCCTTTTCCCGATTCGATTTGGGAAACAAAAAATTTTCCCCGGAAAAACCAAAAAACCTTAGAATTTGACTCAAAAACGATGGAGAGGTTCAAAGTAGAAAACACGGCACGAGACTGAAAGGCGAAAACGAGGGAAAAAATGGGAAAACTTTTGATTTCCTAAGAGCTCATGCTCAGTCGGTTTTCGGATGGCAGTGGCGGCGGCGGTGGTGGTGGGAGGTAGAGGAGTGGAAGGAAAGATAGGAGGCCGCCATTGTTGGACTTGACAAACCAAAAACAATCGACAACCTAAGGAAGAAGAAAATTATGGCCTTCACACTTTGAGACTTTAATTTAGAGGGAAGAAAAGTTTGAGATCGTGATGAAAGCTTTCGAAAAAGAAATCTAATCTTCACGCGAACGGATATGACTTCCTTTTCCTTCCCTCTCAACCTACCCAACCTACCCTCTCTCCATCCCTTGTCCTTTCCTAATGTTTGTTTACACTCAGACACAGTATAGATATAAAAATAAGAAAATTTTCCAAAACGATTTAGGGTTTATGTTGTCGCTTGGTAAATACCCCCCAGGCTCCAAATGAGTTGCTAAATTTGGTTCGGAAATTTTATATTTAATCTATATTATATACTTAATTTAATATATATACCCCAAATTTTATATTATAGTTGAGTTTTGATCCCGTTTTTCATCCTTTTAAGGGGGTGTAACACGATACGGTAGGTGGATTTGAACCGTAACTTCTTAGTACGGCCCTTATAGTTATATATATAGTATGTATTATAGTATAATTATATTTTTTGTAAATTATTTATCATCAAATAGAGATAAGAACTTCTGAGTTTGAAATCAGTCCCATGTAAGGCTAACTAAACTACACTACCGGCGTAGCGGTGTCGTGGTTGTAACCAAGAACTAACTCTTTGAGGTGGGTGTCCCCGTAGAGGGAACATCTCTAAATTGTCGGTATTTTTCGCAACGGGAACCTTCGAAAACTACAAAAATGACAAAATACTATCATCCCCCATGTCTCGTGATTCAAATGAGTCACTTCGTACTCAAACTTCTGACGCAGACGGACTAATTCGTCGACAGTGTGTTGGGCAGGAATCAGGAATTCAGTCACCTGATTCATCTCTCTCCGATGGGCCTCTTTGTCTGCCAGTTTTCAAATTTCATTGAAGCACGGTCCACGAAGGGGGTTTTCCAGGGCAAACCCCCACGTCCCATTAAGTCCCAATTCTGTGAAATTTGTACCCAAAGCCTAGGACCTCATATCGATGGCAAAACACCATTTTTAGAACATTGCAAAGATTAAAAATTTTTATATTCTTAGTATGATTATAGTATTAAATATATCAAACAAATTTCAAAAATTCTGTATGTTTTAACACCTACATACTGAACTTAAATCCTGTACAAAAAAAGTAATTCGAAACGATAGATTTGCTCCTACTCACTGGTACTCCAGCAAGTGACATGACCGACCGCAAAGAGCTAAACTACATACTTAAAGGAAGGAATTCATTTCATAATTATTGCACACTTTAGTCAAGAATCTATTCCAAAAATTATGCGCACCCTTGTAAGGAATTTGTTTAACTAATACTATACTCTGTCATATGAAGTTCATTTCGTAATTCATGCACACTTTCGTATGGAATCCAGTTCATGAATATGACACACTGATTAAGAATCTATTTCAAAAATATTGCACACTCTCATCAAAATTTCATTGTAAAAATAATACTCACATATGCAGACCTCATTTCACAAGCTCTCCCGCTTAAATGTTATTTATACAAAATCCTCACGGTTGATTTGGCAACTCATAATTTTTTAAATTTATGTCAAAATGTTATAATTGTTATAATTTTATGTTACGAGTTATAAGGGAGTCTATGTCTAAATATACCATATACTGCTTTTTAGTATACCAAATCAGCAGGAGATCTGTGGTGTGATGTTTAGGTACGAGCCTAAGAAGTTATAATCGCGATCCTGTTATACCCAAATAAGGCTGAAAAACGGGATTAAAATTCAACTATAACTATAACTATAATATAGCAAATCGTTTAAAAATCAGCCCACAAACCTGAAAGAAACATTCACATCTTACTTCCCATCAGAGAAATTTTATATTTTTGTATTCCAAAGCCATTCAGTATACATTTCAATATATAATCCCTTCCCTTCCGGCGTAGTGATTCCAATCACGATCTCCAAATCCATTCTCCCACAAAAAAAGAGGAGAAAATCCCTTGATACCTTTCCTCTCAAAACAAAAACTACAAAACTACAAAAATAAAAGAGAGAATCCGATTTCCTCATTGTTTCATCGTTATCCGATACGAAAGAACCCAAAACAATTTTCTTTTCCTCTTGTTCGAAAGATTTCGAACAACTAAGACAATAAAAATCCGGAAGGAGAAGAAGAAGATGGAAAGCTTTCTGTGAATAGTTTTCCCAGAATGAGTAACCGGAAACCCTGGAGAATAATAACTAGTTAGAGAGGGAAGAAGAAGATCGTTAAAAAAAAAAGATAAAAAGGAGGCAAAACCGTGTCCGCGAAAATCGAGAGAAGAGGCCAAAAGCTCGGCTTATAAGTTTTGAAGAAAGAAGGAAGCGAATGGGAAAAAGGGAAAATTGCTTTCCCGAGGATTTTTAATAATTTAAAATTCATCTATGTGGGAAAGTGGATAAGCTAAAGGAGTTACCCAGGCATTTTACGAGGCGGGGGATGAAGATGAGGATGAGAAAGAGATTTCAAGGTTGCCCATAAAAAAAATTCTTCGCTCTCTTTTGGGTTCCTCGAATGAATTTTTAAAAAGGAACCGGAAGGATCTCCTCCCTCTCTCCAAAAATATCGATTTACATCATGTTTTATAAAATTATAACTCAGCGCTTTGAATTGGCATACCAAACCAAGTGCGAATAGGAGTCACCTTTCGAGTGGATAGGACTAAAGACAAAAACAAAACACATTCACAGCTCTGAGCGCCGCTTGACACTAAACAGAATCGAGGCAAAACATAAATAAGAGGAACTTATACCCAGAACAACCTCAACACCGTCAGACTTCCGCAGTATTAGAGTCTACTAACTGCAACAAAACATACAGAACAACTACACCCCCCGTCCCGCATACAAGAGTCATCCATAAACCTGTTAGACTGAACGGAAGGTAAAAGTTAAAGGTCATAAAAAGAAATCAGAAGATGGAAAAACGGGAGTCAATTAGCGGATAAATTGAACTTATTGATTACGAAAAAACTTTTCCAAACATCAGAAAGCTTTTAAAGACTGACCTTGACATTGACCAAACAAACGAGAATAGGCATACATAAAAGACTTGAAGATTCCTCAAAGTGTCCATCGCTAATTTCATATAGTCACGATCAACTATATAACCCGTATTGCTCAAACTGTATACTAGTCTAAGCCGGTAATCTGTATAGCCGTCAAATTCCAGTTTAGTCTTGAAACTGACCAGAGGGCTGTTATATTGTCTAGAATGACGATGAATGGCAAGTTGTGCTCACTACAACGAATTGAGAAGGAAACTAAGCATAAAGGTGGCGTTGGAAAAATTGGTTGAGGACTAAACAGGTCTGGAAAAGCTGGGAAATTGCTTCACTTTAGTTCAGTTATACTTTTTCCTTTTTGGTATAAAATCCTGAGAAGGATATACAAAAATATATTATTGCTGTTGCCGCCTTGAAAGCTCGAACGAGTTTCATTCAAGATCAAACGAAAGGCAGGTCGTGCAGGAAACGATATCGAAGCTGTCGGTGACAGCCGACAGCTTCTATATCGTTCTCGGTGTTCCTGCTACGACCTGCCTTTCGTTTGATCTTGAATGAAACTCGTTCGAGCTTTCAAGGCGGCAACAATTGTTATTACTATACACATACAACCACAAAACACCCATCAAACACAAATCATTTGTCGCACACTATAGTGCACACACAACAGCACTAGCACAGTGAACAGTATACAGACCATAAAAACAGAAACGCAACTAAAATACTCGGAAGTAACTCTGAACCACTTGGATCTATTGAACAAACGCAAACTACAATCCCTCACTACACTCACGAATGATCGGTTTCCTTATAAGTTAGTCTTCAGGTATATTCACCCCGCACTTCCTACAACTTCTCATAAATGGTGGGAGGTGTAGTGGTTAAGTGTCAGTCTGGGAAGTTATAGTCGCGAGTTCAAATCCTCCTCCCGGATCCTATTATACTCAAAAAAGGTCGGAACCGGGATTAAGACCCAACTATAACTTCCCACAAATCAAAGACAACAGGAGAACATTAAACCAAAGCTTCTCACAAATTCACTGCTTTAGTTTCTAGAAGGTGATGCCATCTGGTGAGATTTTCCAAAACTTCGAGGAAACGGGGAGCAGGAAAGACCGGTCGATATACAGTCAGCAGGTGTTCTTTCGCGTGTCCTTTTCTTTCAATATCGAAAGTTAATTTTCAGTAAGATAAGCTTCACCTACTTTGATTGCAAAAGCCATTCAAGGACACAACTACAAAAATCGTCTGCGAGCACCGATACAGGATCAAGGTCGTACCTGAACATTTGTTTCCCAAGTCGTCGGCAACTTAGTCTGGTTTTAATTAGGTCAAATATTTGTTCAGTGGGACTAAAGTAAATCCAGTCGAGTTGACAAACAGTTTCTCTGTCGGAGGGAAATTTTTGGAGGCCTATCCCCCCCACCTCAAAAACCTCACCCGAAAAACGTGATTTTTAAAGGTCGTTGCTGTTGGTGACCTTTTCTAAAATGTCGACCTCGATTTTCGTCTAGGAAATTCTAAACCGTGTTCTGCTGTCCTATGTTTCCTTCCTAATCTGGTTGATACATCTGATTAAATGAACTCACCTATAGCAGCCAATACCGACAGCAATGACTGTTACGACAGCAGCAGCGCTACAACCCGCAACAATAGCTAGAAGTAAGCAAAAATACATTCTTTACGACCCGTGACTCGAGTGTACCTAAGCCCACATGATTAATATTCAAAGCTCTCACCTGTAAAGTACAAGTCGGTCCCTTGCGAGTCGTCATAGACGCTGGTGACAGGCACCTGTCGAACTTCGGCAACAACAGGCGAAGAAGGAGGAGGGCTCTTAGGGTCGGTGTCCTCAGTTGGCAAGTCGCTTTTAAGATCGCTCACGATTTCCTGTAATATCTCTCTATACCTGTCTTCTAACGAATCAGACGTGGCCACATCTTGATAGAACCTTGGATCTGACGGTCCGACAGCAAATGGCTGCTCTTCCTCACTTTCGACTTTGCCTTTCGGGAGGCTGTAAGTGAAGGATGGGATTTTGGCCGTGGCGTAGGGTTTCGTGTCCATTACGTCCTTCGTCTTGTAGAGCGACTCCACGTCCGGACTCATCTCGTCTTGGACGGGCATTTTGAAACCCCGTTCCCAGCCATCTGAAATGATTGTCGGCCATTTTGAACTTGGTGGAGAAATAGCATGAATCATGAACAATGAAATTAGGTTGTTGAGTCCCTTATGAGTCTTATCACGAGTCTACTTCCTATGTAACAATCACTTTGATAAAAAAATTTTTTCTTTATGCTTCAATTAGTTACTTTCTAAACTTGACCCTTAAAAAAAAATAAATAAATAAGTATAATAATATACATAACGTGACCACTGTCTTAGAAACGACGCAGAATGATCCTATAAAACAGTTAGCTAGTCCACAACGATTATATTTTATAATAGTTTATCTATATTTACAGTTTTAATTAAACATTAATTTAACTTTTAGTAGTTCTGTGTTGTTTTTTCTAAGTAGAATTATATTACATATAGTATGAACGAAATTCTTTCCAAATGTGTGCATTATTTTTGAAAATAATTAAAAGTATTGTTCGTAATTTATGGAATGAATTACGTGTAAAGGTGCGGTATTTATAAAATGGATTCTTAATAAAAAATTATGAAGTGAATGGTTCTCGAAAGTGTGCAATATTTATGAAATGAATTCTCTTTAAAACCGTCCATTAGTTATAAAATGATTCTCAAATTAGAAATTATGAAGTGTACTCCTCGAAAGTGGCCATAATTTACAGAATGGATTTAGGGAAATGCCTGAAGAAGCACACCCAAATTAATAAATAAAATAAAATAACTTTAGAAAGGATTATTGTCAAAGTGTGCAGTATTTATGAAATAGATTGACTTTAAAATTGTAAATTATTTACGAATTGATTCCCATCCTCAAGATTATACAAAGTGAATGCTTCTTGAAAGCGGAAGAAGGGATTTACAGAAGGGATTCTTGACAAAAGTGTGTAGTATTTATGAAATGAATTCTACGTAAAACTGTGCATTATTTATGAAATAGATTTTTATCGAAATTATGAATTATTTATAAAACGATTCTCATCCTCAAAATTAGGAAGTGAATGACTCTCGAGAGTGTGCAATATTTATGAAATGAATTATCCAAAAAGCTGTTACTTTATTTTATAAGTAATGCACACTTTCATACAAAACCCATTTCAAATATATTGCACACATTCACAGAGAATTCGTTTAAAGATGTGATTTTCCTCTTTGCCAAAACTGTGTTTCCTAACAGGTGGCATTCGAGTTTACAGTAATCATTATTTACAATAAAAAGTGAATTCTTATCAAAAGTGTGCAGTATTTGTGAAATGAATTCTCATTGAAACTGTGCAGTATTTATGAAATAAATTCTAGTCAAAAGTATGGGTCATTCACAAAATTAAATCTTTGCCAGAGGTGTGCAACATGTATATAATAAATTCTTCACCAAACTGCGAGTTTATTTCATAAGTAATGCACACCTTTGCAGAGAACGCATTTCAAAAATATTGCACACATTCACAGAGAATTCCTTCAAGGTTATAATTTCCCTCTCAATCGAAACGGTGTGGTGCCTGACAGGAGCCATTCGACTCGCTGAACATAATACCTTGATTTCAGGAACAACCGGAAAGGTTTACACACCGCTTCAATCCCCAAAAAAATTTGATTCAAACGTTTTTAACATGATACTCTATATACATGTTGTCTATTAGAGATTGTTCCGGTTAATTAATTTTTACAGAAAAGTACAAAGATTAGTTTTTGGAGGATTTCTTTGAGCGAAGCAGCGATTACAAAGAAGTTTTATTGCAGTTGTTCTTATCACAAGTAATCGTCGAGATCATTCACATTAGTAATGCAAACTTTGTGGTTTCCTGTTTCTTCCTGTGGTCTCAGGTTTATTCTATTTACACAACTTTAAGAGACAAAACAAATAATCAAAACAACACTTCAACAGCCACAACCTCCTCATTTAGTCAACAAGTTTTAATATTCGCCGATACACCTGCTGACAAAGGGTGTTTTTATTTATCTTGACAATTCCTGACGCAAAACGGTAATCCCTATCAGAATTAACATTTCTGTCATATGGAGTCAAAGTCAAAGTTTCCTGCCCACCTAAAAAATCATTTGTCGGTGATGTAGCAAAGGAAAACATAAAAGACGTGACGCGTTATAATATTTTAAACAATTTTGGGTTTTTTCTTGGTTGAATTAGACATCTGATGAATAAAAAGAAATGATATCATGCTGATGCTAAAAGATTCAAAGTCGACAGGATTAATAAACCGTCCATATGTTTTAAAATCCCATTACGTAAATACCACCCTTTTGTAACGCGTATCAAATTTGTCATATTTTAAGCGATTGGATTTCCATTGGGAGAATCTATGAATCGTTTAAATTTGACAGATCCTTACAAACTCCTAATGTCAAAGCGGCTAATTTTAATGATAAATATACTACACGAAAAATGTTTGTAAAAACTTACATGGAATAAACTCCGATTTGACAACACTTCCAAACGATAAAACCGCCACCAATGAGAAACTTAATAACGCGCTTTTCATAATGTTTCACGGTTAATAAACGTATAGTAAACCGTACCTGAAAACCATACGGTTTTAATTTAGAAACATTTCCCAAAATAAAGCTCGTAAATCGATAATCTCCAACAGTCAAGGAGTCGACCAAACAAACGAATTTTAACGTTTGCGCACATCAATTTGATTGACGCAAGCATTGTCGTGGCAGCAGACGATTCTGTTTGGCGGTTATATCAGCTGCCAAGATGGCGAAGTAATCAAGTTTTTGTCAACAGTAGTTCAATCAGCGTAGATTATTTTTTGTCTAAGGGTGTTTTTTGTATTATTTATTAGACATGACTCAAGTAGATAAGTTAAGGATATATTTTGTTCTTCCCAAAGACAATGCCACTGAGGAGGACTACTCGTCGGAGATGAAATTAGTTTCGCAAATGGTGGTCAAGTATGGGGGTTATACTGAATGGATGACACCTTCAGAGTGTATCGCTCATGTGCCTCAAGATAAAGATGTTTTTGTTTTGATAAATTCGAGGGGAATGCTTTTGAGAAAATGAAACTGACTTCATCAAAATACGTGTATGTTTTAGTCCTTAATTTAAAAAAAAAATGTAAAGCTTTTAGTCAAACTGTTACTCATACTAATTTGGTTTATTCAGAAGTTTTGTTTATTCAAGTTAAAATTTTACTTTGAATCATATCAAACTATTAATCATAATCATATCATGCATGGCAATGTGATGTTCTGTTGCTGAGGTGTGTTTTTGTTTTTTTTATTGCAGAGTTTTAGGTTCACGCTGTTTACTGACATGTATCACAAATGGGAAGTCAATACCTCCAAATCCATACCCAATGTTTACAGAAGGTATGAGAGATCTTTATATCACATGTAGTGGATTTGATCAATCAACCAAAAAACAAATACAAGAAAAAGTACAATACATGAGTGGCTATTATGATAATTCGCTCAGAAGCATAATCACACATCTAGTAGCTAAGAATAATATATCAAGTAAAGCCATTCAAGCCTACAAAAACAATATAAAAATAATGAAACTGTCTTGGATAGAAGATGTATGGCAGCAAAGTTTAGTGAATAATGTAAATGGAAGTGATCATATTTTTGATAAACACATTTCCCCGTTATTTAACAACTTGTATATCACAACATCAGGGATTCCCAAGCGGGAGAAAGATAGTCTAAGGGAAACAATCGAGAACAATGGTGGAAATTTCATGGGAACTCTAGAGGGGAATGTTACAGACATTGTCCTTCTTACAAAACCAGAGGGTGAGAAGTATAAATTTGCAAAAACTTGGAACATTACATGTGTGAAACCTCTCTGGGTTTATGACTGTATTGATGCCAAGGCCATACTACCATTTAAACAGTATTTGATTGACTCTGGTAAACCGAAATCATCAACACCTAACAAGGAAAACTGTACAGCTAATTTCTCTGCCAATTTTACTGCCAATTTATCTGTAATTAACAATCCTTCATGTGAACAGAATAAATTTATTAGTCAAGTGGATGAAACAAAAGGAACATTGAGTGGAAGAAGTGATTTTCAAACACCAAGAGTACTTAGCAATCCAGAACAGTTAAGAGTGGTCAATAAAAATATTAGAAGCTATAGTTCGAGAGTGATAGACAATTTATTTAAAAATCTTAAAGATTGTAGGCTGTTTATTGATGGTCTCAACATCTACCTGCATGGTTTTCATTCTGATGACGTTGAAAAACTAAAAATTATTCTCAACAAAGGTGGAGCAACTCGTTTTAATGAAATCTGCGAATCGGTGACTCATGTGATAGCAGAAAGAGGGGATGATGATTTGGTAGGTTTTGCTAGGTACGGAGCATATGTTCTTTCAGTTGATTGGCTTGTTGAAAGTATGAGATTGAAATCTCCCGCAAATGAGAAGAAATATTTATTAGTGAACACGGTGTCAAAGCCTTCGGAACCACCTTCGCCCATGAGTAAGCACGGAGCTCAGCTTTTGTCACAGAGTGACGGAGTGCCTTCTCAGAATCCTCCATCACTTGCCCGAGAGGAGAATGGCAACGAGAAGCTATCTCAAGTTGATGAATTGCTTTGCAAGTATAGTTTTTCGCAGCCGGGTCATGGTTTGGATCAGCCTGATTTAACTGCTCCTGCTGTCGCTACGACTTCTGCCGCTCCTCCCACCACCACACCTTCAAATACTACAAATAGATCTGAGGCCTCTGCTAGTCGGCCTTCAGAATGTAGTATGGATGACTTTTTTGAAGGTCTGACTTTTTTCTTATCGAAAGACTTATCAGAGGATGAAATTAAATTTTCGGAAGATGTGATCACCGAAAGAAGAGGTTACATTGTTGGGATGCGTGATCTAGGAGTACCCGACTTTGCTGTGGTCCCTGTTATAGGAGCTTCTCTTTCGGAAGTAACGGCCAAAGAAGTGGTGAATATTTATTTTTTAAAAGACTGTTGCGCAGAAGGGTGTCTTCTATCTCCACGTTACTACCACCAACCTGTTGCTTGTGTTAAAAACTCGTACCCTTTGAAGAACTGCGTCCTTTCCGTAAGCAATTACATTCACGGCGAGAGGGAATTCATGGAAATGATGATCGAAACTTTAGGCGGTATAGCTCAGTCCTTGCTTGCCAGAAAGGCCAAACAGGGAGCTTTAAAATCGACGCATTTAATCTGCGCCGAGGCCCAAGGACAGAAGTATGAAGGAGCTATTCGATGGGGACTTCCGGTCGTTCATCACGATTGGCTTTTAAAATGTGCGGCACTTGGTGTACGAGTTTCTGAAAAGCCCTACCTGGTTGGAGATAGTAAATTGAACTTTGTCACACCCGCCGAAAGTAGAACTTTGGCGGAAGTAAATCAGTCAAAAGCTTCGAAAACGACAAACTCGACCCAAGTGTCAGACACAACTACGAACAGAGGAACGTCGAACGATACGAATTCAGGCAGTATGGCTCCTCAACCATCTCACATCCGTTTTCCGGAAGGTTTCGAGGTCTGCAAGACGACGACACCAGTTCACAGTGCCATAGCAAGGGTGAAAGCAACGGAAACACCCAAGAACAACAACAGTCCCGATCCCAATCGAACGGTCACGCCTACGTCTCCCTATGGAGCGTTTTACGGAAAGGGAAGTCCGACACCGGAAACGAGAAAGCGATTTTTGAAGTGGATGAATCAGGGAGCGGAATTTCCTTTGGATCCACCGACGAGGCCTCTGAAAACAAACCAGAGTCCACCCCTCCGTCGGATCTCATCTCCCGTCATTTGGAAATGCTGAAGAGGAAACCGGAGGAGCTTCCGCCTGATTCACCGGTGGCGGTTCCTTTCAAAAAATTGAGTTTGGTTCCACCGGAAGGAGCGGGGGAGGATGAGAAAAACGAAAACTCAGAATCCCTTCGTACGGCACTGGAAAAAATGAAGAGGATTGAAGAGAATTTTGCTAAGAATGGTATCAAGTCACCGTCTTCTGTGAAAAAGACAATCGACTCGGAAAGACGTCACATGGTCGTCGTAACCGAATCCCAGGTACACACCGAAGTAGGCTGGGAAGACCCGGTGGAAAAGGAAGTAGCTTTGGTCAATTTAGAAAAAGCTGCAGCGGAAGAAGTCAAACCGAAAGTTTACATGTTTTCCTGCATCAACGATCAGCTAGAAGAAGCCAAGAAGGTGGTGGAACAGCGTGGAGGGGTAGTTTCTTCTATATTCTACTTCGACTCTTCTGCGACACATTTAATCGCGGGGAGTCTAGTCCGAGCGGAAAAACTCATGGGCAGTATAGCAGCTGGCATCTGGGTGTTACATCCGTCCTATGTGGAAGCTCTCAAAAACGCAAAAAGTGTTTACGACGTGCCGGAAGAAGACTACGAATGGGGAGGTCCTAAGTTGAAACTTCACTGCAAAGATATGACGGATTCGAGCATGAAAGACTTCGCGGAATGTTCGTACTTTTGGAGAACGGCCGTGAAGAGTGGCCGGCCTCGACCTTTCACAGGAATGAAAATACTGTTACATCTCTTTCAGCTAAAGTATGAATCGTTCAAAAGACTGATCGAAGCGGGAGGAGGGTTGGTGGCGAAAGGACACCCTCCCAACTATCATCAAGTCGATGCTAATTATTGCGTGTACGAGGCAAATTCTGAAAAAATCAATTTCGAGTCATTAGCTAGACAGAATGTTAAATGTGTTGGGCTCTTCTTTATAGTCGATGTCCTGTTTAGAAGGAAAGACGCTGTTGAGAAGAACCTGATCCCTGAATTCTCACAGTACTTGGAGAACAAGGTTTGAAAATCAAAACGGCGACTGTAATCAGTTTGTTAATCATCTTCCATTTTCTATCTTTTCTTTCTATACTGAGCACTTTTAATTTATAGCGTGCAGAGGACTGATTTATAGAGATACAAAATATAGTTGTTAACTATTCCGAATGCAAGTAACAAAGGTTCAACTTGAAACCCCTGGTGAGCGAGCCCCTCAAAGGCTAATATAGACAGATGGAAACTTATCTAATACCAACAGACTATTCAACAGTTTATGAGCAGGTGCGACTACAGGAGGACTGACCAAAACCGCTGTAATTAGATGTAAAAGTTAGTTTTTAGATAAGACAAGCGCTAAACAACACAAGACCTGCAGAAATTCATACAGTTCAATGCTTTAGTTTTCATAGTGCTTTCATACAGTTCTCATCTCATTGAACAGTAGAGGAATCTGTTGTGAATTTGTAATATTTACAAGGATCAAAATAGTTTTAGTGCTGATGGCATAATATACAGAAGATTTTGGTTCTTTGACCGGAGTAACATCATCTCTACCTATTGGCTGTAGGCCGAGGAGGAATGACCGTCATTCATGGTTCACAATTTGGAACTTGACTTAGAGAGAAGGTTTACAAGGATTTTACGGCAATTCCAATCTGGTATTCCATGGTGCGGAAAAAGAAGACACCGGATACAGTCGTGCTCCTAGGTCTTGGAAACCATTTCCATATTCCAAGACCCAAACGGAAACACAGTTCCATTATGGAGACCTTTGAAGATATCTATAAAGCAGAGGAAGGAAAGAACAGATTTCCCAAACGTTTCAGCATGATCTAAGGACCAATTGTTATCGGAATCTATGCCGTTTATTCTCTCAAAAATTAATAGACGGATAGTTAACATTTTTAGCTTATAAGCAGTTAGGTTTTTTTAAAAACGAGTATCAGAAAATCTAAGATGTAAGGGCCAAGTCGAAAAACCTTTTTAATTGTATATATAGAATTTATAGTAGTAATGATCACTTGTTAGTTTTTAAAGATACATCATAATCACTTTATACTTTTAAATGATTTCAATAAATATAATTTATATTTTATTTATTTATTTTCAATTTGTTGTCAGATAATTTCAGGTTGCAGTCAATGATTATTACAGACACAAATGAAACTGTTAACCTGTTTTGGATTGTCTTTTGATACAATAACCAATTGAGATATTCTAAAACATCAAAACAGCACTTAAAGGAAAGCACTTTTTAACATCCAATTGATATATATAGTGATTCATTCCACTTAGAAACACACTCAAAAATTTGTGAAAACAGAAATTCATTTTTAAAACACCCTGTCTTGATATCCACTATCCATTGAAGTAGATGGTTTGGCAGCTGACCCAGCAGCACCAGCTCCACCTTGATGATGATGATGAGGTCTCATATGTCCTGGACGACGAGGTGGAGCCAAATACTCAAACATACTTTGTGTGTGTTGAGCTAACATTTTCGAGAGATCACTTGGCATGGGATCAGACCAAAAGAAATCATGATTTAATGCTGAATCAGAGTCTAGTCTTTTAGATGGATCTAACACTAATAGTTTATCTAATAAGTCACACGCGTACATTTCTTTTACATAAGGTTTTAGACGATCTTTCACTTTTCTCTTTTGACCCTTCGGCAAGTCCATTTTATTGTAAAGTTCTAAGTTTTCAACACCAGGCCACACTTCTGGAGTGATTGATCCACATAGCTGAGAAATTAGAGTTAGCTGTTGTTGCTCAGTACTCCCCTGCATGATTGGACTTCTTGTCCACATTTCAGCCATTATGCAACCAGCACCCCAAAGATCAACAGGTGGACCATAACACCTATCACCAAGTAGTAGTTCTGGTGGTCTGTACCATAGAGTTACCACTCGGTTGGTGTACCTGAGGACATCAAAAAACCTTAACCATCAGTCTTTTAGTCTCTGGCTAACACCATAAAAGGTAATAATTATGATGAATTTACCTTTGTATAAGGCCACTTTTATTGGCACTAAAAGCTCTGGCTAAACCAAAATCGGCAAGTTTCAACACTCCTAATTTAGTTATTAATACATTTGCAGCTTTCATGTCCCTATGCAAAATTCTATTACTGTGAATAAAATAGAGTCCATTTAAAAGCTGTTGCATGACTTTTTTTATTTCTCCAAGGCTGAACTTAACATTCACATTTGAGAGCAATCCTGCCAAATCATGTTCACAGAATTCAAAAACTAAATAAAATGTTGAGCGATATCTGTTTGTTAATGTTGCTTTTGTCCTACAAATTTCTATGAGGTTAACCACATTTTCATGCTTTAGAAGCTGAAGTATTTTTATTTCCCTGAGTGCAGTGATTGGAAACTGTATAACAAATAAAAAAACAAAATATTACTAACTTGAAAACCATCAATGAATTCTTTGACTTGGGTGAATGACACTTCAAACCCCAAATTGGTTCAAAAACTCACCCCTTCTTTCTCATTGTCCATCAGAACTTTCTTCATAGCCACAAATTTTTTTGTATTTTTCTTTTCACGGGCTTTGAATACCTCACCAAAAGTTCCCTGCCCAATTTTGGCCACTTTCTCATACTTGCTGGCTTCGTCACAGAATTGAAATTCATAATCCTCGATATATTTCTCCTTTTCCTTTATGTTCATTTTCAGCTAAAAACCTTTGAAAACGCGTCTCGAGTAAAAAACTTTCATGCTAAGTAGGGAAAATTACTTACAAAATAAATCCAACGATGTGTGTGTTTTGTAACCTTAATTCTGTTACATTTACGTAATGATCTGGTTCCACGACGAAACGTGGCGCGAGATCTAATTGAAGGAAATTTACGAGAAACAAGTCGACTCGGTACAAAATTTTTGGTCACGATTGTTGAAAAATGGCTGCTTTTAGGTATCTTTGGGAATTTATGTTTAGTCCAACTTTATACAAAGTATATAATGACGGCCGATTTCAGGTGAGATATAATACTTGTAACATCACCTACGTTTAATTTAAATCGAATTGATTCGATCTAAAAATCAAACCAATTAGTTTTCAAGTCAAAACAAATCGATATTTCAACATCATCTGTTCGTCCAAAGGTCTGATGAAGCAAAATATTTACAAATCATTAACAGAGTGACCACTGATGATGCATTTTAATTATTGCCTACTTCGATGAAGGCTTGCCAGTTCTATGGAATTTTTTAAACATGTTTAACTTAATATGATTTTATTAATGGTTTAGATGTCGTTTTTTTATTTAAAAACGAACTCGACTTAAAATTTAAAATATCACGACCAAAATCCGCCTGACATTGTTTTTTCTTTTGTATTTATTCCATTTTGAGAGGATTTCGTAATGACATGCCAAAAAAAGCTTAATTGAATCATCATATTTCCATATTTTGTTTGTTGAAAATCATTTGAGAAGTTTTGTTTCATTTGTTTTTTATTTAATTTTTTTCAGTATGTATATAAACCAAACTCACTGGAAAAATTGGGTGACCAAGTCATTAATTCTGTGAGTATGACATAGTCAACAGGAAAACTTCCAAATAATGTCTGTAAAGTTTGAACTTCAATACAATTATGAATACCAATTTGTGTGCAAAGAGTTCAAACCCTCAAAAGAGTTCAAGTTTTAAGTTTTATTCTTGATTTATTATGAATTTAAATTCAATTTTTTTTTTAGTTTTCTGTTATGTGGAATATCACACTTTATTCCTCACCACTGATCGCAACAGTTATTTATAAAAAAGGTTATATTGTATTCGAAAGCTTGGCTTTAGTCACAAAATTTCTCATTGGACTCGGGTTAATTTTATCATCATCATATTGCATTAGAGGATTGGGTAGAATTAATAATCCAGCTTATATTAATTTTTATGAAGTTTTAGTAGCAGCTAAGAAATCATTAGATAAGGACACAAAAGTGAGTTATTCAATGTGTTTTGTGTTATTTGAGGTGTTGTTTTTGTTTTTTAATTTTTGTGGTATAAATTGGTTTTTATTTTGATTTTAGAAAGCTCTCTGCAGCTTTGATTTCGAGTTCAAAGATTGGCCAGTTGATTTTAGATGGAATGATGTTGAGGTGTAAGTTTGTTTATAATTTGAACTTTATAGTTACAGTTGAGTTTTTATCCAGTTTTTCACCCCTCTTTTGGGTATACAGGCTACAGGATGAGGCTTTGAACTCATGACTGTAACTTCTTAGCCTGGCATGAAAAATGGAATCGAAACTTGGAGATCCATTGTTACCAACTGTTCTGGATTATGATTAATTGTTTTGCGGAGTTGGCTGTCTGCTGTCATGTAAGCCTTTAGAAAATTTTAAGTCTAAATTTGGATGTTACAGCGACGACGGTCGTGCTAGGTTTTACGCCGATCGACCTCCCACAAGTAACTCAACTTATGACACAATTCTCTCACTACCATGTCGTATTCTCAGCTTCTTAGCTGCTCACACATTTGGTATTAAAATGGTTTATCCGGGTTCCATTCGTTCCTTACAGTATTTTATGTGTAAGTGTCATCATTTTCATTTATTTTAAGTTTTAAGTTTTAAAATAACCAAAAATTTTATTGTCTGTTGAAATTCAGTTAATGTTATTCTTGGAGGAAGAGCGAAACTCGTTACTGATTATGGAGCTGAGAGATTCAAGCTTAGAACTCGAGACGGTAACGATATCGATTCAATATTCGTCGACAGACGAGGACGTCACGGAAATGGAAATATTCTAGTCATTTGCTGCGAGGGAAATGCCGGGTTTTACGAGCTTGGCATCGCCATGACTCCGATCGAAGCGAATTATTCCGTTTTGGGTTGGAATCATCCGGGTTTTGGAGGAAGCACGGGCTCTCCGTTTCCTTCGCAGGAGCAAAACGCAGTAGACTGTGTCATGCAATTCGCCATTTATAGTTTGGGATTCAGTCCTGAAAATATTATTTTATTCGGTTGGAGCATCGGAGGTTACACGGCATCGTGGGCTGCCATGAATTATCCGGATATTAAAGGAATGGTAAGCACTTTCAGTTTGAAGACTCAACCCTTATATCATTCAGCCCAATAACATTGACTTATCCTGTTCTCAAGTTGTTCACTAAACCAGTGGTCATCCAAAAGAGCCAAATATAAACTATACAAAAATGAAATTTGTTCAAAGAGCCATTTTTGTAAGCTTTGCTGTAGAGACAAGCTCTGCTAACACATTTTGTATAAGATAATTAGTGCTGGAGTCTCGAGCTTGTCTTTTGCTGAATACTGTATGTCTTCCGTTAAAGCATGTATGGAATGAATTCTGTACATTGCTTTTAAAATGATTTCTACATCAATTACTGTAGTGCATTAGGATATTGATGTGCATTACTTTTGAAATGAATTACCCATTGATGTTGTGCATTACTTTTGAAAGGAATTTCACCACCATAGTAAGCATCACACACACTTCTGTGACAAAAAATTTTAATATTTCAAAATTTTCATGAAATTTTTATAAATAATATACACTTTTAGTTTCTGTGTTAAGTATATGATATAAAAGTAGAATTGATTTCATAAATAGTGCACACTTTCATGAGCAATTAAATGTCATGAATGTTACTCGGCAGCTTATAGCTTCAATTACTATGTGACCTTAAATTTCATTGAAAAACATTAAATGAAACTTGGTATCATACTTATATGATGATAATATTTGGTTCATAAATAACACTCTAGACCTGTATTAAACAATTTATGAAAAGCCACAGTCAAAGAGTACAAGAACCTTAGGTCACCGACCTTTGCACTAAACTAATAACTTTTGGTAACCTTTCAGATTCTCGATGCCACCTTCGACGACATATTGCCGTTAGCCCTACCACGAATGCCGAGATCATGGGAACCGCTTGTAAAGCGAACAATCAGAGATTATTTTAATTTAAATGTTTATGAACAAATGTCAAAGTACAATGGACCTGCTACATTTATCAGAAGGACAGAAGATGAAATCATCTGTACCGAGTAAGTAAATGAGACTGGAATGAGGGGAAATTGAAAGGTAAAGGTTGTCAAATGAAAACAAAGAGTTAATGAGATTTAATTTCACAAAAGTAACATTCTTAAAACGAAATATATATATATAAATAAATAAGTAATAACACTAAATTAATAATTATGTTTCAAATGACAGTAAACATAACTTGAAACCTGATTTCCCTCATCGTTTGTAGATTACTATGATTGGTATAAACAGTTTTACTGAATTATTGTAGTTGGTGTCTGTTTTAACTGTGATTGAAGTTTTGGGAAAGGGGAGTCGAAACATATTGTTTATTTTGAAAGTGGTATAAGTTCATTGCTTTTTTGCTTCAAGCAATCTAGTCTTAGTGTTTTAGTCAGTTGAAAACTTGAGTTGTACTGATTTTGGCAATGTCTTAAAGAAGTTATAAATATGTTGTGTAGGGATTTAACTAAAATAATATATTCTTTATGAGTTGTACAAGGACTTACACCATTGTCATAATTACTAAGGTGTAAAAATCATTTAGTTTCAATAATCAACAATTTAATTTTACTTGATATACATGTGTTTTAGTCTGAATTTTGTTTGGTGGTGTTTTTTCTGTATTTTGTACTAACATTTCCGGAAATGTTAGTACAAAATACAAAATAACTGGAGTTTGATTCGTTGACTAAATTTTCAATTGACCAAAGCATTTGGATATTTGAGAACACCAACTGTGAATTATTTGTTAAATTATAACTAAGTTATACGATTTGTTTATTTTCAAAGAGACTGAACTTATACCATTTTCAAAATAGGTTTTCATTATGTAAAATTTAGACCTGTTTTAGAATTTAGTTTAAGAATTTTTTAGAACGATTTATTTTTAGTCGACAATTACGTACTTACTATCTAAGAAAAATCCGCTTATACCATTTTTATAATTAACTGTCACGGAGTTTGATTCATTGATCCATCTTTAATTGATCAAAACATCTGATTGACAGCGACGATTGTTAAACTGTAACTAAATTATATGATTTGTCTGTTTTTAAAGGGCTAGACTTGCGCCACTTCCAAAATGAATGGTTCATATATCTCTCTTCTGTAAAATTTTTAATTTTAGTCGTCGATGCCAAGTGCTTACTTACTGATTTTAAGGAAAGTCCACTTAAATCACTTTAATAGTCAGTCATGATGAAGTTTGAATTTTTATTGACCAAAGCATCTGGATATTTGAGAACACCAACTGTGAATCGTAACACGCGAACACTAAATTATGAGATTTTTTTTTAAAGTGGACTTAATTCACTTTCAAAATAAACGGTTTATATAATTACTTGAGCTTTATTTTGAAGTTTTGTTGAAATATTCACAAAACACGATATGTTGTTAGATGGGGCTTTAGCTACATCCTTTTCTCTTATGAACTTACACCACTATCAAAATAAACGGTTTAGTGTTGAATGATTTCTTTTTTGTTTTGTAGGGAAGGGAATATATCAACAAACAGAGGAAATCACCTCGTGGCAAAGTTCCTAAAGCACAGATACCCAAGAATCATAGATGATAAAAGGCAAAATTTGCTGAATGAGTGGCTGGCATCGGACAGTTTGCAACAGTGTAAGTTTCTGGTTTTGTTTTGGGGGGTAGGTTGAAGGGTGAAGGGGAGGCAGGGGATGAAAGGAGGGGTGTTTGTGGTTTGGGGTTTCTGCTCATGTGTCTCCCTCAGTGTTACGAATGAGAAAGCGAACCAATGGCAACATAAATTTTGGTTTTTATGTTTTATCGTCTTTTTCGTATTTACCACAAGAACTCTTCCCCTCCCGGAGGGTGTCTTAAGACTGCGAGCCGAAGACTATATCCGGTACGCAAATCCTCGTCTTGTGAGAATATTTAAAACCGTTGGCGCATTTCATCATGGATAGGAGGAAACAGGGCTTGACTCCCGGAACCTCGATTCTCTCCAGCGGGACCACGTCCGACTTGTCCAAGTGCTTCCCCTGGAAGTAGTCTTTGATGCAGTTCGCGGAGGCCGGCGTTCTCGGATCCACTTCGCACTTGTAGTACCTCTGACTGTCGGATTTGTCCGGCCAGAGACCCAGGTGTGAGGCGTCGCATTCGATGAGCTCGCTCTCTCCGTCGTCTTCTTCGTCCTCCTCGTCGAATTCCTCGTCGTCGATGGGCCTCGTTAGGTTCTGATGGTTCATCGGAAGTGGGTCTGCGACATCAAATCCTAAAATCGGTATTTTGTCGTATATTCGTCTGAGAAGTCTCTCACTTCCGTTTTGGTTGGTCTGTTTGTTAGTCGTCCGCGAATGGTTGAAAGGGTGGAGAGGAATTTTGGTTTTCGGTTTAGCATCTTCGAAGGTTAATTAGATGTTAGTTTCTGGTTAATTAGTCATTTCCCTAGCACCGGAAGTAGTTGATTATTTTAGATTCTCGTTCTGCTGTCTTTTCATGAGGCACGTCACTACAAATCTACAAAGCTGCCATCCGTTCTGACACAAATTTGGGTAAAAAAAAATGATCAGACTTACTTCTAGTGTTGACGTATTTGTTGACTCCCGTGAACTGTCCCAGTTTGCTGAGGAAATTTGGAAACAGGCCTGCCAACAGGGTGATAAGTGGCACGAATCTGATGGAGTATCCGGTCGTCGTCTGAGGCGGATTGTCGTCCGTCGTCACTCGCGATATGGTGATTCCCTTGGGGAAACTGTCGAAGAAGAATTTGCCCCCTTTGCCCCCCGCGGCAGGCACGGGGTTGGGAAAAAGCCGTTTGAACGACCGCCAGGAAAAGAGTGCACCGAACCGTCGATTCCAACTTCATAGTTGGCAAAAACGAGTGTGGAAGTTGTCACGTCGGCCAAACAAATGGAAATGGTTTAGGTCGGGCGACGGAACCTGGGATCACGGTCACTGGTACAAATTCTTTCATCTCTCTCTCTCTCTCCGGATGGTATTGTTCTTGTTGGTGTCTTCCCCTTTGTTCGGATTTGCTTCATCATTCGTGACTTATGGTTCAGGGGTGTCCACTTGAACCGTGTTGGGTTTCTCCGTCTTGCATCTATTCGTGCGAAATGTGACATAAACCAACTTAACAGTTCTAAGCTTGCCACCAAACTCGACTCACAAGTCACAAACTGCAATGTTCCTTCCAGGTATAACAAAGTACCCGGTTCTCTCTCATCACATACTATACCCAGACAACTACTGAGTGCTATGGGTGCAAATTCGATCACCAGATAGCATTTTTAACGGTGAAAAGTAAATTTTAAAAATTTTGTCCTCAAAACAGGACATTGGAACGAAACAGCTTAGTCAGTAGTTTGGTATGCTTCGGTGACTTCTTTATATAACATAAGTTGGATCAAATATTTTGCCTGTAGTATCCGAATGGAATGAAGGTTTATTTCTAGTGAACTGAAAGAGTAATTAGACATCATAACCAAAACACTTAATTCTGTATAAAATTTACTGTAACATCCTGAACATACCATTTTATAAAATACTTTTAATTGACATATACTTATTAGAGTTAATTGAATACTTAGATTCTCATAATACTTTTCTAAAATATACAATGTATATATAAGAAAATATTATGGAAAGTGAAGTATTTATTATAATAATATTAGTATATTATTATATTTCATTAATATGTACTCATATATTAATACAATACTATATAATAATTTTAGAAGTATACTTACATGTATAATAGCCTATAGTCCCAGTGTTCTATGTATGGGACAACATCACAAAAGTTAATCAGAATCGGTTTGTACGTTTTTCCCTGTTCTAACTAGTCAAAATGTATTTTATTTATGTATGGATACATATGAATAATAAATGGTAATTTTATTTTTCTTTATATTATTTATAATATTTATAATTTTATTATTAGTGTAATAAATTCTTCACTTCACATAATACTTTCTAACATACACAATATATATTTTAGAAATTATCGTGAGAACTGAAATATTTATGTTAGTATGATGTTACATTGATGGTTTATACTAAATATTCTATTAGAGTAAAATATTGAGTTCGAAGTGAAGTAGTATAATTTATATCATGTTTGTTATATTCTCTGTAACGAAGATGTTGGGAAGTATAATGTAACAGAAATGGAAAAGAATGAAAATCCCGCCATCCTATAAATAGGACGGTGGGATTTTGATTTTTCATCTGCGTGGTTTGCCCACCAATGAGTCTTCGAAGACAATGAATAGTCGGCCGAGAAACTCATTCCATTCATTAAATCAATATGGCGGATCGTGGTTCTTTGGTTAAGTGGCGCAAATTGTCGCGTACCTTATGGTACCCAAGGAACCGAGTCACCGTGTCGCGCGATAAGGACGACACCGGAAGTAGGATCTGTGTAACTGGTTTGAGGTATGGTTTGGTGTGTTGAGGGCGGCGGAGCGAGGGGGGGTCAAGGTCACATCCTTGAGGTTTCCGATTCGCGGTGATTAATCTCTTTTGTGGTTTTCTCGTGTCTTTCCAGCTCTCATATGGGACCGCTACGAAGTAGACCGAGATCAGTGCAACACTTTGATCAACTCGTACGTCGCCGACAACTCGACTTCCTTTCCAATGTGGATCGGGGAGGATTTCACGGACGACCTCAAAAATCAAATGGCACTGTTTCTGGTAAACGGAAATCGTTTTTCTTTTTGTCTTTGTTAATCGGGTCGATCGGTGTCTTTCCATTGTCATCAGTCAGGCGGACAGACAGACAGGTGTTCGTCTGTATAAAAAACAAAACAAAAAAACCGAAATGTCAACGAACCGCGTCACTCTGTTTGTTTGTGGCTGTTTTTGGCTTTTGTTTGGACTTTTTGGAAAAACGCATCGTCACCGTGGGATTCCCTCCCTTCTCGGTTTTCACTAGGGGGGAAGGGAGGTGGGAGAAGAGGGCGACTTGGTTTTAACGGTTTTTTTGTGAATGAAGTTCTCGGATCTCTGTTACAAAACACAATTTTATTGATATTAATCGCGTTCGTGAACATTTTTATTTATTAATTATTGTTGTGTCTTGATTAAGTACCTTTTCGTCGGTTTCTCTCTCTCTCTCGTTTGTAGAGGACCTGTCCCAAAAGTTCCCGGAATTGTTTTTTCTGTTATTTGGACGGAGAAGTTAGTGAGTGGAATATGGGGGACTGAGCTTTGAAACGAGATTGCTGTCTCTTTACTTTGAAAAGTTGACTAAGTTTGGTGGTGGAGAAGATCGTGTAATATTTATGAAATGTTCCGTATGCTAGAGCGTGCAGTATTTATGAAATAGATAAAAACGAAAACAAAAATCACTCCGGGAACCTTTGGGACGGATCTTTCACACCAGAACAACCTCCGTCGCGTTCTTTGTCTACACTGATCTGTTGTTGTTCTCTTTCTAGGTGGATACACATTTGAAAAATTACAAATCGACTCATTGCACCGCGCTTCCAGTCAGTTTGTTCCGGATTCCTTGGACGCCGGCGTCGCCAGAGGCCAGTTTTGTTAAACTTTAAACATAAAGATAATTTAAGATAATAATAATAATAATAATAATAATAAGTCCCTGGTGGGGAGGTTTGAGAAAGCGTTATTACAAATAATTATCATCGTAATTAAAATTAATTATTTATAAATGAATACACAATGGTCCGATGACACCTTGGTCCCTCGGTCAAAGTTTGGATTCGTGGATGTCGTCGGGAGGGGTCTTCGGACCGTTTTGGTGGTGATTCTCAGGAGGTGGAGGCGAGGAGGGAGGAGGAGGAGGGAGCTCAGGTTCTGAGGATTCCTGACTCGCCTGAGTGGGTAACCTCGAAAGAAAGGATTGGTGTCTCTGGAGGGAAGGTTTCGAGGAGGAATTGGAATTTTCCGGGGTTTCGTTGTAAGGTTCGAGCATCCTCGACGTCTTCCGCGATCTGTTCGGGTTTCTAGGTGATCTATACAAGCTGGATCTCGTGGAAGAGATGAGAGGTGAGGTCGAGGAGTTGGTCAACGGGTCCTTGTGGTTGAGCGAGCTTTCGGAGAAGGTTTCCACGTTTGAGTTGTGTCTTGCGACTCGTTGACGAGCTCGTTCTAGGATGACGTCGATGCCTTCGAGGGTTTCAGGATCGATGCCGTCCATTTCTGTAAGAAGAAGTGATTTGCGTTATTGGTGATGTCGTGGGTTTGTGTCAACAGTTTTGAAACAGAATCTTGCTCACCTGAGAAGATCTTCCTCCGTGGCAGTCTGTACTCTTCTGCCATGGAGCCGTCATCCGAATTTGGCGTGATCGAATGGCGTTGTGACAGCGCTGCTTGGTACGTGATCCTTTGAGCGGTTTCGTGACGTCGACGTAACATTTCCCGCTCGTCGACGTCATTAATTAAATTCGGATCGTACCTCTCATGAAGCTGGAACAAAGACAGGATTTCGTCTGATATTCTGTCATTCCCTCCGGAGGGACTCAGAGAGGAGGAGGGGTTTCATTCACCTTATGGTAAGGACTCGCTCTGAACGCCTTCCTCAACTGTTCCGTGCTCGTCTTCACCTCGTTCGTCTCCAGCTGAGCCGGATTCGGTTGATTCGTGTCCGACAGCGTTCTACGTCGAAGTTGTACCCCCGGAAATATCTCGGAGAAGCGTAGTGCCGTTCTGTATGGATGTCTAGCCGACATGCTTCTCGATAGCTTCTTACGAGTATCCGCGTATTCTTCGTGTAGGATGTCCGCTTTTTGATCCTCGACGAGGACGACAGGCCCGTATAAGTGGGCGATATGCTGGGTGAGAGCGAGTTTCTCATAGAGTCGCGTCAGGCTGTTGGATTTGGTCGTATTGAGGAAGATTTTCTTGAGGTAGTGTTCATCGATGTACTGGATCTTTCGCTGCGGGATCAATAATGTTAATTACAACTCTCAAAACGGACACACCCAAACTGTAATCCGGTTCGGAATCTTAGAAGAACTTACTCGAACGTAGTAATCTCCTCTAACGCCTGATATTTCTTCGATTCCAGCCATCATTGTTCTCATTATCTGGACAAACAAAATGATCAATTAATCAATCACACGTGACGTTCGTCGGTGAAACGTTCGCAAGACGTTCCGTTCTCTTACGTTGTCGTTGATTTCCTCGTTCATCGTTTTCTCTTCCTCCGACGATTTCTTTATGTGAAGCAACCTGACGAGCCATCGAATCGTTCCTCCTTGAATGAACACCGTGAACAATATGACTATGAGAGTGGTCGTGAGGAAGATAGGTTGCGATTTGACGGTCTTCTCGTCCAACATGGTGACCAGGGAAAAAGCGACGGCTCCTCGAAGACCTCCATATGCCATGATAAACTGTTCTTGAAAGTTTATCTTACGAACTCTATACACATTGACGAGTGCGCTTAGAGAGAACACCCCTGGAAGGTGAGACAGTGACGTTGTTAGGTATAATGTCCAGTGATCGTTCCCTCCCACAGGCTAATTCAGCGACACTCACCCACAAATCGACAAATCAAAGTTAAAACAAGGGTCCAGAGAACGAAACCAGTGTGCCAGACGTGACGTTTGCTTACCAAAACCATTCCCAAGAAGAGGAAGATGATGGCATCACTCGTTGAACTGTAAAGAGGTGAGAGAGACTTGGTTAAGATGTCAGCGAGGAGAGGTTTTGTTGTAACACAATCACGTTCCCACCTGATCATTTTAGTAAAGTAGATAACAGTCGTTCTCGAATTGTCAGAAATGTTTTTCAACGCATAATGAGCTTGAACCAAGCCGCAACCGATGATGGAAATGATTCCGGAAAAGTGAAAAAGCTCAGCAGCCAGGTACGAAAGGTAGGAAATCCCCAAAACGGCGAGTGGCTCAACGACTGAAACGATAACCCAAACTCTATACTGCCTTCCAACAGCTGTAACTTTAGACAACACAAAATCAACTCACCTCTCACATCCTGAGTTGTCTTTGTTATCAAAGCTGTGACCAAACCAAAGAAGATCCCGATGAGGAGACCACCAAGGCTGACGGTGAAAAAGGCGATGAGAGCGAGTCCATATTGTGAGCCATCGATGTCTCTCATTTCCGTGAAGGTGACCGTGGTCGTGTACAAGACGACGGTGACCGCGTCTGGAAGACAATTTCAGATTTCCTTTTTTTTTATTTAGACCTGAATGGTCGCAAACCGAAAGACAAATTTGAGAAAGGGGAAAGTCAAAGTCCGGGGATTGAATACCGTTGAGCAGCGACTCCCCGAAGAGGAGGTAGTAGAGATCTTTGTTGACTCCTATTTCCTGGAAGATGGCTAGAACGGCGACGGGATCCACAGCTGAGATTAAAGCTGCGAATACGATTGTGTCTGTCATTGTTAACTTGATCAGGCCCATTAGACCTCCGATCGATATGACGTAGAGCAGAGGACCGATGAGGAAAGTGTTGATCAAAGTCCCCTGAAAGAAGTCAAATCCTAGTCATTCCTCCTCTCCTCCCATCCCTTCTTAAGTCTAATTTTGGGTACAAAAGCTATAATTTGGGTTTTAACCGTTGACTCTTCCTTTTACAGAGCAATTTGTGGGCGTTGAGGAAGGACACGACACATAACAACCCCCTCCAACATAGAAGTTCTAGAAACCTGTGGTAAACTGTCCTACCATCTTGAAAGCTTTGAAAACATGTTTTGACAGTCGGGAAAAAGGAAACGATAGCAGAAAACAGAAAAATCCGAACGTAACTCCCAACCCAGAAGCACAACAGAGAAGGAACACGACACTAAACAAACGCAAAATACGCAACAGCCTATAATTAATACAGAAAACGTGACCGAGTTTTCCCACAGCGCTTTCACTTGTTATTAAATCACGTGGGAGGGCGGTGCGTTGATGGTTTTCTCTTGTTTTCCCTGCTTATTCCCACCCCCAACACCCCTTGAGAAGACGCTATTGTACTCACGACCACTGCGTACACCAACACCGTGCTCAGATTGTCAGCGAAGGATCTGTCGTAAAGAGAATACGCCGATTCTAAAATGACCCTGAAACCGGAAATGAATTAATTATGTTAATTTGATCAAGCACAACCCCCAACCATCCTCACCCTCATCCCAGAAAGGGAAGAACTTACGGAGGAAGTAAAACCAGGAAGAAAAGTCTTGGAGTGAACGTCGGCAAAGCGAATTCACCATCCGGCACCACTTTATCCGCTTGGTTTTCCGGTTCCGGTACTCCGCTTAAGCTGTCAACAGAGAAGAGGATTTCGGTCATTTTGAAAGAGGAAATTAATTATGGTTCACCCTCAGAAATTGAATACTTACTACAGAATAGTTCCCAAAATGACTCCCATTATGATCATGAGGCTGAAAATATTTAGAAATTTTTTGTTATAAAATCAATGCTGTCGTCGTCTGTCCGATAACATGGACCAGAGTCCCCCAATTTTACTCACCATGATTCAGGAAGCCAAGATGAGAGCCAGTTTGCGTGATGAAAACCTAAAAAGAAAGGATTTTTGCTTTATTCCTGAGGTTTGCTGTAGTTGTTGGAGGAGGGAGTGAAGAAGAGAAGCGGAAATGCATGCTGTAGGAGAGCTGCAAGAATGTAAGAGTCAAAAGTCGTCGATTGTGAGCTTGTTTAATAATAAAAAATTCGTTTTTTGATAATTTTGTGTCGAATTTTTTGATGTGGCTGCTGACCACGCCTTCACATCTCTACAACAGCGACAGGAAATAAAATTCTCCCCTGCGGCAGGGGTCAAAACCAAATCGATATCTTTTGTCTGACAATAACGTTCGTGCTTCCGACAGACACAAGAACCCAACAGCAGTCCCCCGCTGTTCCCGTTTGCACTTTCTTTTCTCGATTCGAAAATGTTCTGAATTGAATTGTGACGTCATTATGCGAAAGCATGTCACTGCATTCCAAAACCTGTGTGTATAGGTTCAGGTGTGTCGCAGGCCAACGCCAATGTTTACAAACAAATCCTTCGACTTCGGTCTGCGTTCAGGCTTTGCCCGTGGCCCACACGATTGTATCCCCGGAAGTTGTCAACCAGCGACCTCAAAGTTAATTTCTTTCTCAGAATTTCAGGTAATTGGTAATTATTAATAAATTAAATAAGTAAATTGGGTAACACAAAGATTTGCGTGTGTGTGGTGTTTAGAAGGATGAGCACCTCGATGGCCTGTCTTTCGAGAACTCTGATTGCGTGACACCTTGATGATGGTCTCATCCCCAGCGAATTTGTTTTTGGTTTTTTTTTAAATTAAGATTTGTGTCTATATCAACCCTTAACCCCCTCTCCATCCCCAGTGTCCTTTACCCACAACTCACCGACTTTGGCAAGGCCCGTGACCACGATGAAAGCCGTGAAGGTGAAGAAAACTCCGATTTCGTCCCATCTCCAATTGGCCACGTGAATCCCGTGAGATTCTTTCTGCCTGTGATGATCCTGCCTCCTCACCGGATACTCGTTCCTTCGGTTGTAGTTGTCGTAGTAGGGAAAGGCATATTCACCTCGAGGACTCCTCACCTCCCTCTGTGACCCGTTGATCGAACTCTGGTACGGAGACAATAAATACTTGAACAAAACGCTTTCGTTTCGAACGTCACCGCCAGTTCGAATTTCCGATGACAACGACGACGACGACGACGATGAGAACGTTCCGATTAGTAGAACCACAACCACCGATCCGTGCACCATCGCGTCTGATCTCGCACTGAATTATTGAAATGTTAAAAAAATTAATAGTAATGGATCTCACATAATCATGTGAGATAATAATCGAGAGATACGTTTTTAACGTTACCAATCATTCTCTCTCACTCGTTCGATGGATTTCCTTCGAGAGACGTCACACAATAAGACTTTTTCATTTTCTTTTCGTTTGTCCCACGTTCACCGGAAGTTTTCATTCAATTTTCCACCCTGAGTACATGGGAAAAAGTGCGAATTGGATGTTATGAACCATCACTCCGTCATGTTTGACCCCCATTTTGAATGAGATTTTTGAGTTTCATGACACCGTTCGAGGGCGATTTGTGACCTTGGTAACGGCTGACAGGCCTAGCGAGTGGACTATTTTCACAAACGTAGCTTGATAGTCTCTTTAAATTGCAATACTTCCACTTCCGGTTTGGTCTTAGAACTATGAAAGGATCAGAAAAGGTTTACGAAGGCTCTAAAACACAACAACTCAACCTGTAAAAGGACTTAACGCCTAGAGCTCAAACGCTGCCTTCTCAGTTTTCTGGCAACACCAAAATGGCGGAATCAGTCCTTTTTACCCAGCCTGAAAATTTTTCGAAAAACAAAACCATAAACTAAACTAAACTTCGTGAAACAATAATTGTAGCCTCAGGCTGAAATTTTTCACACGAGAAATGAGTCACGAAGACTCTAATTGAAAAGAAAATCGTTTCTTAAAAACAAGAAAACTCTTTTTAGGACGGATGAATTCAAAAGGGAACAATGACCAGAAGAGTGGAGGATTTGGTGCGGGGGTGAAGGACGGAAGGGACGACGACAAACTGTGTTACGTATTTTACAAATCAAACGCATTGCCACATTAAAAAAAATCCAATTTTTTTCTAGGCCAGAAGATAAAGAAATATGAACGATTTCTTGAAGGCTTTATTTATTTACGGCGATAAAAAAAAGAGGATTTCAGTCTTGTGCAAGATGATCCGATGTGTAAACACGGGAGCTTTATAGAAATTTGTAATCCTCCGAAAGCTTCCAGCTACTAAAATCCGGTTAAAACAATCCAAAAAAAGAGATTTTTTTTATTTGGTTTTCAGTTTCAAAACAAAAACGAAGCTCATTTCGAGGCTCGAAACGATTAATCGAAAAGTCGAAGAATTCGATATGTCAAACCGTTCACCCAAAACACAGGGGTTTTGTCGTCTTCCTTCAAATTCGATCGTAACGTTTTTCAGCTTTGCACAAAAATTAAAGAGGAAAAAAATAAATATTTGCGGATTTGAATTTGCAGGCTTGCCAAAAGACCTTGAAACGGTTAATGGAAGGCGTGAACGAGTTCGTTTCACTGTCACAAATGGAGGGGAGGGTGGTGGGGGCGGTGGGGAATGGGGAACGGAAACGGAACCTCCATTTTCAATTATGAACTCGAAATTGATTTCGAGTTTCTTAACGACCTTCCTCCACCGCCCTCCACCACAACCACTTAACTGAATTCCGTTGGAATTTGAAATTGATTAGGTTTCGATTCTGAATTCATAATTTGATTTGTTTTTAAAGTCTTTTTTTAATTAGTTTTTTCATTTTTTTGTTTGTTCGTTGGTTCATTTTTTCTTCGAACGGAAATCCGACTCCGAGGAAATGGATGAAGTGGTGTATTTGTACTTCAGGTAAATCCGAGAATTTTCTTATCTGATTTTAGACCAGCATGTAAAGAATCCGTTTAAAAGGCTGACGTAAAACGATCACAATCGTGAATCCTTATCAACGGATTTTTTAAATTATTATCTAATCGACAAGACTTATACTCACGTCATTTTGTGATTAAAAATTCCCAAAAACTCGGGAGGGGTGCATCTGACAAAGATGGCGGTCACGAACCTTTGACTCGAGCATTCCTTCTGTATTTACACAAGGACAAGGTGCACTAACAAACCGAAAAAACCTCAAAAATGTGGGACAAGTGGCGGCAAACCCAAAATAAGTACACCCAGCCCACGAGAAAATCATTAAAAAGGAAAACTATTCTTAGAGGGAAACTGAAATGAAAGAATCGCAAATTAGAGGGAGGGGAGGTAATCACGTGACAAGGATTTTATGGCGAATTAAAAGAGTTTAAAAAGGTCAAATGAGAAAAATGTGAATTAATTGGAAGTGGCCAGTCATCAGCCGCCAGGTCGGCGATGAGATCAACCGTTCGAAGATATACAGCTAAATATTCAAGGTCTTGTGAACCGGAAATTCCCGGTTATCGCGGCGGTAAGACCCACTTATGAAAGATCCCTTCAGGAGTTCGATGCTTTTTCTGGATTACTTCGTTGCTACTATTACCAAAACATGTCTCTCCCCTTTTTTAGTAATTATGTTTCTGTATGATACACTAAGTAAGGGATTCAGCTGGAATAGTGTTAAGATGGATACAAAAATTTTTTAAACTCATTCAAAATCTTCAAACTTCCGGTGTGGATGTGTTAAAAAGTCAATAAATGAATTCATTTCTAAAAATAGAATAGTTTTAACATCGATCATGTTTCAGCAATCAGTAACCATTCCTTGCATCAAACTTATGTTTACCACCGTTTGAGGTAACTGGAGATCATTTTAAGCTTAGTGCCATGACACAAACGAGTTTAAAAACTCTTCTGATTCTGGCTGCTAACAAGGTTTACTTAAAAGAATACTGAACAAACTCATCTTTTGCATGAAAACGACAGCAATTAATGAAACTAAGCAAAACAAAGAGTTATACGGTATAATTATCAAAAATCATTTTCAATACAGACCTGGGCTACCCCTCAGAAATACTGGAGACGTTCTTAAAGAGTTTTTCATAAAAGTGTGCAAGATTTATGAAATCAGACCCTAGTACAAGTGTGCATTATGTATGAAGTAAATACTTAAAATGTGCAGTACTTAAGAAATGTACATTCCATTAAATGTGCAATAATTATGAAATCGTCGTACAAGTGTGCAATATTTATGAAAGCAAATCCTCCAAGAGAATGTGCATTATTTACGAAACTGGCTGACTAAACCCCACAATCAAGAAAGCCAAGACTACATAACTCGATATTGGTCATTTTTCACTCTGCTGATTTCGTGCTCTGACTGTAACACATACATCAAACACTAGGTTATAAAATGCTAGCAAACACAACGGAAACCAGAACTGTCCGCTCAGTCCCACCTTTCGTCCACTGCTATGCCCATCAGCCACCTCACGTTCCCAGGCCCTAGACACCTCTGAAAGTTTCCAACCCAAATCTGCACGTAACAGCTTTGGAAACTTCCTAACTTTCCACTTGTTTCAAGTACTATCCACCTTCCCTCTTCTCACTCCTCTTAGTTTCCTAGTTAATTTCGTTGTCGAAATCGACACGAGCTAAAAGCTGAAACGTCCGTGACGCAGTGTCACAACCCAGTGTTTGACGTATATAATCAAGATAAACAAACACTCGTTCAGATTCTTTCAAGTAAATCCAACAACAAAAAAGGTTTTAAATAAACAAACACAACAACATCGAATCCATTTTTACAGATAAAAATGGCGGAACTATATATAAAAACAAGTAATCGAATCTTCAGAATAAAATTGTGAGACACCAACACGAATCACAATCTCTAATAAACAAATAAAACTAATCCTCATCAGTTTTAGATTTTTTCTTTTTCTTTTTCTTCTTCTTTTCCGGTTCTCCTTCTTCTACATCCGGTTCCTCGGTTTCTTCTGTTTTCACGACACTTTCCTCCATTTCTTGTTTTATTTTCTTTTTCTTCTTTTTCTTTCCTTCTTCGAACGAGGGTTCTTCCTTTACTACCGACGTCGGTGTTTCTACAAATGATTCTTCTGTTTCCTTTGATTTCTTTTTCTTCTTCTTCGTCGGTGTTTCTGTTCAAAACAAAAAGAAAATTTTGGAGGATATTAGTGAGTTGCACCTGCTGACTCTAGTTATTTTTGCTGATCTTCAAAGCACTAATTTAGAGGTTAACTTCCTGGGAACCGACATAGTTTAGCTATTTAGAACTTTAATTATGATCCTGTCGGTCTCAGACAGTGGCGGGCTAAGGCTAAAGGCAACATTGAAATTCCGGGTCTGGTTTTCAGTCATTACACATGAAAAATTAAAAACCTAATTTTCGGGCCCTAGGCCTTAGTCTGCTCATAATCTCAGGTACCAAACGATAGATCACTGTCGACCCACAAGAACTACGTGACTGATTCTTACCTAAAGACAATTCTCCAAAATCAGCTGTTGGAGTTTCGATTTTTACTTTTATATCTTCTTTTGTATCATCCTTCTCAGTCTTCTTTTTCTTCTTCGGCGTAGGTTGCTCCTGGACATCTGGAATGTCTTCCTGTGATGGTTTAACATCTTCTGACGAGCTCATTTTCCTCTTTTTGCCGAGTGTCGAATCGATCGCAGCAGGATACTGCTTCACTTCGCTGAAAGACAATAAATAAAAAGTTTGAAACTAATTTATGAATTCGAACTTGAAACTGTATACATTGACACTTAAATTTCAAATTTGAAAATTTAAATAGAATTTGAATGTATCGAACACCGCGTAAAATGGTAACAATTCAATGTCACCATCTTTAAATAAATGTCGACCAAAATTAATTTCTCACACCTTTGAACATATTTAAGAGATTTAAATCCTCCTAAACACTACCTGAGTGTGAGATAAAAACGTAACAATGGCCGTCGCTTGTCTGTCGCCTACTTTACCTTTTAGCTTGATATTTCTCGAATTTGGCCTTCGCCCGACCAGTTCCACTGATTTTCCTAACGCTTCCCTCCTCCAAACATTTAAGCCTTTCTTCCAATTTGGCTTTATGTTGAGCACCCAGATCGAGAGTCGAATCATCTCCAAGAGCGTCGACTCTAGTCGCGAGAGCCGCTTTCGCCGCCAACATTCTAGACATCTTTCCCTTGTTTTTAACGCTCGACTGTCCCACCAATGTCGAGTGATATATCAAACCGTATTTGGGAGTGTCTCGTTTCGATTTCAGAGCTCTGAACAGAGCTTTCTCCGCTCCGAGGATTTGTACCGTTGAAGCCGGATGCTTGGCCAAGTTCATGAGAGAGCCCGCGTGCGATATCAGTCGAGCTCCAACTAATTCCCCGACTAGGATGGAGAGGTTTGGCGCTACCGCTAACATTCTCGAACGTAGGTAGTCATGAAGGTGAGTTCTGTACTGTGTCAATACCAAAATCTAAAATTTCAAAATTTGTTAAAAATTAATTTCGACTCCGACAAACACATCGATACTCATGACGTCATTAAAACTCACTTGTTCGCACCAGGCCATGATAGTTTCAATATCATCGTCTGATATTTCCGTTCCCATTGAAATCTCGGCAGCTTCTTTAACTTTCTCTTCAATTTCCTCTGGCAGTATGTCAGATAAGTCAGAACTTCCTGCTTTGTCCCTTGTACCGATTATTTGAATCGTTTTTATAAATGCTATGTTATCTGTCACGATTTTCCCAAGCTCTGGGAAGTGCCACCCATACCATTCCCTGCACCTCATTATGTAATTATTTAATTCCTTATCCAAATCGTCGAGAAGACTTACTGACTGAACAATCATTGTATCTACTTTGTCAGGATTGAATTTGAGTTTGTAACGCGACAAGCTGTAAAAAAACAAAACAACAGTTACTTCAAGTCACAGTCATATTCAACTGTATATACTGTATATACTATACTTTTGGCGTGCTAACAAAACAAGACCACAATTTTAGTATCTAAGAAACAACTTAAGACTGAAACAAGTTTTGCTCTCACCTCTCAAAGTTTCTGCTGTTGTTTCTTATATCCCTAGGATGCGGGTTTGTTATTAAAAACACCAAAAGCTTACTTAAAGCTTACTTAAGTTACATAGTATATATCCACCACAGTAATCTAAAAACTTTTTCTTCGAGAAAATAAAAATCAGATACTAACCTGTGAGCAAGACCAAGTGCCATAGCAGTCATTTCCTTTTTGGGTAACCCAGCGATCAAGCTGTCTGCCTGAGAACGAATGCATCTCAGCAATTCTTGAACATTTGTATTTGAAATACACTGAAGACTTAACTTATCCTTAATGGCATTTCCAAGTTTGGCATCAGCTACCAACAACTGTTCTTGAACATCTTTCAAAACATGTTTCTTCAATGTCTTCTTTAAAGACTTACACAATTTACCTTCAACTGCTGCAGTTGTTGCTGCTAAAGCTTCTGTTGTGTCTGTGAATTTCTCAAAATGCTTTAATTTAACTCTGAAAAGAGAGAAGAGGAAAAGGTTAATTGATCACATCAATTTAATCATCCAGATTTGGTTGTGTCTGGTAGAAATAAATTTCAACTAATTAAAAAGTAATAAAAGAGAGAAACAAAATGCTTTTAAAATGTTTACTATGATTGGATTGTAACTTAATGAGTGGAATAATTTTTGAGAGAGAAATTCAACCCCAAATGGTCCTTTCCCAACAGAAACAACGTTACACGTGATGCCGGCATTGCAAAGCTTTCCCTCTCAATAGTACCACTGAGACTGATTAATACTTACATTTTACTAGCCGCTTCCGGGGATGCAAAATCTTCATATAAATTCTCTGACTTTGCTAATTTCTTCTCGTCCAGAAGCTAAAAATAAAAATTTTTATGTAAAAAACCCAAAATTTTAAATTTTAACCTGTTCAAATGCACAAGTAAATACGCCATGCGGAAAATGATATTAAGACGAATTTCGCACGAAACAATATAAATTATGCTTTGTAAAAAGAGATAAAACTATAATTACCTTAAAAATAGCATAACCGGCTGCTGTCTCAAACAGCACCAACATTTTGAAATTTTAAAAATTAAAAAAACCCCACGAGGTAAGGACGCATTTACTTCATCGTCCACGAACGGATTCCGGAAATGGATGTCGGCGTTTAGGCAAATAGCGGAGGCAGCGTTCGAGATATCGCCATTCCATTTTATGGGTCTGATATTTATTCGTCAAGACATTTCATTTTTCCAAAATTTTTTTTGCCTTGAATTCTTGAGTGAACAAAGTTGAAAATTTTACGGGTTTAAAAATTTTGGCATCAAGGGGATATGTCAAGAGAAAAATGGCTGGCTCCGCACTTCGGAGACTGATGGCTGAATATAAACGTAAGTTGTTTTGCGCGTCAAGTACCGGAATATTTTTGACTGTTTCCATTATGACTTGACAGAATTTTTTTTTCGTTCTCATTTAAAGAGCTCACGCTGAATCCACCCGAAGGAATTATTGCTGGACCAGTCAATGAAGAGAATTTTTTTGAATGGGAAGCTCTCATAACGTAAGATTGTGTTCATCCAAGTTGTATGCTTTTTGGAAATTTTCTTATTAAAATATGTTTTGATAAAATTATGCATATAAATCTTTTTAGGGGACCTGAAGGGACATGCTTTGAAGGTGGTGTGTTTCCTGCCAAGTTAACTTTCCCTCCAGATTATCCGTTAAGTCCGCCGAAGATGCAATTTACGTGTGAGATGTTTCACCCTAATAGTAAGTCAACAGCTAACAACTGACCACAATATTTTTGTTCTTGTGAATATGTTTATGGACTTGAGAAAATATTCTTCTAGTTTATCCTGATGGAAGAGTTTGCATATCTATACTTCATGCACCAGGGGACGATCCAATGGGTTATGAATCTAGTGCAGAAAGGTGGAGCCCTGTTCAGAGTGTTGAAAAAATTTTATTGTCTGTAGTAAGCATGCTTGCAGGTAAGATTACTTCATCAAGACAAGTTATTTTTTAAAAACAGATACCCTTTTAACATTGAAGGCACTAAAACTTAATTTGAAATTGGTTTCAATCACATCGCTCTGTAGTAGTTTTGTTTATAGCTTGCTAGTCCCTTCAAACAACAGTAGACATGAATATTCCTAACCATAACAAAGTTTGGGAGTAAACAAGTGAAATTTAAGAAAAAAATTGTGGAATGACTAATTACTTTTTTCAACCAAAACTTCACATTTTATTAAAATTAGTAAAGAAATACTGTATTTAGAATCACCTGATACAGAATAAGATATGAATATGATATGAATTGCCATATTTATGAAATTAACTTCAGATGAGAATGTTCGTTTCTTAAAACTAATTATAATTTTATGAATATACGTTTAAAAGTTGTAATTTTAATTAACAGCCAAGAAATTGATGTGATGCTGTATAAAGTCTCTAATTACTCACAAAAAAGGCCTCAAGTGCAAAGTGATAGTAAGAAACAATTTCAGGTATAATTATAATCTAAGAGAGTTGATTCTTTTAACACCTTCAATTGTTTCTACACAACTGACAATTAAGATGTGTTGGGTTACTGTCACCTTTTGCTCAATATTTTCAAGCTTGTGGGGATACCAAAAGACTGGGCATTATCAAAAAGACCATTCTAACACCAAAACAATTTTTTTTCAGAACCCAATGATGAGAGTGGAGCAAATGTCGATGCAGCTAAAATGTGGAGAGAAAATCGAGATGAATTCAACAATATAGCAGAGAGGATTGTGAGAAAGACATTAGGTTTGCCAACAGCCTAATGGTCATAGGAAATACCTACAATTTCCTTATGGAATATTCTGTTTTGTAAATTTTACATTTGTTAATAAAATTTTATATTTACATTATAAAAAAAACATTCAATTGAGTAATAAGTGAAGTATTTCCTAATTTTTAATAAGATTTAGGATTAATAATGACTCTCGAAGGAAATGACAGACATATTTTTTCTAATATTAAATCTCAAAATAGAGAATTGAATTTTTGTAATTAATTGTCTTTCATTTTGGTTTTTTTCCCCTAACTGTTCATCCCTCTGGATGAAGTGTTGCTGTCTAAAATGTGATAAGTGAATTGAATTCTTAGTTAAAACCTTCTCCTAATTTCTAAATAAGTATAAATTCTTTGAAATAAAAATTACCAAAAAGAATATCTACAAAAAATAGCTCCGTCGTTCTGATATCCGTTCGAGTTACTTCTATGATTCCTTGTACTGCACTGACTGAGAGTTGGTTGCGTGTTCCATGCTTATACGCTTCTTGTAGACTCCTAGAAGTTTGAGTGCTTCTTCATGCAAGTTTCTGCATGTCTTGTGATCAGTTTGTTAAAAGTCACCAGATGTACGCTATGGGGTGTTGATAAAGGTGTGCAGTAATCATGCAATGGATTATTGACCAAAAGTGTGCAATATTTATGAAATGAGTTTTTTAAAAGAGTGCACACTATCTTTGAAATGGATTTCTATTAGTGTTCACCATTTATGAAATGGTTTTCTCAAGAAATGTGCATTATTTTTGAAACGAGCTATTGATAAACGTGTGTAATACTTATGAAATAGATTACTTATAAAAGTGTGCAGTATATTTGAAATTAATTCAAGATCTAATTGTCCATTAATTATAAAACGAATTGTTGCTATTAGCGTCCATCATTTTTGAAATGGTTTGCTCGTGAAAGTGTGCATTATTTTTGACATAAACTATAATATATAATTGACAAAAATGTGGGGTATTTACACATGTGCATTATTTATGAAATGGCTTTTTGATTAAACTATGCAGTATTTACGGATAAAATCTTTTTAAAGTCGTTTGCATTAGGTTGTTACAAACTACAATATCTCACCACTTTGATGTGTTAACGTTTTTACTCAAAATCCATTTCATAATTATTGCACAATTTCATGAAGCCTTCCTCCTCCTTCTCTAACTCCTAAGAATTTTCTACCTTATTACTTCTGTCTTCTATTCTTTTGTGTTGTCTTCCTCCCTCTGATTCGACACTTTTTAAGTCTGTACACTCCTCCATATCAAGGTTTTAGTTATATTCATCTTTCATCACCTTCATCAACACTTGGTGTAAAACAGTAGTATGTCTCCTAGGTAAAAACTTCCTCAAATCAACCTCATCTGATCAACTACTTAAAGTCTTAAACTTGAGAACAGGTAGCAGTTAACTCAGTGATAAAAAAAAGAAAATCATAAATCATTAACCACATTTATTAATTTTTTAAATTACAGTATTTTTCCACTTTTTAAATTATTCTTCAGTCTCATTTTGAATATCAAAATAGCAAATGTATAAACTTAAAATACAAAATTTCCAAATAAAAAGGCCAAAAGTTTTTTCTGAGTAAATTTTTAAAAATTATTACTATATAAATTATTAAAACCACCTCAAAACTAAACCGAGACAGCTCTGTAATCATTTACATTTACAAAAAAACCGATTATTAATCCTGATTACTAGCAGGGAAGTTTCCAATAATGTATCAGCCTTAATTTCTCAGGTTTTTAAATAATTTAAAACTTGTATTTTTACCTTCCATTGTTCCGACCACGATGACGTCATTTTTTCAAAAACCGCCAAAAATTCGAATTTGCGACATTTTTCCCAAGAGCTTGACCGTTATTCCCTATTGCAAAGGTTTGTACGTGTTGCGTCAGAAAAATCCGTTACGAAAAAAAATGTCACGCTGAGGACATAAAATTAATTTTTTTGCTTTTACAAAAACTAAAATCACGGTGACAGACTCGAATAATTAACGTCAACGTGTTATTTAAGAACTTAAAACATTTTCAAGTCGGCTGTTTAATCGGTGTTAAGTTAAAGTTAACCTACAATGCATACAAGTTCGATTTTCGACTTAAATTTTCAGGTAAAAATTAAAATTTGATTTTTTTAATAAAAGGATTAAATTTGTCTGCTGAAGACAGCAATTAGTTACATTAAGTGACTAAAAACCTCCCGTTTGTGTTATTTAAACAGTGGCAGTGTGGACAGTCATATGCCTTTAGGAGCTGACTTTGATAACAGAATTTTGGGGGGAAAAAATCATTGCTTTTTTAACTACCCAATATGAAATGAAGATAGATTTATAGTCATTATTATTAAACTGTGAAAGCATGTTTTCCTTGCTTCCTAAACTCTGAACACTGTGTACTTTATCCCAAAAGCATTTTAATCCTTTTATAAAAGAGAAAACCCCAAAAGCTTAAAAATAAAAATTACATTTCATTACTTATTCAAATTACAAGTTTTTGGTTTCTTTTTGAAATTAAACTGAATTCGAATAGACTTAAATCCTCAATGACTGAATGTTTTAGCAGTTTTTTCTGTTTCAAAATGTTAGATACTGACCATTTTCAGCAGCTGTATGACCTTAACCCATTAACTGCCACAATACCAATTTGGGGATCTCACTATTGACACCATTTGGTATTAAAGCATGACAATAATTCTCAATTAAGACTAAACTAAGATCCACTAAACATGACTAAAGATTCCCAGTAAGACAAAAATTATCTCCATCTCTAAACTTAAAATAATTTTTGAATGAAAGATAATAAGACAGAAATAAAGTAAAAATGACTCAAAAAAAATTTGGCAGTTATTGGGTTAAGCGAGCTTATAAGCTAATCAATAACATTTTTGACAACATGTAACAGCAGTAACTTCGACATTAGACACCATATTTTTAAAGCAATGCTTCACTTGCCAAATTGATAAACTCCATTCTGTAAATTTTTAAAATATTTTGAAGTCAAAGTACTCAATCTATACCAACTGTACATATTTAAAATGTAATTAAGATTTTTTAACTTTTGAAAAATAATTTACAGGGTATTCCATTCTATCATATTCATTGACTTTTTTGTTAAATGGAGTAAATTGTTATTTCGACAAGTGAGTCATTTGAGTAACAAAAAACCTAAATGTTTTAACTTAAGAACTTCGTCAGGTAAAATTTGTTGAAACTAAATTTGGCAGATATTATTCGATTAGAACAACCAACTCTTCAAATTTTTATTGAACTTTCTGACTTTGAAATCCTCAGATTTGAAACATTAAAATTACTTCCCTAAACCATCTTTATTCTTCAATAGCCTTCATTTCATTTCCCAAACTTGTACACTAAATAATTCGTTTTTCTTTTTGTCATTTTTAAAAATATCATTCCCTTTAAATTTTTCTCAACAGTTTCATTTGTCAAGTCCTATTTCTGTTGCTCAAATTACTCCTAACATTTTTATTTCTATATCCAATAAATTAAAAAATAAATAAATAACTAAAATATTTATTTCTTTATACAAACAAAAAAAAAATTTTAGTGTTAAAGTGAACTTTTTCAAATATAAAATTTTCATTCCTCCCTACTGAACTTGATTATTACTTTGTTGTATGTCAGTGTCAAATCTTTGATGGTTAGCGATAAACATGTGAACTGTTTATGACTAAAATTTTCAAATGAGTAACAGATTGGTTGTTTTGTTAGTTCTTGTCTTAGAGTATGTATAAAGTTTTGATTTTTTAATGAAGACTAGAAATGAATACTGGAGAATGGTGGGTGGGTATCAAAAAACTGGCCGATATTCTATATCAAGGGGCTGGTGAGCTTTACAACTATTAGGCGAATTGAATAACAAAAAATTTTAAGATTGATCAAGACCTGTATTGTATCCTACTTTTCAAAGTCTCTTCTATGTGTTATTTTAACCCCGTAATGGTGTGGTCCGTGTTGGGGGACTAATTACCCTGTTTCTAAACACATGTTTATCTCATTTCAAACTTTTCCTGTCGAGAATAAATTCATTTCCTGTCCAAAATCACGGCGTGGTTTCCGTAATTAACACAATAGGAGTATGAACTGGTCCACTTATCCTCATCAACCGTGGACTTGACTTGGGATGTGGATATTACACTTGTGTCGGGTGTCGATTCAGCTCCTGTGTCATTTCCTCTCATTTCCACGCTCTTGGTGCCTTCATTCATTATCATCAGAACTTATGGTAATGACTAGATTCAACTTCGTATTTTCCCAAAATGGAAAGGCGCCTCCTGACACCAATGTCGGATTGACCGTATTCGAGATTTCGTGACGTCGAAACTATCGTCCTCTAACCCCCACCGCTATCTTGTCTCAGCATGGGCAGAAGTTGATCTAAATCATCCCTCGAGGACGTATCGCTGTCATCGTCGTACATCAAATGTTCCATGTAATAGTGCCGATTCGACAGATAATCCAAAAGCGTTTTTGGAAGGGGTAAAGTCTGGATTAAGTCTGTTCGAACCATTTTTAATAAGACAAACCTGTAACAGAAAATCACCAGGAATTATGAAATCGAATGATTCAAATAGAACAAACCTGCAGGGGGAGGCGGGAACATACCACATACCTGCACAAATGCTGAAGACTGTGAACCTTTTTAAACCGAGACACCGGATGGAGTAACTGAACCCTCATCGGACCTAAAACCGGTCGCCGGTGTAGGAAGAATAAATATCGTCCGCTCCTGGAATGTTCGACGGCGCTTTCTATGAAATCGACGATCGTGTGACTTTTAAACCTCGAGCTTCCAAAGCTGAAATTTCCTGTCGAAATAAAAAAACTTTTAGTTTGCTTGGAAAGCTATAAGAAGGGGATAACGTCAACGGTTCGAGATTGATTACCTTGATCGTGTTCTATTCGGACGTGTCGAATGATCGAGTTCAACTTGAAAGTCAGAGAGAAGATATAATAATCGTCACTGCTGTCTCTCACGATGAAAGATCCGTCAGGTTCGTGTAATAAAATTCTCTCGGCTTCTTCGCCGGAAATCGGACCCCAGTACCATCCATACTAAAACAAAAAACAGAAAAAAAATTTTAAACCTACGTTGTAGAGGTTTGTTCCGTCCTAAAAATAAGACATTGGTACTTAAAAGTTATCAGAGGTATATCTTACATATGTTGTATAATAAACATATATACTGTATACGTTAGATTATTATGGAAACTGATTTATTGTATTTAGTCTTAATAATGTTTATTTGGCATGGTATTTTCAAAGCTGTGTGTACAGATGTTACAGTAGATTTTAGACAGTAACTTAGTGGCTTTGCAATTTTCCCCTTTTTTTTTTTCTTATTCTGTCTCTGTCTCTTCCTATCATTCTTTTTCTCTCTTTTACTCTCCTCTCATTTTATATTTCTTTCCTTCCTTCTCTCATTCTGTCTCTTCTATACCCCTTTTTTAGGCAGGGGAAAACTCTCGAAGGTTGTCCGTCCTGCCTTTGGGGAGACTGAAGGGTGTATGTGGGATTTGCACCCAGTAAAACCCCTGGGTGGACTCAACTAGGCTCGGACGGTAAGACCCGGGAACCCGCGAAAACTCTTCCGCAAGTCTTCTATACTCCTACCCCTAGCTCTGATAACCTTGAGTGCCAGCATATATTTATAGGACAAAATTGCAAAATAGTACGCTGACCTAAAATGGGTTGAGAAGAATGAAACAACAATAATATAACAATAAAGAGATATCAACACTTACGTCTTTCACTTTCTCGATGCTGGAGGCGAAAGCTGAGAGAGGTTGTCTGTTGGTTTGGGTTGATGGTGGCGGAGTAAGACCTTCTTCGGGTGATGGTAAAGGAGTCGAATCGGCTACGATGATCTCTTTATGATTGTCCGCGAATTTCGGGAGTGGTGGGAGTGCTCTCTTGTAAAACGGAGGTTTGGTTATCGGACTCGGAGGATTTTGATCCTCGTATCCACTCAGTCGTATGCCTATTTCGTCGCTCCTCGAGCCCATGTCTCTCTTCCAAAGGCAATTATCGGATGAAGCTAATTTCTTTATACGGAATATATTGCACAGGGTTTCCTTTATGTTCGTCGAAAAGCTCGGACGACATGTGGAAGCTTTTTTGAATCTTTCGTTCGAATTTATTTTATTATAGTCTCTCGAGGGCGTGTCCACGTTTTCTTTGGCTTTTTTGCTTCTCGCTGGAATTATGTATCTGCTCCTTAGTTTTAAACCGTTCAGGAAATTCTCATCTTGGTTTATGCTATTGTTGGCTTGCAAAGATTTGAACGGATTTTTCAGACGTTTTATCGTGTCTTGGAAATTTTTATTTTCAGGGCTTTCGCCCCCCGTACGAGAATACAAAGTGTGAAGATACCGACGAACTTCTTCGACGGTCACGTGTATCGGTTCGGTGGACGAAGAGCCGGCACCTGAGGGATGAGATTTCCTCAGCGAATCGTTGCACCTTCTTCCAGTCGCGTCCTTTTTCACTTTCTGACTAGAATTCCTCCCATTTAACGACAGCCTATAATGATCGGAAGACGACACAGATAAGGGACAGCAGGTCGACGAATCAGATCGAGTGGAAGGCTTTGAAAATTGGTTCCGAACCATGTCTACAGGTACCGAGTATATATCACTATCAAATGGCACGTTATACATATCAGAGATTTGCTTGCTTGTAAGAGCGTCGTGAGACAAGGCGGATTTTATGACACTAGTATCGTCCATATTGGTGCTGCTACCAGTAGATAATGAATTATGCGACGCGGAAAGGCATCCGGGGAAAGTATTTTGAGATTTATTGCATGGCAGAAGCTCAGGAGTCCAACACAGCCTTAAACCATTCCACAAGGCAGAATCATCAATCTGATTGAGTGAACCTGACATGTGACAATCTTGAGAGCATGGAATTGACCATGTTATCTTACAAGACAAGAGGAGAACATCCGAAATCAATTTTGAAATGAAATCTTCAGCAAATTTTTCGATGAATGGACATGTTTTTGGATTGTCTTGAAATTCAAAGGGCGGATCCAATGGTGGATATTTCAGGTAATTCAAATCCTTCACCAAGCAGTTGTCAGGTGATGATTTCGTTGATTCTGAATCCCACAACCAATTCCTTCCCTCCATTTCGACATCCTTTGTCAACAAATCATTTTTTGATAGAGAGTTTGATTCTGTCCAGTTTGAGCAACACAACTGAAGATCAGTGCATTGCTTTCCATGATAAGCTTTCACCATTGACATGAATTCTGTAAAAGATCAAGAATTTATTATCAAACTGATGTCATTTTGATACTGCAGGTCAAATCACACCTCTGACCTTCACCTTTAATGCTGCCTTACAAATCATTGGGACATGACTATTTCCCAAAATAAAGGTTAATATTGAACCCAGTTTAAGAAACAAAATTTTAGATTTTGAATTGCCACTAAGTATAACAAAGAAAATGAAATCAGTCTAAGTTTACCCAAAGAATCTCACAACAAAAACCACATAAATGCATTAGTCCCAACGAAGCATAACCAAAAATTACCTTCAAAAAATTCATAACTCAAAATTTATGTAAAATTTTCATTTCAAAAACATTTAAATAAAAATAGTTCTGAATTTAATTAAATTATTTGAGCAATAGGTTTTGTTACCTTATTGGGAATAAAACTGGTCCTTGATTTCACAATTTAAATTATCATCTTCAAAAAAAATCTGTTACACAACTATAATAATTCCTAAAGGAAATAAATTTCCATCACATTTGATGTTAATTCATTTAAATCATTGACATTTTAAATAAGGAGTAGATAAAAACAACACCCATCACTGACTTTCATGAACTTTAACATTTTTATTTGAATTTTTCAACCAACCCAAATTTGTCTTTTAAAAAACCCATAAACAAACTTGGGCCAGGATTTGAATGTGGACTAACTAAATTCACAAAAACTTTTTTATGTTTTTCAAATTGAGAAATACAAAAGAAACATCCAGTGAAAGATATCTGAGATGAGAACACAAAAATTATGATAAAGAAGTCACTATGGAACATGAACTTTCAAGATTCCTTAAATAATTAAAAGGTCATCCTTGACTGGTTTACTAAAAAAAAGATTTTTGTGTACCCAAATATCTGGCTAATCATTCCAAGTTACAAGGAGACTATTAAGTTTATGTTATTGTTTCTAAAAATAAAAGCTAAGCAATAAAATGGATATTTTTTAAAATAAAGATCAATATATTTCTTATTTATTTGACAGATCTCGAAAGGTCACGACTGTATCATTGATTGTTAATAAATCTTCAACCTTTGAATAAATATTTTACTTACTTTTTTTAAAAGCTAAAAGTTATTTGTAGAGTTTAAAACTCATTTCGTATGATAATTTTCCTGCATAAATTCTATAAATGGAATCAATACCAGTCTACTTAATAAAAGAGCTTTAGTAATCATCCGCCATATTTGTCGTGGAATGCTCGTGTGGTTTAGGGATTTTTTCGGCGCCATTTTGTTTAATATGGCAGCAACTTTGATCAATTCGTTTGAATTTCTGGCTCAATTTTGTCTCGCCAAGAAGTACAAATATATTGGAAATATTCTTCTGATACTTTTTAAACTGAAATGTTTTCCTTTAAAATCAAACATAATATTTGAATTAAAGTGAAAATTCCTGTCGCCAAGTGTTGTCGGTGATTATATCTGCGTCAGTGAACACAAAAGTAAAGAAAATTATTCTGATTAGAATTTTATTTTCTTTCAATATGTCAATAAATGTTTTTGATTTCAAAGTTGTCCAACAAATAATAAATCTCAAGTAATGTGCTTAACTTTTTTCTGTACTTTTATTTCAGTTAATTTGTTCGTGGTTGGATTATCACCAGAAGTTATTACTTTTCAGGAGGTTTGATTTCACTGGAAGAATACAGTAAAGTAAATATTACTCCGTTTTAAACTCAGTAAATGGATTAATTGTTGATAATTGTTTGCTGACAGACCTGTGTGTCACAATGTAGTGAGATAAAAATGGATTTGCTCTTTAACTCAATGTAAGTATGAAACCATTGACTTTGATTAAGCTCTAAGGTACTAAATTCTGGTTATTTTCTTGAAAAGTTCCATTGATCATTTGGACATCCAGATTTAGTGTTAGTGTTAAGACTAGTAAGTGGTTATGAAAATCCTGAAAGTTATTTTAACTTGGGAGAGAGTTTCCTTTTGGTCGTTATTCCCATTAATGGTAGTTTTCAGTGAACAACTCAAATTAAATCTGCTCTGTGAGTTTCGAAGGTCCAAAAACTTATTACAACTCCAATTTTTTCTGTTGTGTGAGAATTTTTCAATTTATAAGTTTCGTTTGAAGTTTATAATTTGACTTCGATGTGTTTCAGATTATGGGAAATTAGCAAAATGATTTTAAAGGAGTGACAGAAGTGAATGAGAGTGGAAGTGACAGCAGTGAATGGAGGAAAATTCACTACACAACTTATCCATGGTTTTTGTAGATTTTTCAGAATCATTTTGAGGCTCCTGAAAAACAGGGACATTAAAAATTTGATTTGTTTACTTGCAAGGTGAGTCTGATCTCATAATTACCAAATAAAGTTGCTTATAAATTAATCTGGAGTTACTTAAAGGTATTATTCTTATATACTCAGACCTTTGTTTTAATTAATCAAGTGCCCACTTCCATTATAGTGATCATGAAAGACAACTGAGGAACCAAAACTAAGTATGATTAGCCAGACTTCAAACTCATTCAACCTCACTCATCAGAATTGAATCCATTTGGAAGTAGAAGGTTTCAAGTAAATTACCATGGTATCTAGAAAGAATGCTCATCTGATATAAGTTTTAACAAACCAAAATGGTTCTGTTTTAGATTAAACAGTGAATATCTGAACTAAATCATGATGTCAGCTCTGTTGTTCTTTGTACCTCGAAGCTATGAGAAGCCTAATTTTGAAAGTTCTTCATCAAAGTCAAGTGCCTGTGGTATTGTTACTGAATGATGTCTGGAGTATAGTTTCAAAAAGTATATTTTGGAAGGAATATCAAATTCAGAAATCTAAGAATGTGAAAAATGAGTTGATTGTATCAAATCCTTGAGGAATGAAGCAATGGAGCGACGATATCATCCAGAACTGCTGACATTGCTGCTTTGACGGCAGATTGAGATCATACATCGAGGGTACTGTTTTATTTTAAATATTTTCTTGTTGAGAGTCATTTTCGTCTAGGATACAACAGTTCACAATTCTGGATTTTGGTTTTTAGACAAGGTGTTGGATTAAACCTAACTAAGAATCCAAATTCATTAACTGGAATCGTATTCAAAAATCCAAGCTAAAAGGATGTAAAAGGTCCTAACTTAAGTTTGTGTGTGAGGATGTAGTTTTCTAGAAAAACTGAAAGAAGAAAATGGGGAATCCAAAGAACCGTCGTAGAGGGAATAGAAGCCCTCAACGAAACCTAAACACAAAAAGCTAATAAGAAGGAAACAAGGAGAACAAAAAAAGGTGGAAAGCTAAAAACAAAGATATTCTTTAAAAACTATTTCGAAAGTTAATTTAAATTTAAAAGACATTTTAAAAAGTATCTAGTACTTGAATTTAAAATTAAATTTAAAATTTATTTTAAGTCAAAGAGGTAATGTTATTTTCGATTTGAAAAGTTTCTTTTCTCATTTAACGTCTAGTTTCAACTTTTATTTAATTAGTTTAACGAACAAAAAATAAAATGGCGAATAAAGAGGAAATTAAATGAAAATAGGAAATGGTCCTGGAGAAGAATAGTGTGTCAAAGGTGATATCTTAGTTCTAGAGAAGAGCTTAGAATGAATTGGGTGACGCTTTCTCCAGAGAGGATAGTGCTTTCCATAAAGCAAAAATTTGACATAATCGATTTTAAAAAGTCATCGAGAGCTCTCGGGAAAATTTTAAAAACTTTTATTAATTTGTCATATTTTCAGGACGTCATGGAGAAAAGTGAATATTGACAAGGAAGGAAGAGAGGGTGACACGTGGGCGGGGGAGGGACCGGTGGAAAGGGAAATGCTAGAGGAAACATGAAGTTAAAAACAGGAAACGAGAGAAAAATCGTTTTTAAACGGTTTTGCGTCACCCGGGGAAGAGGAGGAGAAATGACGCAAATGAATTTTGCCTCCGAAACTTTTCCGCTTTGAAATCACCTATTTAAAGTGAGTTCCTCTCCTCTCTCTCTCTCTCTCAATTTTCAAATTCATGAGCGCTATTATTTAAAACGAAAGAATAATTCGATGAAGTCACTCGACAACATTATAATTTTCCTGCATAATGTGTCTGTATTTATTTGTGTATCTTAATTGATTCCAAATCCTGCTACGACTTTTTCGTTTTAATTTGTTTCGTTTGATCGCCACACTACTACAATGTGCAACATTTGGTCGCCACAATTATTAATGGTTTTTTATGAACGGTGTTATTCATTTATTGCGTTTTTAGTTATTATTTTCTTATCTATTATTTATTTATTTATTTTATTGAAAACTTCGTACTACAATGAGCACACTATATACATAAAAGAAGTTATGTTTATTTTGTTACATGGCTATGAACAGATTTATTACTTTGTTAATTATTTATTGACTTCTTTATCTAGGTACTCATTAATTACGTTGTTGTTTAGTTATTTCTTTAGTTATTTGTTTATTTTTGTTTATAGTTTGTATTTTGTTCGTTATTTATTTACTCTCTTATTTTTTCCCTCGTTTCGGTCACTTCCTCTGATCACGTCATCAACACTTCCTCCCGGCTTCTTTTCGCCTCCTTCAATACTCCTTCATCTTCCTACTATGTTCTCTCTTCCTTTCCTGGAAGCTTCCCCTGTTTTCAATCTGGCTCTAGAGAGGAACCCCTGAGGTTCTATTGTAGTTTGTTTCACATCTTGTACGCCGTTTGAGATCTTGCTGCGTGGTTTATAATTCCTCCAGATCTTTTTCGGTTTTTAGGAACCACGCCGGTCTTGTCTATGTCTTCAGAAAAAATTGGGTGATATTATTTGTTAATCTTCCTGGAACCATTCTGCTCAGATGTCTGTAGAAGATTATCCTTTTCCTCATGACATCTGGGTTCTGAAATTTATTCTTATATTATTAATATATACTAATTACCTATTTATTTATCTAGTAATGTGTTAGTTAGTCAATCAATAGTCCTTTAATTGGTTTATATATTAATTTCCTTATTTACCTATTTATATGGGAAGGCTTTGGTACAGTAGTTAAAGTATCTGACTGCAGGATAGTCTTGGGTTCGAATCTTCTCCTGTTATATCCAAGGATGAAAACTGGTTTAAAACTCAAATAAATAAATAAATTAGATAATAATATAGTAATATTAGATAATTTACTAAATAATTAATATATATTTAGTTATCTGTGCTCCTTTTATCTATTTATTTACTTAAATATCTCTTTACTTACCTATATAGTTTGTATTTTATCCGTTATTTATTCTTTGGTATCTAGTTATTACTTACTCATTTATTTGTTTTAATTAGTTTTTTTTGAATCCCTTTATTTATTTAGTTGGATATTTATTTGATTATTTATTTATTTATTTATTAATTAATTAATTAATTATTATTTATTGTTTTGCAAAAGTCCTTTCATTGATTGTTTATTGTAAATCCTGCTTGGTTAGTTTTTATAGTAAACAATTTTATGTAGTTATAGTTATAGTTTAGTTTTAATCTCGTTTTTGACCCTTTTTTGGGACATAACAGGATACGAGGATTTGAACTAATGACTATAACTTCTTAGTCTGGCACTTAACCAACACACCACTAACCTCCCGCTTATCTCATAAATAGTGCACCCTTTCTAAAAGCATTCATTTATAAGTGTATATACTGTAAAATGTTAGAATTTTCGAATAAGGTTGATAATGTAAAAGACGTTGTGCTTGAATCGCCTTAAGTTAGCGGTTTATTTATTTATTTCACTTAGTTTACGAAGAAACCTCGGTTTCTCATTCACCTGACAACCAACCGCTTACTTCGCGAAATCTACGAACGTAGCCTATATTGACAATGTAAGTGCTGACCAGTTCAACGTGACTAGTTCAGCACCCGAGTGCCTGGTCACAATGAACTCTTTCCATTCAGAATTCATTTCACAACTGTTGCACACTTTCAATGAGTTTAATTTGTAAATACTTCACACATTCCAGGACCCATTCATTTCATAAATACTGCACAGTCTTGAGTAATTTTCTCCTAAAATCATTTCGGTCACTCTTGGAAAATTCTTTCTTTTTGTAGAATAGTAAGCAATTTATATGCGGATGACTATTGATATAGTGTGTAGTGTAACGCTCGAGAAAGAACATACAGCAAATTTATAAATATTAATATATAGATGGGTGAATTTATTGATATTATAGTTGGTAAACATAACTGAAAGCTTAGCGAAGTCTATGGTGTAGTGGTTTAGTTCCAGACTAAGAAGTTACAGTCGCAAATTGAAATCTCCAAAGGTGATGACGGGATTAAAACTAAACTATAGGCCTAACTATAACTATAATTGGAAACATAAATTTGAGAAGAGAAATATTGGAAGGCGATTTCCAGGGAGTCATTGAATAATTTTGGAAAGAAACTGAAAAGGTAAAAAAGGATTTTTGTAATTTATAGAATCTGTGAAGACATATCACCGGAAGTGAAAAGGAGGAAGTAACGAAGCGGAACCGGATGAGGAAAGAGCATCCTCCTTAAAAGGAACAAAAATTGATTTTTAATTAATTTAATAATGTTGCGTCGCTTTGAACATGACTTTAAAACAATTCAATTTATTTTAATAACAAAACGATTTAATTAAAAATTTTTAATGAGATTTTTGTCAACTCCTAAGAGAAGACGGGCGGTGTCACAAGGGGGTTGGTAGGTGGGCGGGGGTGGTGGAAGTTTGAGATTTATTGTTTTGGGTTTGGCAAAATTATTAATTTTGAAAACAAAAACATATCAAGTAATAACTTAATTAATTTCCTTTGCTCTCTTTTGTGTAGTAAAAATAATTTCTTTTATTTTCCCAAGGACGGCTTTAGTATTCAAAGGCGTTTTTTAATTTTTCTTCCTTTTTTTGTTTCTAGCAGGATGAAAATCCTCTGATGATGAAAATCCCTTTTGTATAAGACCTGTCATCACCGCCATAGATGCCACAAGAGAGTGAGAGACAACAAAAACCTTTTTCCACGAATTTGAAACCTTCCCAGATGTGCTTACAACAGTATTTGATCCACCAAAGGTTGGCTTTAGTTGCTGTTATTCTTTTAGGCGCGATTGTTTTGTTTCGTATTAGTGCTGTTGTATAAACCTTAAATTTGTTTTTCTTTGTTTTTAGGGGTTGGGATTGGTCGATGACGGTTTGGCGGAAATTAGAGGAGTTTCGTCCTTTTTGTTAATCCTCTTTTGAGGTACAGTATATCTTTAATGGTTCTAGTCTGTACTATAGTTACTGTTATAAATCAGTAACCGACTTCATAAATATTGCACAACTTATATCACCAACTCATTTAATAAATAATGGACACTCTTATCAAAGAGTCATCTCATAAATAATGCACACTTTTAACTGTAAGCAACTTCATGAACATTGGACAATTTTACCAGTAATCCTTTTCATTAGTATTGCACGTCTTGATCAACGAGTCATTTCATAAATATTGCACAATTTCCATCATTAACTCATTATGGACACCTATCGAGAGTGCATTTTATAAGTATTGCACATTTTGACCTGTAAGACATATGAACATTGCATAATTTTATTGGTAATTCATTCCAGTAGTATTGAACACCTTTATCAAGGACACATTTCATAAATATTGCACACTTCTATCAACAACTCATTTCATAAACATCGTACAATTTCTATTGAGAATCCATTTCATAAGTATTGCACACTTTTAACTGTAAGCCACTTCACAAACACCGCACACTTTTATCTGAAACTCATTTCTTAAATATTGCACACTTTTCGCAATTGTCTGATACGAACCATGAATTCTAGGCCAATCTGTGAATCTAAGGAAGTCTTTCGAACTAAAGGTTGTCGAAATAAACCCTGATGGAGTTGGAACGGTTGGACAGAAGAGGAAGAAGGAAGCCAACGAAAGACGAAGAGATCACGATTTTGACGGAAGTTCCGTAACTTCTTGTTTTGGGATTTTTTCGTTTCAAAGATTTCCGATCCTCGTTTGAGGTACTGTATGCCTTTACTACTTAAACTGTATATTGTACGTTTTGTTAACCCTGTTCGTCAAATTTTAGATAGGATTTCCACTTCCTGGAAACTGTTAATTTCCGCCATCATTAATTAATTTTCCGCGTAACCTGATTTGAGAAACGCTCCCTCAGATTATACTCTCTTACTGTTTTATTGATTGTGTTTTCCGCCGCCATCTTGTTAAATCTTAGTGACTGTTGTTGTTATTAGTAGTTATTGTAAATTGGTATCATAATCGGTTCTTATTTATGTAACATGACAGTTTATGTAACAGTCGATTTCGCTCTCATTTTACTTAATTTGATGAGAAGTTTGAAAATTTGGGTGTTTTCGCCATGACAGGTGGAGGAAGGGAAGGATAATGGGTCTGCGGTTCAGAACCTTGAAAGAGGTACTGACACCATTGTAAAAGTTAATCTCCAACGGTAAATATGAAAAGTTCCTGAGTATTTATCACATTAACCGGATGGTATGCAAAATCTCCAACTTGTACCGGCGAATTTGATTAAAGTTGGCTCAGATACCTGGTTTCGCTCACTGCTTAAGCACTCGTCGCCTTTTGTTGAGAGGTTCTTTTACCATTACTAGCGAGCATAACTGCTTGGTTTTCCTGGCTTTGGCCAGAAACGTGACGGAAGCCAAGAATGGGAGCGAACCTTTATCAAATTCCCAGTTACACGTTGGAGATTTTATAAACTGGCTGGTAAATGTGATAAATATTGCAAAATTTGTCGCATTTAACAAGCTTAGTTGATGATTATGAATAATCGCCGGGAATTATTATATACATTCAACCGATTTATCACTTTTACCGTGAACTCTTGTAGCTAAGAACTGTTTAATTAGTAGGATAGGAAAATCGTTTTGGATCTGAGGTTTGGTTTGGGAATAAACTAAGGTTGGGGCGAACGTTTTTGTAAATTGAAACGTTGTCTGGTTAAGTAAAATGTTAAATTGAATTGGGCGCATGGGAATTAGGCCGTTGGACCTGTCACGTCAGTGGAGTAAGCCGCAGTCGTAATTGAACGCCCCGGTGATGAATTGGTCAGGATAATCTCTGAGGAGGTGACCGGAATGCTTTTGTTCTGTTATCCCACTGACCGGAGTCCCAGTAATCTCCAGCTGGCTTAAAGCTTGCGTGTGTATCGTTGGCATCCCTGTTTTTTAATAAAAGAAAAAGTTTTTGTTCAGAATTTTAATAAACAAATCTAAAATTAGGAACTGGATTAAAACGGAATTGTTATTAGAATACAAAGCTTCCAAAAGAACGAACCACTGCCTTCTAAATAATTTTTTTGTTGCTTTTATCGAAACGATTTCTAAGTTTGTCCTGAAATGTTTAAGACGATTTATTTTAAGGTAGAGATTCATACTGTTAAAATATATTTCACCCTTTGCACTCGAGAGGTGACTTCCACTCAACCCTTGATTTGATGTGCGGCTTCTGATGTTTTGTTTCGTGTCTTTAAACCAGGTTCATAATTTCTTTTTGTAGAATATTATGATTATAATAACTGTATGTCTTCAAATACAGAGGTTGTATGAATCTGAAAGCAGTTCACAACCAAGAACCGGACTGTGTTTTCACCAATAAGTTCAAACTTAAACGGTTGTGGGAATAGAACTACTCAATTTTCATAAATAGTGCACAGTATTGTTAGAAATGTATTTCATAAATGTTACACATTTTTCTCAGGAATCTATTTCATAATTCTTGCACACTTTCGTTAGGGATTCTTTTCATAAATATTGCAGTCTCACTGAGAATATATCTCATAAATATTGTATACACTATTATATGCTGTTCATTTCATAATTCTTGCACACTTTCTTAAGGAATCCATTTCATAAATATTGCACAAAAAATTCATAAATCTTGTTGGGAATGAATTTCATAAATTTTGCACGCCTTTTTCAGGGATCTATTTTAGAAATATTGCGCACTTTGACAAGGAACCAGTTTCAATAGCAATGCACACTTCCATAAAAACTTCACTTGCATACATAATGCACACATATAGAGGACTCATTTCAAAAAAAATGCACAGCCTTTTGGCGGAAAGAAACCGGAGCTTAATCACTCACTGTTCTGCATAGAAAATGTCGTGATTTTATAGATATATATTTAAATGCCACAATTATAAGTTATGAGTGAGGAATCCGTCAATTGATGCACATAGCCTCTGGTTTCTGGTTCGAGTGCAAAGGGTTGATATACGTAGATCAGACTTCAAATCATAATTCGACTCCCAAGAGACATTTGTAAAATATTTGTGTTCAATATGGCCGACTTGTTGTTCCTTTAATCTTCGTTATAGCTGTACTGTATGAATTGAAGCTATAAAAACAGAGTTTGAGTCTTAAAAATAGAAAACACTTTCTTAGTCAATAAAATCGTTGACATAAACCAGGAATAGGACCCCAATCGTCCCGGATTTCCAGGAGAAATCCGGCAACTTGAAACCAGGAAACCAACCCACGCAAATTTTGTTTTTTTCCAAATCGATAGGAAATTTTCCAAAGTCTGGAGAGAAACCGGAAATGGGAGGAATAAAAATCTTCCCTCACCACTTTCTGCTGCTGTTGGTTTCCTCATCTTCCTTCCCATGTCTTATTATAATAAACATGTTGCACGAAGGAGTTTAGAGATCTTGGAACATGTTCCTATCCCCCCGTCGAAGGATAAAATACAAAAGAGATTCTGGGTTTCGAGAGGAAGAGAAAGAGAGAAAGGACGGAGTTCTCATGATTTGCTTGTTGCTTCGCTGACCATTTATTGGTACCGCTGACAGATGTGAGAAATTGAGCGGGAGTCATGCGCACATAGACTCCCTGGGATATTCGTAACGTTCGAACGGTTCGAGGTTGGAAATTCTAGGGTGGGGCGTCGAACGGCGATGATGTAGCTTTCGGGAAAAAGGAGTTCAGTAGCTTGAGTAAATTCCACGCGAAATGTTGTACCATATGAACAGTCGGAAAACCATTAAATAACTCTCTCTTAGTATATATATAAATATATATACACCATCTCTCGAAAACTTTTTTTCGACAAATTTTTATTTTCTCTTCTCAATTTTTTTCATTTATATTTTTGTAATCGATTTTGTAACCGGGGCGGGAGGGAAGGGTTTTTTGAAGAGACAATTTCTTTTTCTATGTAGAGGAAGTGCTCAAATGTTAAATAATTTCCCGACGGTTTTTTCGTTTCGAGATAAACATCTCGCGAATCGTTTTGTTATGTCGGAACATATTTAACTTTTTTTTCTTTCTTTCATCACGGTCTTAATTTTCTTTTTATTTCGGGGAAAAAAATGAATTCCAAATAATCAACAGGTTGGCCGCTCGGTTTCGGCTCAAGTTTTGTGAAAGAATAAAGAAGAAAAAAAATTAAAAAAATTTTTTTTGATTGCCGTTTCCTTTCTTCCAAGAAAAAATAATTTTTTGTTCCTGGTGCAGCTGTCCGTCGAATTAAGGTAAAGAAATTTTTGTTTTATTTATTTATTTATGTGTTTGTGTTTTGGCGTAAACAGTGAAACGCTGTTTTTCGATTCGTCGTAAAAAGCTCAAAACCTGCTTTTTTACGTCCATTCTGCATTTAAATATAAATCCCCGTCATCGTTCGTCGCGTTTACGAGTCGGTTAGTTTAAAACAGGAGGCTTTACAACTCCACCGCCCCCTTGCAATTCCCCCCGGATTGAGTTTTGATAAATTTGAGTTGGTACCTCTGCGTTTTAACAGTTAATCAGTGACGCGTTTGGATTTATTTCGAAAATGACCTTTATCAGGTAGGTTTAGTTGTTTTTAATTATTAAACCGTTTTTGTGGGCTGTCGGTGTATGTCACGTGACTCTTTTGATGCGGTCGACCGGTTCCTTGCCCTCTAAACCTCATAAAATTTTAATAAATTCCCTTTTTTGTGTGTGAGTGTGTCGGTTTGAGTTATGAATTTAAATGGAGGCGTTGGTTCTTGCTTTTAACGAGGAAAAAATGGAAGGTAGGGGTCGTGGGGGCTGTTTTTTCTAGATAGCCGTTACCAAGGTGCCCATATGCCTGCGATTTGTCAGCATCCGACATAGAAAATCAATTTGGGGATAAAATTTTTATGTTGAAAGCTTGCTTTTTTTCTCTCCCTGTTATTCTTTCTTTATGTTCGTTTTCATGGTGAGTGAGAGCGGGAGGAGGCGGAAGAGGGAAAATGGAGGTTTGATGGATTTTCTTCAAACTCGCATCCGGCTTTTTTTTAAGAGTTTATTTATTTAAAAGACTTCGACAGATTTTTTTTTCTTCTTTCTTCAACTTCCGGGAGTTTTTATTTTGATTTTATATCCACCGATTGAATATTCCGTCGCTGCCATCTTATTTATCTTGACAGCTTAACTCCTAAAGGCATAAAATGAATTCAGTTAAACTTAAAAAAGCAATACCGACCAGATGGATTTACTCATGTCTTATATACTTATGTGTTACATAATGTCCATAAATATGGTTGGATAAGTCAAATTCATATTTATACATAAAATAATTGTGTGAGGTGGCTTTTTCCTCAAAACCAACTTGTGAAATTACTTTTCAAAAAATTAAGCAAAAATAAATGGAATCGGGTGAGGATTACTTAAATGTTTTTTTTAATATAAGCATCTATTATTTATGAAATAAATCAAACTACACAGGGATAAATAGAGTCAAGGAAATGTAGAGTAGTAAGGGTTGATAATAACATGACTATTGATGAGACACTCCAAATTAAAGCAAGGGGGTTGCACATAAAAATGTGCATTATTTATGAAACGATTAGGAGAATCAGTTAGGGATTTGTAGGATGAAAAGGGTTAATAACAACATAATTATTGATAAAGATACATCAAATTCATGCGAAAGACAGACAGTATTTCTAACCCAATATAGGTGAAATGAAGCCGAAGATCTGGGCAAAACTTTATCAAATTCATCATTATGAGTTGTAAATTTTATGAATTATGTTAATACATAATACCCTATTTATCAATTTTACCGTAAATTACGTATACAGTATATAAGAGCAAATGTGTAGAAACAGTAGAAATAGCTTATTCCAGTATGGTAAACTCACGTTTCAGTTTGAAACTTGTTTTTAGGAATGCAATTCGAACGAGTTCGAGGCGTTTACAAGGGAAAAATTGGAAAAGTTATTCAAATTAATCGGTGAATGTGCTAAATATCTAGTAATTTGTCTTATTTACCAAATTTGGGGATGTTTATGAGTTATATAGTCAACAAATGTGGTAAATATTCTGTAATTTGTCACATTTACCAAGCTTAGCTGGTGATTATGAATAATCGCCGAGTCATACATATTCGCGTGATTTGTCCCTTTTATTGTACCAAATATACGGCATTAGTTTCCGATCCACATAATGTAACAATTAGTAGTTAATATCAAAACGGACTAAAGATGAAACTCTCATTTAGTGCAGGAGTGATATATTAGTGGAATAGTGTTTGTGTTATTGCTATTATCACTATAATCATATACTCTATAATTACAAATTTACTGTTAGTATTTGATACTTAAAACTAAAACTCTCCAGGGCGCCACTTTGTCCAACAGTTTTCTATTTCTATCTTCCAATACCTACTGCGTCTTAATTCCATTTCCCATCGATACATTTACTCCCTCCACTGACAAGTCGAATATTTTCGTATAAAACTGTCTGTATTGGGCAGTTGTTTTTCCCTACATTCCTTCCGTATAAATATTTAATACGCTCCTACTGGAACTTTCAAATTGCTAAGTTTCATTTTTATGTCCTCTTTCCCGCCTCTTTTTATTTTTACTCCAGGGGTTCGTAACCTTTTATCGTGGCGTACAGAGACCATTTTGAATGTGCTTGTCGCTGTTTGATTGCAATAAAAGATTATTTATAAATTACTTCCATTATACTGTATTAATATATCAAAGTGTAGATAGAATTTTGGGTCTATCATATAAGGTCTTTGGTCACTGCATTTGCCCAAAATATATCAAGTTAACACAAACACCAATCTCTCTGCTCTGTATGTGTGCATGTGTAACAGTATCTAAGTATAAATTGCTATTATGTTCAAAAATGGTGGCGTGTTCATATTGTATTAATACCAAATTGCCTGGTGTGGATCTACAGGAATATAAAACCGAGGATGTAATAAGATCTGTAACTCATCTGTCAAAATTGCCCGATTTATCACTTTTACCGTACCAGGTGTTAAATGTAACGCACAGAACCGATATTATTTTCTGGTCCACCTAATATCACCAAAGAAGGAAGTGGGAAATCGAGACACAGATAATTTTATTGAGGCAGAATTGTGAGGAAAGATTTAGAGAGGAGAAGAGACAGAGAGAGGATTATAACTCAGGCTTAGGAGAAACACATTAATCGAAATCTCTTTCTCTCTTCTCTGGACATGGAGTTAGCATATATACTGTACATGCAAACTCATAACTCATTATGTAAATAACGGAAGGAAAGGGAAACAAGATTTTTTTTGAAATTGTGAAGTAAAAAGATGTTTTTCGAGACAAAGATAAATAAATAAATAAGAGGGGGTTAAGGGCTTTCGAAACAAAATTAAAAAAATAATTTTAATTAGTTTTTTCGGGGCTGGAATTAAAACGATTTCCGGTTTGCCTGAACCCGAAATTTTATTCTGGACATATTTCCCTCTTTTTTTATTTTAATTTTCTTCTTCATCTCTTTTGTTTTCTCTCTTTCCCCATTCCCCTCATCTCTCTGTTTCTCATTTTACTTCTTTTCTGGAAATATTTTCCTCTTCATCGATTCTTTCCATCCATCTCTGCTTCTTCTCTGGAAATATTTTTCTTCTTTTTATTTTCCTGTTCATTTACTGTATATATATTTTTCTTTCTTCCCTTTAGTTTTCTCTCTTTCTCTCTTCCATTTGTGTCCCTTTTCTTTTTCTTTCTTTCCTTCTTTCTTGAATATTTTTGTTTTCCTTTCATCCACTTCTCTCTTTGTTTTACGCTCAGATTTATTTTTACTTTATTTTGGTTTCTGCTTTTTTTTTCTCTCTCTTTACTTCTTCTTCTCAAATACTTTTTTTCCTTTTATTTTCTTGTGTGTCTTTCTCTGTTTTTATTCCTCTTTCCTATATTTTTTTATTTCCTCCTTTTTCTTTTAGATACTTTCTTTTTCATTTTCCCTTTCATCTACCATTCTCTTCAGTATCTCGCTTTTTTCTTTTTTAATTTCCTACTCATTTAAGTTACCTTTCTCCTCTGTCTCTTTTGGTCTCTCTTCGTGTTTCTTTGTTTCTCTTCTTTTGCAAATATTTTTTTTCTATTTTCCTCTTTATCTATCTTTCTCCTCTCCTATTTCGTTCCCTTCTTTCCTTTCTTCTTTTCTTTTGCTTTTTTCCTATTCCCCCATTTCCTCTCTGGTTTTCTATTTTTTAATCTCTATTCTATTTTAATTTTTCTTTCTTTTCTGTAAATATTTCTCTGTTTTGGTCTTATTTTTCACCTGTGATTTTTCCTCAGTCACTCTCTTTATTTCTTCTCACTTCTAGCTCCTCTTCCATTTTCTCTCCCGTTCCTTCTTTTCTAAATCTTTGTTTTGTTTTCCTTTTCATCTATTTTCCCTTCTCTCTCTTTCTTTACTTCTATAGAAATATTTTCCTTATTTTTATATTTTCCTCTCCATATGTCTGTCATCGTCATCCATCTTTCTCTCTTCTATTTCCATTATAATTCCATCTTACTTTTTTCTTAAATATATTCCCTCCATTTTTATTTATTTTCCAGACATACCAATTACTGGAAAAGTAATTGAAATTCAGTTTTAATTTCTTATAAAATGCTTTCATTCAGAAAAAAAGAAGAAAAATGCGAAAAGGAAGGAGGGAGGAAGAGAGAGAAGAAGGAGCGAAAAATTTGAAGAATTTTCTTACTCAAGAGGAAGCAGAAGGAAAATAGAGGAAGGAAGAGGAGAGAACTTTCCTGAGAATTTTCAAAAAATAAAATTTTCCTCTCGATTTCTTTGTCTGTGTGTTTGAGCGGAGGGAGGAGGAGGAAGAAGAGACGGAAGCAGAGAAAATTTCGGAATGGAATTCGTGAAATAATGAGAAATGATGGCGGAGATAATCTTGAGCTTTTTTTTTACCTCAAGAGCTTTGGGGTTAATGTCGTTTAACGCTTCTCTTCACTAAAATTATTAATTGCTTATTTGCATTTTGCTGAAATTTTTTTTTCTGTTGGGTTTATGTGAGAAAGAGGGGAAGAGGTTGTGTGTGGATGTGTGTCGTGGCAAGGGCGGGGTCCTTCTGTCACTCTTGTGCGGGTTTTTTACTGAGAACGGAAATCCCAGCGGAATTTTTTGCTAATTTGAATTGTCTCTCATGAATTTATCGCTTTGTAGTGATCCCGTGACGGTGACCGTTGTTCCAGTTAATTTTTCCATTTATGCGGTGGTTTAGTTACACGGTTTAATAATCGGTGGTGGTCGTGAACAAAAATTCTTCATGAAATTGTGCAATTCTTTTGAAATTAGTTGTCCTCGAAAATGCTAAGAACTGTATATAGTGTCAATCGCCTTTTTCGACTTCTTTACTCTCGATGGACGACTGACTGAAGGTTCTTTCAAGTGTGGTTTTGAGAGACATGAAGGAGTGAAGCGATTTTGAGCTTTAGTGAGCTTTCTTTGATGTTGACCATAGATTAGGCTTTCTTTTCCTCTCTTTTCGTTTTCTTTAGTCCTCTTCACTTCTTCTTTTCTGTTTGTCTTAAGAGTGTAGAATTTTAATACGGATCGTTGGGTCAAGTTGTCCGGTCCTCTCGGTTTTTTCGAACTATCATAACAAGTGCAAATGTTGTCGCTGAACATGAGACAAGGCCATGTACAACTGAAATTGTCTTTGAAAATGTGCAATATTTTTGAAATTAGTCCTACAGAATGTGCAGTATTTTCGAAACAAATTCTTTGTAAAATTGAGCAATATTTTTGAAATGAATTTTCCATGACATTGTGCAATATTTATGAAATTGTTTTGAGTCCTTGTCGAACATTCTCTGATGTCAATCAATTCCAACAATAGGGAACTTCCTTAGACTGAGAATTCCTTAAACTGAGACCAAAAGCGAAAGCCGAAAGCTGTGAACCAAGTAAGAGAAGCTCTCTCTCTCTCTTATCGAACCAAAAATGAAATTCGAGCGGCGTCCTAGTCAAATTTTTAACTTCTCTAACACTAATGGTAACAGCTCGGGAGAGTTTCAAAGTTCACCTTTCTGAGAATTTTAGCACAAAGCGAAACCTAACTGTACGCTCTGAAATGGGTAGCTTAATGTTATAATACAGAAAGGTGGGTGTTGCGGTGTTTTGTTATTACATCCCACGTGTGTCTGTCACACAAAGTTCTTTCAATCCCACCGGCATCAAATTTGATTTATATTATACAGTGACAAGCTTAAACAAAAGGATAAAGAGGTTCCGAATCCTTGAGTCATGGTCTTTGTCGTGGTTTTGTTTTGTACTCAGGGTCGAAGCTAAACAATTGACTCGTTAACGACATAGCCTACAATGGGAAATCTCTCACCACCACCTGACTATACTACAACCTTGAGGACGATACCTCGACCAAGAACGGAATAGACCTCGACGACACATTTTAAACTTTATCATAGAATATATTAAAGGGAGGGAAAGGGGGGCCTAAATTTTGGGAGAGGGGGGGATGGTCCCAGAACGGAAGAGGCTGGACAAATTGCCGAGAGCGAGGATGAATCCCACGAGTCTTGAGATCGGTATCCGAGCGCGTTAAACCCTTTCGCCACCCACCCAGGCCTTCTGTTCTAATTTTTGATTTACAGGATTTGCAGAAACTTTCCTCCTTTTCAGCTCTAAACTCGTAATCAATCAATCTCCCATTGATACATCGGCCCATTCATTCATTCATTCTCCTAATTAAGTTAAAGGTTCTTGGTGCTACTTGCCTCTTCAAATTTTCCTCAGTTGTTCGCCTTTCATTATGTTTTATAACAGTTTTACATTTTCCTCACCATTTTATTTCCTTTTCCCGCCCTTTTGTCTTTCTTTCTCTTGTTTGACATCTCCTATCTTCCTTCTCTATAACTTGTATTCATCCGCACAATATTTCTGTACTATACAAAGCTATAGTCATTTCAAACCAATATACCTACCAGGGAGGATTGTACATATTAGGTATTTGAAGTTCTGTCCATTTTGGAATATTCTCGAACCATTTTCTGTAAGTTTTATCAGGAACTGTACTTTCGTCCAACACCTTGGACAAATTGTCCACTCCTTCTGTATTATTTCCTTTTTATTGGAATTCATACAAAATATAGTACCTAAAATAGACTTCAGATCTGTCAATCAAGCAATCCGTTCTTAGTTAATACTAACATGAACTGTATTCGTTTTAGCTCATTTTCTAGGTCAGTATACATACGTGTAAATGTATGAAACATAAAAAGAACACGTTACTTCATATACATTATATTTTACAAGGGTCTAATGTCTCCCTATTATTGATGGGAGACACGAGTAACCAGGTCAGGGGTCGTTCTCTGATTGTGATTAATGTGTCTGCAAAGTTTCTTCAAGATCGATTCGCACGTTTTCCCGCATAAGTGTTATGTGTCTGTACAAAGATTTCAAAGATGAAAGCTAGGTACAGTACCGATATGGGAACAAGCCGTCGGATTTAGTTTCGAAAAGACTTTCCGACTGAACCGGGAAGTGAAATCATCGATGGGGAACTGCGACGCCATTTTCCGATTATAGCGCGTTAACGAAACATTTTCCACGATCTGGTAACTCGATCCCCTTTTGTCTTTAATGCCATTGAATGGAAAACTTTTTGTATGAGGCTGAAGAGATTTGTTCTCGGAATTTGTGAAAATGTTCTCCCATTAAGTCTGAAGCCTTTCTTAAAAACTTTTGAACAAGTCGTATTTGGATAATTGGACCGTCACTAAAGTTGGGAGGAAGAGGTTTATGGGCCCCTACAGGCGAAAGACAAAAATTTTCTTTCTCTCTCTCTCTTAACTTTGATTGAATTTTTGCATTTGACAACATTGCGAGAGCCAATATTTTTCCTTTGTGTTCAACTTTACAAATCATTATTCCTGTTACGCCTTGACATGACTTCTTGAACGGTTTTCCTTTCTTTTCCGTTTGTTCTTTTCAACGAGACACTTTGACAAAGAAATCAAAAGTCCCGCCTTGAAATTGTGGTTTGCTACGGCAATACTGATCGATCGCATTTTATGTAAATTTGATGAATAAGACAAATTATTGAATATTCATCACATTTACCGGTCCATTTGAGTAACGTTTTCAATTCCTCCTCTATAAACCCCACGAAATTGTGGTGATTATTCATAATCACCAACTAAACCTAGTAAAAGTGACAAATAGTGATAGTTTATGAAATTTCCTACTTATAATGGGACGATTAATAAAAATTTGATTTATACGACTCCAAAGTTGTGCGTTTCATATTGAAACATAAACTGAGGAAGACAGCTGATGACGATAAAGGTTTTTCCTGTTCAGGGGAACGCTGCATACTAACTGCAAAGACTTCTGTTTGTAGATAAACGCCTCGACTGGAATCGAAATTGCAGAGACGATATCGAATATATGTCATGAAGTTTATCTTATAGGGCCAACCTAAGAACCTTTTTGTGGTTAATAAAAGCACAAACACTTTTATAAGCACATCTGTTACGGTAGTAAGTGATTAATCGGACGAATAAATGTTTATAGTTCCCCAATTATTCGTATTCACCAACTAAGCCTGGTAAATGTGATAAATATTCAGCAATTTGTCTCTTTTATCAAGCTTAGTTACTGATTATGAATAATTCCTGGAAATTATATATATATGTGCCCAATTTATCACTTTTACCGTAATATATATAACAAAGTTATAGTAACAGTAGAAATACGATAATTCAACATCGGAGACTCACGTTTCAGTTCGACATGGATTCCAGAAATGCAATTCTTACAAATTCATGGCGTTTACAGAGGAGGTATTGGAAAAGTTAGTCAAATTATTCGGCAAATGTAATAAACATTCAGTAATTTGTCTTATTTACTAAATTTAGGAAAGAATATGAATAATATATTACCCGGGAATTATATATATTCATCCGATTTTTCACTTTTACCGTATGGGTTACTTGAGTTTACTTTTCTGACAAACAGTCAACTAACCTGGACAACGAAGATGAAGAAGTGACAAAAGCCAAGCTGCTCCTAATTCTAAAATTCGTAGACAGTTACTGGCGAGCATAACTGCTTATCTTTTGTCAGGTCTTTTGGTAAATTTGTCAAATTTTGAATCACGAGTTGGGGATTTTATAAACTGGCCGGTAAATGTGATAAATATCCAGTTGTTTGTCATTCTTACTAAGCTCACCTCATGATTATGAAATATCGGCGGGAATCAGACATGTTTTTCATCATTTATCACTTTTACCGTGATATAAATCCACTATAAAGCCCGATTCATTGGTTGTAAAACTTTTATTTGTGGGGAAGTGAAAAAAGTTTCAACGATTCCAGAGTTGAAAAACTGCAACTCTCACCCGACAGGAGGAGGAAACGTTGTGATGGTGGTGGTGGTGGTGGGAGGGCTGTCGGGTCGAAGAGTTCGACAAGTTTTCTAAAATTAAGGGAAATGGAATTTTATGAAAATTTCGTTATTTCCGAATCAATAATTGAAAAGGCGAGAAATTGGATGCGACAATCCGAACTGTTTCAAAGTTAAAATTTTTTAATTGAGTTTATCTGATTGGCAGCTGGACTGTTAATTAAAATCGTTTTTGTTATTGGCAATTCCTTTTTGTTCAAATTTTCTTTTTTTCTTTTGTGTTAGTTTGCTTACTTGCTTCCCGAACTAATCTGCTTTAGTTACGTTCACCTGCCTTTAGCCAAAATCATTTCCGACGAACACATGCTGGGAATGATGTGTCTATCACTCAATCCCCAAGACACTTGCTTCCTCCTCGCAGGAAATCTCGCGTGTTCCGAGGGGGGCTCTCTCTCTTTCCCAGTCGACCGAATTGTTGCTTTAATACTAGGCTCCTCTAAAAACTAAATTTTTGTTTTTAAGCTAGAATGAGAGTGAAAAGGTTCTCCGGGGGGGATCAACTGTTTAAGACATCATAAAAAGTTAAATTACCAGAGATGGAATCTCTCTCTTTTATGCGTTTAGACCTTTTTTTTTAGTAAACCGCTCAAGAGTGATTCTCAAAATTTTTAGTTTTAATATTAAAATTTTTGTGGAGAGTATAAAAATTTAAGAGAATAATTTGGAGGAGCAAAATCTGTTTTTAATAGTTACGCTTATAGTCACTATTATTCAAAGTTAGTTATTCAGCAATTTCCTCTGTGCGAGTTTTTCTTGATGAGACTTAGAAGTTTGGAGACGTGGCTGAGAAACGACTTTTACACGGTGTGGCTTCCCGAAAATACTGTAATAAAACTACTACTAACTGCCCAATCTCCATTTCTCAAACTTTGCTGATCACGATGCTCGACTCTAAGACTGACTGACTTTGAATTTCGAATTTCTTATTATTTAAAGAAAGCAAAAGTTTTAGTCAGCAATCATTGACCTGGTCCTTTATAATCGGGGCAATCCTTGTCATAACACTCATCTGACTGATCATAGTGGCGAAGGAGCTACTAACAGGCCACGGGATGAGTTACAGCTAACTTAAATAGGTCGAGGAAAACGAAGGCACTTCCTTAATTTCAAGAGTTCTCTAACAGTTATAGTCGAAACTAAACTTCCGTTTTCTGAGGAGAAAGTGTGCAATATTTATGAAAGAAGTAACCAATCAAAACGTGAAATGTTTATAATATTAAATTTTTTAGAATGTGTGCAATATTTTGAAATGAGCAGTCCAAAACAGTGTGCAATATTTGTGAAACAAATTATTCACAAAAAGAGTGAAATAATTATGAAATGACGTTTCCTAGAAAGTGTGTAACACTTTTGAAATCAACACTTCATCAAATTGTGCAGTATTTATGAAGTTAATTTCTCTGGAAACTGTTTAATACTTTTGAAACGAATTTCTCTAGAATGTGTCCAATATTTTTTTAAAAGATCGCTCCAAAACAGTGTGCAATACTTATGAAACAAATTGCTCATGAAAGAGTGCAATAATTACAAAACGACTTCGGCTAAAACCTGGTTAATCAGCTAACGGAAGTGTCCAAAAACTAAAGTTGACTTGTAAATACTAATTAATCAAAATTACCTTCATCACTGCTTTTCGACATTATCAATAGTACATATCTTGATTGAATTATAAATGGAGTTAGGCCACTTTCAAACTACACGGCTCTATTATTGAAAACATATGTGTCAAGAATTATCGCTTTTGCTCGGAATTGTGAGCAACCTGAAATGATTTACTGATAAATAACATGAAGTTGTACATGTAAACATGGTAACCCGGAGTAAAAATTGAAAAATGGAGTTAAGCCATATACAAAATAAACGGCTCATATCAACTTTCGATCGTTTTAGCATTAAGGACAGAACGGATGATTCGCGTAAAAAGAGGGAATTCAACAAAACGCAAAAATGAGAGCTTCTCAGTCATCTCCATTCTCTGGAAATTTTTTTCTTAAACTGACAGATATTATTAGTCTCGGAAGAGAGCCTTTTTTAATTAAACTTCACCGGAAACAACAAAAGCTCCGGAAACGACAAACACGTCGAACCCATTTAAGGGTTTCACGGGCCCTCGGAATCGAAACCAATTTTTTCGGTAATTCGCAGATGAAGATTTTTGGGGAGAAGGAGGAAGGCGATAGGAAAGAGGAAACAGGAGAGAGAAAGGGAGGAGGAGGAGAGGAACTGTTATTTGTTTTGAACGGTGCGGCTGCGAATTGAGGAAGCTGTGAGGAGCCCAGATCGAATGAGTTTTCCCATCAAACAAAACGGGAGAGAGAAGGAGATAAGGCTTTTGAGAGGGCGGGGGCGGATGGAGAGAGTAAAGGGAGGATGAGTTGGTTGGAGTGCGTTAAACTCTATAATCTTTCTAGCAATTAGGTAATCTTCTGTTCAAATTCTGACCTGAAAAACGTCTTTTTGGTTTTTCTCTTTTTTTTTAATAAGTTTTTTGAAAACGTTGTGTTAAGAGTTTTTTTGACGGCTTTTCACGAGCTTCGGTTTATTTGTTTTATGTGACACGTGTCGCACGTGTTTCTGAAAGGAGAATCTTACAAAACCGCGGAAGAGTCTTAAAGTTTTTCTTTCCCTGATGCTGTTCTCTATTTTCCTCTGTAACACACATACATATATGTTATAGTATTATGCACAATTTCCGGCTATTATTCATAATCACCAACTAAACTTGGTAAAAGTGACAGATTTACTAAATATTAATCAAGTTTGCCAATAAAATCTCCAACTCCATTCGTATGATCTGATAAAAATCAAGTCATACATCTGATAACAGGGGCACAGAGTTAGTGATAAGGAGTTACAGGACACAGAAAAAACAGTAAAAGATTCTGTGAACATTGCTGGGTTATTGCTGAGCGAAAAAAATGTGGACTATCAACTATTAAATATATAGAAATAACATTAGCTTTAATAAGAACTATTCTAGCTATTATATTGATAGATATAATATTATAAGATATAGCTATTATAGCTTTAATAATCTACTGTTCGTATGTGTTATTTACCTAATAAGTAACTATATAGTTAACCTTATTAGGCTGGGATTCTAAGGATCTTACTGGTCTACTCCTCTCTCTTCGTCTGGCAATATCACTGCTGATCACGTAGCCTGTCCATTTCCGTTTTAATGTTCTTACAGTCTAAATCGCCGTTCCGATTTCAGCGCGGCTTCTTATTCCAAAATATTTCCTTGTCTTATATAGAACAATATTCGAACGACACGGAAAATTTCATCATCGCGCCACTCGAGGGACATCCCAGAGACTGTAGTTTGGTGTTTTCCTCCCTCATCTCTCCTCTCCTCTCCTCCAGCCCTTGCAAAAACCACTTCCTTTCTATTATTAATTAAAAACATTCGGAAACACAAAACACGACGACTTGCCCCGACTTCCTTGTCTTCCCAACAAAACCCCCGAGTAATTGAAAATTCTCCGTCGAAGAAAATACCACCACCACACCCCCTTCAGCCCGACACTCTCCACCAGTCACCCCTCAGCCCCCAAGCTCCCAGCCTTCGATATCCGATGACGTGGAAAGAGTTAGTGAAATCGTCTTTTCACAGTATCAGGTTCGAAACTTTTCGACAATCCTTCCCCGAACGCCCTCCGCCCTCCCATCTCACCTCCTCCGTCGTCTATGGTTTTATATTTACAAAAGGGACGAAAGGCGAAGAGAAAGAGACGAAGAGACTTTTGTGAAAGGAACTTATGTTTACTTAGCAGAAGATTTTTGTCGGGGTGCGAATATCGATTATAACAGTGCTGAATCGGAAATAAAAGCGTCGTCTGCTTTCACCGAATTTTTTTCCTAACCCCGTTCTCTTGACACCTGTCAAAGTTGCCTTGGTGAGAGCTTTCCCTTTTGACTGTTAATTCCCTTCCAAACCCCTTCTTTTAGTTATCTATCTATTTATTTATTCATTTTATTTATTTACATATCTCTGAGTCTAACATTATAAAAAGCAAAATGTTATCAACCCTTTGCACTCGAAGTCTTTTTTTGTGCGAGCGATCCAGGAGGTGGACACTGTGCCGCAGGCCTTGAATTCTTTTCTCGTTATTTAAAATTATAACATTTAAACATACACATAAAATTATAACGCCAACCAATAGCCAAAACAACCGACAGCAATTAAGCTCTTGTATTGATGCTTTTGGGGGTGGGCGAAACCGGGGATGAACTTGAAAATAAATCCAACCGCTAAAAACAAATTAAAAAAGGAAATTAAATTCGAGTCGCCATTTTGTATTCAGTGTCAATCCTTCGCGTGTAGTCTGGCTGTTGTTTTTAGCCTCCTCAAAAAAAGCTTTTTTATACCAGTTTATAACTCCTTTGTGGTTGTTTTTTTGCTTTGCGTGACCTTGAAATCATGATTACATCCTTTGATGTACGCTCTGATTCCCCCTTAGACCGACCTCAAGTAAACACCGCTTATTTTGAAAATGATCTAACTCCATTTTTATACTTTAAACAGAGAGATCACACAACTATACCTAAAATTTAGGGTTCACACATTACTTATACACAGTTCACAATTGGTATTATCAAAAAATCTGTACATTTTAAAAGATATAGTTACCTCAGGACTGATTATTAAAGTGGTACACGTTTCAACGTTAAGTATAAACAATAATGTTTTATTTTTTTTACAAATCGGATCAGACGCAATTTCAATTTAAAATTAATTTTTGATTACTATAACTAAATAATTATATAAGATGTGTACAAACACTAATGGCCCACAAATAATATATAGTGATATTTCATGTGATTTGAAACAATTCATTTATACACGTATAAATCAGAATATATAGTAATATATTTTAAGTAAAACTATATTGTTGATGACTGAAATTAAATTACTTTTACTTTTCAATAACCATGAAAGTGATCTAGGTCAGTTCCCATAGAGATTAATGAGCTAGTATCTAAGTTAGTCCTCGTTCTCTTCAGAAATGGAAAAATCACACAATTTATTTATATTTTAGTATTCACGTGTTGTTTTTAAACAATTCATAGTCGGTATTTGAAAATATACAGATGTATTCATCAATATAAGAATCAGTCTGTAAATTAAATTATATACGGAATGATTATGAAAGAGGATTAAGTCCACTTTCCTTAGGGTTAATATTCAAATACTTGTAGTAGAGGAATAAAATAAAAAATTTTACAAAAAAGACTGTTTACTTTGAGAGTGGTGTAAGATCATTATAAAAAACTAAAAAATCACTTAATTTACTTATAATTTATTGTTCATGTCTTATTTATAAATCAATCACTGTTGGTGTTTAAGAATATCCATATCCTTTGATCAATTTTATAAAAGTAAACAATAAATTAAATCGCATAACGATTCATTGTGAAAGTGGTGTAGGTCCATTTTTCATGTAAAAATACTAATTGAGCCCTTGTAAATATATTCACTTATAATATGGGCACTTGTAATATCCATATCGTTTAAACAATTTAAAATTTAACAATAAATTAAACCGCATAAACGATTGATTATGAAAGTGGCATACGGCCATTTTTCTTTGAATTAGTTACTGAGAAGTAAAACAAAAAATTTTATCACTAAAAATGCAATGGAATGAAAAAGAATCTAATTACAGAAGTGGAGAGGTAACAGTTATGATGTTATTACAACTAACATGCCAAGAAAATCTGTATGTACAAATCAACAAAATGTCTGTGTAAAACTCATTCTTCCAATCGCTATAAGTTACAAACAAAATCATAATGAAATATTGTATTTCAAATAAAATGAAGTGACTTGTTCAACTGAATAATTAACAAAGTGGTATAACTCCATTTACGACCCATTAATTTTAGTTAAATTGACGTCCTTTTAGCTATTGAAATCGCTCATTTCCAAATTCGTCTGAAAATTTTCAAAACCAGTACAAGTTATTTATACTTTTAGTCGACTAAAATACCAAGGTTAAATATCTCGAAAGAAGAAAACATGGACTTACACCACTTTCAAAATAAACGGCTCGGATACTTCAGCGGAATGGAAACCTTCTAGCTATACGCATGTAGAGGAATAGTTACAATACTCCACCTATTAACATTTCACTAGAATGTAAATATGGAAAAGCAGGAAATTGATCGTCTAAAACGCATTATTACAGCCACAAGTAGTCGTAAACATAACCGCACCAAAACATTATTTACTATGTTAAAAATGCATTCGTAAGTGTATACTTTATTAGGTTGGCACCACTGTACTAGTTGCATTGGGTTCGTCGTAATGACTTGAAATAAAAAGTTCTACAAAATAATTTATGCTTAGTTCAATAAGTTTGTAACACATCAAATAAAATCAAAGAATTTCAATGATACAACTAAATAATTATGAAAGTGGAGTAACTCAAATCACATAACATTTGAAACATAAATTTTTCGCGTAAATTTCATTCAGTTGAATTGCATAGTATAATTTACTTGTACTTTTTAGTCAACTAAACTCCTAGGCTGAACTGTTACAACTAAATAATTATGAAAGTGGTATAACTCCAATTACGACAGATTAATAATCTCATTATTTCAGCTAAAGGAGTGGTCATTTAATTCGATGAAATTGAATAGTATAATTTCGTTATAATTTTTAGACAAAAAAAAACATTGAGGATAAATTTTTCGAAAGAAGAAAATCGATGGACTAACACCACTTTTAAAATCAACTAATACCTTTGTGGTTTCGCGGAAACAATATTTTCTCTCCTCTTTCCATTACTCGTGGAGTGTTTCTCATTTCCATTTTAAATAAAAATTATTGATGAGATAAAATGGCGTCTCCCGAGGGAGAAAGAAAAATGTTTATAACCCAAAGAGCTCCGACAGAAAAAACGAACTGAGTCAGCAGAAAAAGAGAAGATAAATCGCGTTCCGGTCCAATAATTTAAGACTCATGGTTGTTATACATTTGTAATAACATGTGAGAATGGATACATCCATTGCTTACAGTAAAAGGGGACGTGAAATCCGGTCAGAAGGAACGGAATACTGGAAACACTTGTACGAGGACAATCCTGAGTCCTGAGGAGTAGAGAAGACTACGTAACAGAGATATGGATAATAGAATAGCCTTCCAGTGCTTTCTGTGGACGGAAGACCTCCACCAGCGCGCCACAACAATATATAACACTGTTCAGTCCGACAGAAAGTCAAATTCTCTCTTCAGCTCGTTCTCCACCAAACCGACCGACAATAATTAATGAAACTAAAGTGAAAAACGGTCAAAAGTTCCTCAAAGTTGAAAAGGGGTCATTACACTCCGTCGGAAAACTCTCCGGAGAGTCGGCGAAAGACCTAGGAAACAGTTGGGGATCATTTGAAGCAAGGACTTATCGTGGATTCCAAAGACCCGATCAAAGGAATAAATAAATAAATAAATAGGAAAAACCGAAAATCGTTCGTCTGAAAATAAATTCAGGGTTTGATAGAAGGGGCAAACTCCTTCCAACAGCCTACCCCCTGCTATTTCCGTTCGTTTAATTAAGTGGAAAGCTTTTGACGGGGAGAGGAGGAGGAGGAAAGCACGTACCTAAAGGCAGATATTAGAGCTGAAAAAATAATTCTCGAAGCTGACATGTTGAAAAACGGTTTTTCAAATCCTCTTTGATAAGATCAGCTCCTTTCTCAGCGATCATTACGACGGCGGCGTTCGTGTTAGCACTCGGTAAAGTTGGCATGATTGACGCGTCGATAACTCTTAATTTGTTTGTTTTGTAGACCCTGGAAAACAAGGATGAGGGGGCTGGGGGTGAGATATTACTTTTATCTCTGGAAGGGAAGGAAGAAAAAAACGAGGGATGATCAAACTTACCGAAGTCTGTGATTCACGACACCGCCTTCTTTCAATCCGGCCATCTTGCACGTTCCGATGGGATGATACACCGTCAGGGTGACGTGCCTCACATAACACGACCAGTAGTCATCGGAATCGAAATCGTGAGACTCGCAACCTGGGAACTTCATCTCGTTGAATTTGGCACCCAACTCACTCATAGCCCTCGTTCCTGCCAACCTCCTCACGGTCCTGATCCCTTGGATCAGTGTTCTGACGTCATCATCATTAGATAAGTATTTCGGATCGATGATCGGTTTCCCGTTTGGATTAACCGGATCCAATCTCACCTCTCCGACGCTTTTCGGATGAAGTAAAACGGGGAGAATAGTCACGACGGACTCATTGACCAGAGGCTTGAAATAACTCTCCCAGGCCTAAATAAAATAAATGGAAATCAAAATGGCGGGAATCCAAAAGGAATCAAGGGAATAAAAATAAAATAAAACCTTTTTCGAAATCCCCATCGAATCCCGCAGGAAAATTCCTTTGTCCGACGATAGGCCCGCCATTAAAACCATGAATTCTAAATCGGGGCTTTCACGAAGGGGATTTACCAGGGGCGAATGTATGACCCCGACAGCTTCGACCAAACCGGTCGTGAACGGTCCTGTCCCGTGCACGAAATACTGATAAGCGGATGATGGAACCAGCAAGTCCGCAAACGAAAATAATTCTTTTTTTACAATTATCAAATCTAATCCGGTTGTCACGTGGTCTTGAAGATTCTTTCCGACCGGCAGATCGATTTTACTCCGGATCTGGAACAAAAAAATCCAAAATCATCTCTCTCTCAATCCAACGACTCTGGATATTTTTATCTATCAAAGATATTCGGCTTTGTATTAACCCATTCATAGCGGAAATTTAGAAAATTTTAACGGCTCACCTATTTCAACTCAACCAGTGTGCAATATTTATGAAATGAATCCTCACGAATCTATGCGATATGTAAGAAATAAATTCTACACGAAAATTTGCAATATTTGTGAAACAAATTATTTATGAAATGAATGCATCATAGAGGCAGCATGCTGTAGTTATGAAAAGAACAGTCCAAGAAAGTGCGCAATATTTTTCAAATGGGTAGTACAGTGCAGGGTGAAATAAAATCTTACCAAAATGTGCGGCACTTTTGAAATAAGTTCTTCATGAGAGTTATGTATGTGTGAAATGAATGCTTCAAGACAGTGTGCAATATTTAGCTGCCAGCTGGACATGATTCACAGCCGTAAAACTTCAGTATAGTCTTGAAACGAAGATAGAGATCTACGGCCTATTAATTTGGTTTATAGTTTGGCAACAACTATAACATCGCTAGTGACCGATTAATAATTAGTTCCCAAAGTGAGTAGGACAAAAATTAGTAGGAAAACAGTCTTAGAAACAAACCCAATATACATGTCCCATAAGAAACTGTAAAGACAACAAGACAGAAAAGTCTGTATGGGGGAAATGGAGGAGTTTTGATTTGTAAAAAGAGTTATAATCAAGAATATGATCTCAAATCAAGGGAACTATATTCACATACGAATAGTTATCAATTGACCGGTCGTGGTAGATGCCTAACCCTGAGTGAAACGTCGGTTGGTTTAGTGTTAAAACAAAGGTCAGCCAGGTCAATTTTTCTGGAAACTAATTCTTCGCTTACACCTATATACTTGATCAAAAGCAAATATTTAACAAGAAAATGTTATCCGTCATAACAAAGATAATCGATTCGCTGACTCTGAATAATGTAAGCAATAACTCTTTTATAATAACCGTCCGTCGTAATCCATTTAGTAACTTAATAACACGGCGTTACTTTCTATATTAAGCAACTTTTCCGTTTTCTCAGTCTTGTCATTGTTCCTTTTTAGACATCTAATGGACGCCTCTTGGACGCTCACTGCATTTTCCATGGTAAACAATTCTGTTGACTCACTTTGCAATTACCTAATTCGTTAAACAACAGAAACAGGATATGCACAACAGGAATTTCACGTTAAGAAGATTAGAAAGAATGGATCAATTATTTAGTAGTCAGCTGATTTTATTTCTGAACGATTTTGGAGATTGCGTGAACCTGATGTGACATTTTCTCGCATGTACAAGGTGCCTTTGAGTTGCTACGATTGTCAGACTTGAGCTGAACTGTGAATTCCTGTAGAAGAGGAAGGAGGAATGAAATATAAAAGGAGGAGAAAACGCAGAGAAGAGGAAAAATGAGAGGGAGAGAGAGAGAGATGAGATTGAGAAAAAGAAAGCAGAATGAGAGACAGAAGAGAAATAATGAGAGGAGGGATAAGAGTTAAAATATGAGAGAAAGAATGGAAAGAATAAGAGGAGAAGAAGAAAAGGACAGAAAGGAAGATAGAAGAAGAAGAAGAAGAATGAGAGACAGAAAAAGAAAAAGAACAAGAGGGAAAGAGAGAGTGGAACTAGAAGAACAATAATAGAGAGAGAGAGAAGAGGAAGAATGAGAAAGGTGAGCCTGGGGGAGGGAGGAAGTAAAGACATATTATATGATAACACGATACTTTGGTGGAGTAACGGATAAAAAGTTGGTACAGAGTCACAGCCTGAGGGTGAAAGATAAAAGACTTCAAAGATAAAGTAACCTGTTAGTTATACTGAGTGAGATGGGCAACAGGAAAGACAAAGAACCCCCAAGTCCCAAACCTTCAGATGGAGTTCCCCAAAGTCTATTTTAAGTTTAACAAAATCATGTTTACATTTTGCTGTGCAATTGTTCATTTAACACTATATATACATGTTTATTAACGTTCTTTTGCAAAACCCAAGAAGGCCATTCAACAAATAAACTAATTACAAAACACATGTGTCATCTTAGGAAAAGTGGGAGGATAGGGACCCCTCTCAACCGCTATTTCAAATTACAGTTCAACTCAACACCCGACCTAATCATTGGTAAACGATTCGGATTTTATAATTGGAACTAAATTACTTTCTAATCAGATGAAAATTCTCTCTCGCTGAGCAAAGATTCCGTGTTGACAAAATCCTGCAGGAAATCTTTTTAAAAAGACATTACCAACCGAGGACAAGGAGTAACGAGCATGTTTCCTCAGATTCGATGGCGAAGTTATTGAAATTCAAAAGAGAATTCTCGTTATTTCGTTTCCTGTTATCTGATTGTTTGTAACAACCACTTTCCCTCCAGATTTTATTATATTTCACGACACACTCGAGTCTTTCTCTTTCAATTTTATCTTCTTGAAAATTTCTGACGAGTCAATATAAAAATAAATCTCTTTTTCAAGAGAGAATTCTCTCAAGAAGCTTGGTTAAAATAGTTCTTTCCCAAACTAGGGAACCAGAACCTGTTTCACAAACTCATCGAATGAATCAGCTTTTATTCTCATTCTTGACCTGAGTTCAAAGGTTTATTTTTCCTCTTTTCAAAGCATTTACTTTAATTAACGGTTAAAAGAAAACCACAGAAATTATAAGAGTGAATGAATATAACAAAGGAACATTAATATTCATGATTATGAGTTGAAAATATCATTTCCACAAAATATTCACTCGACAAAAAATATTCTCATTAATGCAAATCAAGGGGTTTTTCATCCAAATTCAAACAGAATCAAAATAATAATTACAAATTCTGTTCCACAAAATTTAGTCAGTTATAAATTCAAGCACTGAGCCTGATAAATTCTTTCAAACTCACCTTTGATTGTTCTAAAATGTTTTTTGGCCCTATCCCAGAGAGCATTAATAATTTGGCAGAGCTGATGGTGCCTGATGATAGAATGATCTCGATATTTGCATAGACAGTATGTGATTCCCCACCTTTTCGATACCTCACACCATAAGCTTCATAATTATTTATAAACAATATCTCTTCTGCAAGAGCATTTGTCAGTATTTTCAAATTTTTTCTCTTCACATCCTTCAGGTATTGACCACTCGTCCATCTTTTACCAAACTTATCCAGATTTAGGTGAGGTGTCATGAATCCTGTCCCATTTTCATTTATGTCATTGACAGGGTAACCCAATTCGAGTGCTGATTTTAACATGATTTCAGAGAGTTTGGTTGTGTGTGCTGGTTTCCTTATCAAAATGCTTCCACTTTTGGTTTTTTGACATATACCTAGAACCCAAGACACAAAAATTAGAGTAGCAAACTTCAAATGACACAATAGCTGGTGATAAGACAGCTTACTTACCACTTTGAGTTGTGTGAACACATTCTAAACCTTTCTTGAAATAATAATTAATGTCATCATAATCCCAATGATTAGATTCTGGATCTTTCCAACTTAAATAATCATTCTTATGACCTTTTAAATAAATCATATAATTTAAATGAGTTGAACCACCTAAAATTTTTCCTGAAGGCCATTTTGAAGACTAAAAAAAAAAATTTTCAAAAATTTGAGAAACTAAAATCCAGATTAGACTAGTTTATATAAAAAAAAACAAAAGATAAAGATGAGCATAATCACAAAATAAAAGATTTTCTTGTAAAACAGTGAAAAGTTAATAACCAAAACTTTTGAAAAAGTCTAACAAAAAAAGTACAACAAATTGCAGATAATATTTTTACATTATTCTCTAATCCAAAACAAGAATATTTCTGAGGAACTGTACTATGCTGCCAATCTAATTCTGTTAACTGTTTTAATGGACCAAGCACTGGAATGTTCAATAAATTAAATCCTTCTCCGCCTGCTTCAATCAACAAAACCGAAACATTTGATTCTTCAGATAACCTAGCAGCTAGAATAGCCCCAGCTGATCCACCTCCCACTGTAAAAAGAAACAAATAATTGACAAAAATAATTATAATTACGCTTAAATAAAGACAACTCAGCTTGAAATATTAACTGTCGTCGACTGTCAACAGCATTTACCTATTACATAATCGAATCTGTTTCCAATATCAACGTTTCTTACTAAATCATCTAACTCGCTAATCTTTATCAAAATTCTTAGAACGCCAGAAAACAATAAAACGATAAGCCATAGTAAATAGTAGATAATGTTCTGTACGAACATTTTCACTCATATTTTGGAGTAATAACTCATTGAATTCGATTTTACCGCTTCCATTGAGAAATCATAAACCGGTAAAATAAACGGATTATCTGTGTTAGGGAAAAAAAGCAACAAGTCGGAAATTAGGCGCAATTCTCTGACGTCAGAGAAATTTCAACCAATCACGTTTATTGAAGTTTTGAAGGAATGAACGAACTCTTTGAGCCACCATATTGGAAAAAAACTACCGTGGGAACGAAGTAAAAACAAGTTCAACTCTATAAAATTTCTTTTTTTTTTAGATTTACGTTTTAATAAAACTGAAAACCAGTGTTTATTACCCGATGCCAAAATGATGTGCGAATTTGTTTGTACCTTCGACTTTTTTTCATTGTGATAGCTCTGACCGTTTGTTCAATTCCTCAAAATTTCCATAAGTGTGATTGGTTTGAAAAACAATGACGTCATAGTTTTGTACCTAATTTCCGACTTGTTGCTTTTTTTTCACAACCCAGTTTCGCGCAAAACAATTCCGGCGTCGTGTAATGAAATTTGGTTTTGGTTTCATTAGAGGGTAAAGCTAAAAGAAAATTAAAAAAATTTATAGGGTCGAAGTTGGTAAAACGATTTGAAGCAAATAAAACGTGTAAGTTAAAACTTTTCAACCATGTCGAACCCTTTCAAAGTTTTAGTGAGGAAAGTGAAACTTTAAAATGGTGGTCGGACTTTCAATGAGTTCAATTCTCTCAAACCAAACAGGCCGTATCATGATCAATCCGAAAATGGCTCGGGAACCCGAACATAAAGGAAAAGGAGGAAGAGAAAAAGGAGAAATGGTGGAAGGGAAGGTAAGAAAACTGGATTAATGAGATGAATAATGAAAATCCCAAGGAAAACGTCGCAGTTTCAATAAAGTTAAAAGTTCTCTTATTCATTCATGGGGGTCTAATGAACGCGATCCAAACAAAAGGATTTTTAATATTCATCAGAGAGATTTTGAAATTACTTTAAAAAATTAAATTTCATCGATCCGAACTAAGAGGCAATTGAATTAACTTCTAATTTATTAATTAGATTTTAAAAGAAAATTTTTTGTAATTTAATTTTTATTCTAGTGACTCTGCCCCTTCCCTGAATAGATCTTTTACTCAAAGTCTGGATTATGTTGTCTTAAAGATTTGAAACACATTAGACTAATTAGCTTGTTTTGTTTTAATGGAATTTGTTGATGAGTATGTGAGAAGTTGTTTTATGTGACACCAAAATTTAAAAAAGAAATGAGACAGAATAAAAAACATAAAAATTGTATTTTTTGTAGTTGAAGCCATAAAGACATCAAAAGGTATACCTGTGGGATTAAAACTAAGCATTCAACAGTCCATAAAAGTCAAGAGCTTGGGAGGGAGGGGAGTGAATTGGTGACATTTTGAAATTTTGTCAGCCAAATGCAATTCCCAGGTTGAAACTACTTCCTTTCACCCAGTTTTAAAATTGTGTGGCATGTCTGAAACTATTTTTATGGTGTTTTTTTTCCTGTTATTTAGAAAATGTCAAAAATGTGAAAAACCAACTGGCTAATGTATAATTTTTTATTATCTACAACGACATTGATGTATGGAGAAAGGAAAATTTTTTTCAAGGGTTGGGGAAATGCTTTTTCAGTGTGTTGTTTACTTCAAAATGGGTATATACTTATAGTCTTTAACTCTTCAGTCATATAAATAATTGTTTCTGGCCACATTTGTTCTCAGGGTTTATTTAACATATTATTCATTTATACTATCAGTATTTACTGTTTGTTATTCTTAATTTTTGCTTTGTTTCTGTATACTTTTGGACTCAGAACTCAAAATCTAAGTCCTCTATCTTCCTTATTATTTATAATTTAAATGTTTAGCTTCATCATAACCTCAAGGGCGCTGATTTATATAAATTATGTCCTTCAAAGCATAAGAAAAATTTTTCATACTTCAAAAAATGAGTACAAAACAAATACTATATATTGTTTCTGTGCACTTTGAAATCTAGAACCAACTCTTATCACTATAATCAAAGTCAAGTAGTATTATTTATACAAATTCAAGTGATATTTATATATTATGTTAATATGTTTTGTAATACCATAATTAGACTTGGTTTTGGGAGGATGATGTGCTCTGGAAGAATTTAAGACCCACTTTAGTCAGTGTGGTTTTGTAGTGTGGTGGTGTTTATGAATGGAGGACCTCAAAATGATATATAATGGTATATTTCCTTTGGTATACTTCATGGGGTGAGATATCAGAATAATTTACGACGGTGCTGGTGGTCGTTGATGATATATAAGTCGAGATAGCAATCGATATCTATGTGGAATGGTTTACAGGTAAAATTGTGAGATTTTGAGAGTATAACTAACAGGAAGAAAGTTTATGTTTATAAAATGATCATATAAAATGGTGGGTTGAACAAGAAATAGGGTTGTTTTCATGATTCTGTTAGTAGTATAGACTCGGTTAGCATTATTTAGGTGGAAAATTTGATTTGAATGTGGTTTGAGTATATTCCTGTTGTATAGTTGGAGGAGTAGTGTTGTGGTTAAGTTTCGGATTTGGACGCCATGATCGTAAGTTCGAATCTTCCTCCCGCATCCCGTTATACCCAAAAAATAAGGGTGAAAAACGGGAATAAAACCACCACTAAATATTCCTGTTGTATAAGTTATGTTTTGTTTGAAAAAATAGGGTACAGACAAATTTACGGAGAAAGAGTTAAGATAACTGATGAAAATTTAGGCGGGTTTCAGGTGAAAACTGTATCGTAATCATCTACAGTATTAGTAAATTCTACTAAATTAGTTCTGTCACTCTTATTTTTAACTTGGAAGTCAGTTGGAATAAAATATACAGTTAAATAAGCAGATGGAAAAAGAGTAAACAAATGAATAAATTGATAAATAAATAAGCAAAAACAACAAAATGTCTGTATGATTTCCTTTGCTTCATTTCTGTTATGATTTGAGAGGGTTTTGACTGATTTGTCTGGAATCTCGAACCTCGTTTGTGTAACCTAACAAACACCACAAAACTCATTTCCGGTTTGTTTTTTTGTTTTGGCGTTTGTATTAATAGATACTCGAACGGTTTCTTTTTTGACATCCCTCCATCGTGATTTGTAAGATTTTTACTGATTTTATCCTTTGTTCACAAAAGGAATACCCCACTCAGACGGAGACCGCGCGATTCCATAGCCTATTACTGTTATGTGAGGAGATCGTAAGAATTTTTCCTCTAAGTTTTGGAGAAACAGGCAAAAATAAATAAATAAGCAATACAAATAAATAAGTCGCTACAATAAAATGACGGATTTATGGAATGGTACAAAAAGTAGGGATTATTAGATGATCTATGTTACGCCTTTATTCATTCAGTATAAAACTTATTAGTTCTGTTTAACTTGTAAATATAAATTTAATTAAATTTATAAGTAAATTTAGTGTTCTATAAATAAAATGAAATGGAAATGGAACGATTAAATCCGATTTCAACGCTGAATCCTATGTTAAATAAATAGTGGGTCCAAAATTATCCAAAACCATTTGTGTGAATTTAAATTTATGTGGCAAAAGTTAAGCAGATCACTGTGGGTTGTAGTCGTGCGTGATAAGATGGCATTATAGTCAAATTATAATTTCGTTAATTTCAACCAAAACACTCTTATACTAATGTTGTTTACTTCCATAAATGTTTGCGTTGGATAGATAAAAGGGAAAAGCTTCGACTACTCCGGTTTGTTTTTGTGTGGGTGCAGTTTCTTCCTCTCGCACGTCATTAACTCCCTCCAGATTTTCAGGAATTTTTTCTTTGAAGCGAAATTATTTTTATCATGAAGTAGAAGCGTGAAACAACCTAGTTTCGGTCCGGTTTTTCTTTTCCTTACTAATTAATCTTATTATTTCAGGAAAATTTTTTCAACGTAAGAGGAAATTTTTGTATTCTTCTGGCTAACGAACAGTCCGATCCCCAGTTACGAAGGTTTGTTTTGAAAACTTCATGGGACGTGACCTTTTCTGAACGTGATTGCGTCTCTTTTGATAATACTAACTTTGGAATTCTTCCCTTTGTTCCTCCTCCTCCTCCTCTCTTCTCTCTCTATATATTATATAAGAACCGTTTATTTTGGGATGGTGTACGTCCAGGTTTTCTTCTTTCGATATATTTAACCTTAGTATTTTAGTCGACTAAAAAGTATAAATAAATTGTGCTGGGTTTGCGAATGTTTGGAGGAAATTAGAAATATGCGATTTGATTAACTAAAAGACTTTCACGTCAATTTAACTAACGTTTATGGGTCATTGGAGTTATACCACTTTGTTACTTATTCAGTTGAACAAATCATTTCATATTTCATGAAATAAAATATTTTACTCTGACTTTGTTTATAACAAATTGTGATTGTAAGAATGCGTTTTGCACGAATATTATGTTAATTTGCACATACAGATTTTCGTGACATGTTAGTTGTAACAGTAGCATAGCTGTTACCTCTCCGCTTCTGAGGTTAAAGGCTTTTTCATTACGTTACACTCTTGGTGGTGAAATTCTTTCTTGTCATGCTTCTCTCTTACGAGTGCTCAGTTAGTAATTCAACGAAAAATGGACTTGTACCACTTTCATAATGAATTTCCATGAAATTTAATTTAGTCTTGAATTTTAAATTGATCAAAAGATGTGGAGATTTTAAAATACCAACAGTGAATGGTTTGTAAATAAGACATGAACGCTACAGTTTAAGTAATTTATGTGATTTTCCTTTGTATTTATATCTTTCTTTCCTTTTTTTAATGAACTTACACCACTCTCAAAATAAACAGTTCTTAGATCTTTTTCCTTTTTGGTTTTGTAAAAATTTCATTTCATTTCTTCTCTCTTATATGTATATACTATTTGGTACCACAGCCTTGGCCTTCGCAATTACGACTGCCCACCGGACTTCGTCCACTGAAATAGTTCTCCAGCTACGGGTTCCTAGTCCTTTCAGGCCCCCTCTACCTCTTCAAGTTTTCCTTTTCCATCAGTCCAGCAGTTGTTTTCCCTGGGTCATTAGGGCTCAGCTTTACAGCTATATATAACAATTGGTTTGATCGACGTAAGGTATAACTTCTTTTTTAGTTTCACGAGAAATATACCGGGAGTTTTACTTTCTGGAGTGCGAAGTTACATCTGTTTCTCTGGTTTATTCTTTCTTTGGTTTCTTCCAGGGTGTTATCTACACCCGTAATTCTAATTTTATTTCTCTCTTACAAGTACTTCATTATTACAAGTACTACGGAAAGTGTGGTCTTAGTCCTTTTTCATAATCGTTCCTTATGCAATTTGATTTATCGAATGAATCTTATATTGGTCAAACAATATGAATATTTAAAAATATCGGTTGGAAATTGTTTATAAACAACATGTGAACACTAAAATATTAGTAAATCATGTTATGTCTCATTAAAAAAAACTTATACCACTCACATATTTACTAAAAAGTAAAGCCGTTTGTTTTGAATCATCAAAAATTTTTATTTTCTTGAAATGTAGTATGTTTTAGTCCGATTGTGGTCATAAAAACTAAATTTATAAATACATAAATAACTTCTAGTTGTATTAAAACACTACACTTTTAGTAAATTAAATGATTTCTGCGGGAGGTCTGTGGTGTAGTGGTATAAGTGTCAGACTAAGACGTTATAGTCACGAGTTCAAATTTTCCTCCCGGTGTATATACTAACATTATAAAGATTGGAACTTAAGTGCACCTATACTAAGTATACCTGAAGAACAGTCAAAATGACTTTCTTGAGCAATCTAGGTTGTCTAGAGCCTTATTTTGATTCTGAAGTTAAAGTATTCATGATGCATTGGAGACTATAATTGCATTCGACGGCATATATGGATATATACAAATCCGTTTCGAAATGAAAAGCAAAGAAAGGAGATTTGAAAATTTCGTGAGTCCCTTTCATCGTCGAAGAAAATTTTTCTTTCTCATATCAGATGCTGATGGGAAAAGCTAATAAGCGGATTTCGTGTCGAAAGGAATTCGAAAAAAATCTCACCCGACGTAATATGGATTGCTTCCGAGGAACGGGTTTGCCCTTAAGTGTTCGGCACTGAACCACCTCAAAAGCTTTCGTGACAAGTCTCAGTCAAAGAAAAATCATATCGATCGAAGCCGGCCATCATCGGAAACAGATAAAAACTGACATAAACACAAAAACGCCATAATCAATGATGAGTATTGGGAATTAACCACGCAAAAAGGAGGGAAACTGTTATTGTTGGTGAAGAAGGTCATGAAAAACGGGAAACCAAGTTCCGAAGGATAGGAAACACAAAGGCCGATTGCGAAGCTCTAAGAAAGCTCCTGGCAACCATTTTAACCACAGTGAGGAAGACGTTTTGAGGACAAACAACAGAATTTGATGGATTCGATGAGAAAAGGGTCAAACTGTCTACCTTCTATAAATTTAATTAGGTTTGTTTCGATTTATTGAGGAATGAAAACCGAATTTAAATTTTTAATTCAAACCACCCAACACACAAAATTAATTATAAATTTATGTCGACGCGTTTAAAATTTCTGTTATACTCATTCCATAAGAGAACTGGATCGATGAAATTGTTCCATTATGGAGTATTCAAAAATCGATTTACAAAATATTGTATAAGTCCAATTTATTTCTGTGATGGTTGAGATTAGTATAAAATCAATTGTAGAATCTTAAAAGTAAACTCAAAATGTCAATTAGGTACTAAACCCATCATAGGTTCATTTATATTTTGAGAAGTAATTTATATATATTATAAGAACGAATATATAAAGATGGAAATATAAATTTTATTTTATATGTAAATGAAAATTGAATTTACGTTTAGGTTTATTACTATCAAAAGATTATAATTTATACTTATACATGATCTGTTATATACTTTTGAACATAAAATAAAATAAATATAAAAAACTCTTAGTGTGCTTGTTGAGGACTTGTTCTGGTGGTCGGTTGGAGTCCATCCTGGCACAAAGGCAGGCGAACTCTTATGGCCTCGGTCGACTGTGGGGTTTCCTTGTAGCGGTCATACAGCTCCGGTTGTACCTCTGGAACCAAACTCCATTGATGTAAACTGAGCCGTTATATACAGTATACTTGAATTTATGTAAATAAAACCACTCAAGTTCGATTTTAGTGGTAATATGAGTTTTTTATGAAGTTTGAGTACCCAGAAGCAATATACAGTATGTGTCTCTGTTGGTTTTCAAAGTAAAAATTATTCCTTGGTATTTGAAGGTAAACAATTTGGGGTAAAAGAACGGCCTTGTGTATATCACGAAGCCAAAATTTCCAAATATTGATGGTAAGAAAGCTAGACGGATTTGGTTTTTGTGTATAAAAGTAACCAGAAATATAGAGGAAAAATTGAGAGAAAAATCAGAGTATAATATATATGAACTCAAAACTTGATAAATGCTTTTCCCGTACGAATTTGAAAAATGAACGTGATAAATGTCTTTTCTGTTGTTCATATCACTGGAACAAATCCAAATAGGCAAAGAGAACAATAAAGTCACCCCGACGACCTGTAAAAACCATTAGAGAGGCGAATTTCGAGTCTCCTTTCACTCTTTTGATGGAGGCGAAGGAAAAAAAAATTTTTTTCTCTCTCCTTTTGGAAAATGATTTTGAAATACGTGGCTTCCTCCTTTCCTTCCTTCCCCTCTTCCTATCTCCCTCCGCCTCACCTCTCCTTTCTCTCTCTCTCTCTATTCAATTCATGATCCTCATAACTGATTTCGCTGGCGGATGTAAATGGAAGAAAAAGGTTTTCAGTCTAAAGAATGATATATACTTCTTAAATTGAATTGTAATAAAAACAGAGGCACGTGTGAGATTTATTATATCGTAAAAGAGAAAGAAGAAAAAAGAAATTTTCAGTCGGCTGTCGTTTTAAAACGAGTAGAAAGTCAAGAAAATCTTGAAAGAAAGTCTTCGTCTCTTCCTCTTGCATTTTATATTTAACAAAATTTAGATCAGTGGTTTCCAAACTGGTCCGTACGGACCAACAGGGGTCCTCGGTTTAATTGCATACTTTGTCAGAGGATGTATGAGTATTGTATGGAGGATGTATGAGTATGGAGTAAAAGTATTCGTGTCAAAAATATCGCACACTATTTTGGAAGTAAAGGGGTTGGTAAAAGTTGGCATTATATTAATATGTCATCTTGGGCCCGGAGGGGGAGAATCAAGTAACTATATATAATATATATCTGATGGATTAGTTTCCTTCTCTTCGAGTATTTGGAGTTAGTGTATGAGGGAGAAGTGGCATGTAGATCACGAGAAAGAGAAGGAAGACTCTCAAAGAAGTTATCATCAGTTATTACTACACAAAATAGTAGTTGTAACTTTATTTTGTGGTTCCCAACGTGGTCAGTAACCCCCGTTGGGGTCTTTCGTATCACTCCCCGCAAAAAATTAAAATAGAATTGGGGGCCGTTGAACAACGGTAGTGGGTCCAAATACGTCCAAAACAATGGCGGAAGGTCTAAAAGTCAGGCAATACTGTAATTCCTAACTAGTTTTCCAGTCATGAGGCATACTTAGAAAATTAAAAACCTAATATTCGGGCCCCAAAAATTACGGCCCTAGGTTGCCTAGGCCTTAGTCCGCCCATGGTTCAAACTAAAATATAAATATAGGTGGATGCACAAAATACAATATGTTACTCAAGTTCTGAAAGTTATGTAACATCCTTTGCGAATGAACATTGACAAAGGATATTCCCGCTGAATTTGTCACTTCTACTAACAGTGGTGTGTATAACTTGATTTAATGTTATTACTAAAAGTTAGGTACTGTTCTTTTCCCCACGATAAATTTAACGAAACTAATTTAAAACCACCAAGTGACCAATTCAATTTAATCAAAACTAAAACCGTATTTGTTGCAAAACTTTTTCTCTACAATCGTTGGGAAAGGGGTCCTGGAGGTCAGAAAAGTTTGGAAACCACTGATTTATAAGAATGCGCGTGCGCACTTTCCCGTGACTTACATAAGGGAAAATAAATTAATGGGCCTCGGGAAAGAAGGAAAATGAGAGAGGAAGGAGAAGAATAGAAAAAATTTTTTTTCCTTTTGACTTACCTCCCTTCCGATTCCTTGATTTTCTACTTTGTGTTCAAATTACGTGCAATGATGAGAATTTTCAGTTTCACGGCCCCGTAAATTTCCTTCGATTTCCCTTCCCCTCCTCCGCGTCAGCAAAAAGCTCATTTCGACTAAAATGTCGACGACGTTTAGCGAAGTATTTGAGCTCAGAAGTCGATCAAAATCATTTTTTGATCTTTATCCATTCAGTACGTGATCAAGAGAATATTAGTAATAAAATTATACTTAAAATATTAGGTATTCATACTAAAAATACAAATTTATAAAGTATATACTGAATATGACCTAAGTTCGATGTGTTTCAAAACGACCCACGACTAACTACTTAACTAGCTTACTTATGGCCACCGTTCTCTGACCAAAGCTCGACGCTATGATTCAAAAATTCAAATTCATAGGACACTTTCACATAGAAGTCATTTCAAAAATACTGCACACTGTTGAACAGTTATAACAATTTCAAAAGTATTACACACTCTTCAATGAATTCCTTTGATCATGACGAGTATTAAACTCTCAAAAGCATATACATTTTGAGAGATTTATAATTATGCATAAGTAACCCAGTTATACAGAGTCACACCCTGATAACTTTTTCTTCCGACTTCGAGCCATCCCTCTGGGCCATTTTAAGAATTCACTGTCCAGTTTCCAAAGTATTTTTCCAATTCAAAGGTCAGTTTCGAAATGAAAGAAGATCGGACATAGGTCAGCCACTTCCCGCAAGATTTAGTATACATTTTGTGCATAATTCCCAGCAATTAATCGTATTAACCAGCTAAATATGGTAAATGTGAGAATTTACTGAATATTTATCACATTTACCGACTAGTTTATAAAATCTTCAACTCGTAATGGAAAATTTAATGCTTGGCTTCTACCACTTCTTAGCATATATTCGCCGCTTCTTGTTGGTAGTTACTGATGAAGACAGGTTCTTGGCTTTCTTGGCTTTTCTGAGAAAAGTGACAGAAGCCAATAATATGAGCAAACCTTTATTAAATTCCATATTATTAGTTGGAGATTTTATAAACTAGTCGGTAAATGTGATAAATATTCAGTAAGTTCTCACATTTACCAAATTTAGCTGGTGAATATGAATAATCACATCGAATTGCATACAATTGCCCGATTTATCACTGAAAACTTTGTCAATTTAAACACCACATATATATGGCTTTGTTTAATGAATATTTAGTATCAGTATAAATTCTATAAAATGAAACTAAAGGCATTAAACTCAGTTTCACGAACTGTGAATATACCCAGAGTAATGCTATACTAACTGATCGCTTAATCTTGATGTAAACAAAGGTTTTGTGAGCGTGAAACTCATTATATACTGTATAAAGTGTGCAGAAGTAAAAGAGATAATTCGCGGTCGTTTCTTCATCCCACTCACTCATTCTCTCTCTCTCTCTCAATTCGAATGAATCTTAAGTGCAGGCCATTTCATTTCCAATTTGTTTCCATTTAATAGAGATTGAACGAGAGCGTTCGACGAACGCCTTTTTTACATTCTTAATGATGGCGTGTCTCAACAGATTTGTTGTTTATTCGGCAAAGAAAATAACGGGAAAAGGAAGAAAAGAGAAATCTTAATGCAAATTTATGAGGTCACGGCTAAAACGGTTTTTCTTCTTTATACAGTATTATAAAAGAAATTTTGTTTTTCCGAGGTGGAAGAAGGAAAAGTTTGTTTACAACAAAAAAAGTGTGGAAAGAAAAAAATTTAAATGACGGTGTTAAAAAGAAAATAAAAGTTTGGGGATTTCGTGAAAAAGTTTATAAAAGAAAAGTATGAAGAAGGAAAGGTAAAAAGTCGAGAATTGTATAGAAAAAGTCGAAACGCACAACGAAATTGTATGTTAGATAAATTCCAAGGAAAATATAATTTGCGTTACTCAAAGACTTTGCTTTACATCGGATACACAAGCATATTTCTTAAATAGAATGAGATTATGAAGATATTAAAGATGAGTTCGTAAAATAGATCTGTGAACACAATTATATTTTATGTTTGTGTTATACTATTATTATTATTTAGTAAAGACTTAGTAATTATCATCGCGATGCAATGAAAGATCATAAGGACGTAACTGAAAATTGTACACAACACCATCTGCATAGGTGTCTGTGAATGTTTGTAAACGATTGGTGCAGTACCCTTTGTTGGGCAAAGGAACTTTCTAATAGATTTGTGTAGTTCACACTGGGAAAAAAAATTTTACATTGGATGTAGTGCTTAACCATAACTTTGATTGTAAGATTGAGAATGTTCTAAACTAATACTGAAATATGCGATTTGATTCACTTGAATGAACCTTAGTGCGTTTTCACACAAATGATAAATTTATTTCAGGTTTGCGAATGAAGTTATACCACGATCATAGTCATTCGATTATTATAATCTCTTCCATTTACATGAAATACTACTCACATGAAAATATTAACTTCAGTCTTTGTTTCTCTCCTCCTCTCTCTCCCTCTATTTATTTAAGTTAATTTTGAAAGTGGTGCAAGTCCGTGTTTGGACGAAATTAGAAATATGCGATTTGATTAACTAAAATGACTTTCACGTCAATTTAACTAATGTTTATGGGTCATTGGAGTTATACCACTTTGTTACTTATTCAGTCGAACAAATCATTTCATATTACATGAAATAAAATATTTTACTCTGACTTTATTTATAACAAATAGTGATTGTAAGAATGCGTTTTGCACGAATATTTTGTTGATTTGCACATACAGATTTTCGTGACATGTTAGTTGTAACAATATCATAACTGTTACCTCTCCGCTTCGGTGGCTAGAGGCTTTTTCATTACGTTTACTCTTGGTGGTGAAATTCTTTGTTTTACTACTCAATTAGTATTTTACTTGTAAGTGTTCGATTGGTATGTTAACAAGAAAAATGGATTTACACCACTTTCATAATCAGTCTTTATGCGATTTAATTTATTGTTAATTTTATAAAATAGATCAAAGGTATGGATATTTTAACACTTTGCACTCCAGCCTAGTAAGTCAGATTTGTCTTTTCCGTCCACACTCTTCGTTTCTCTAGTGTGAACTTACACCACTCTCAAAATAAACTGTCACATATTCTTTCTGTACGATTCTGTAAAATTTTAAATTTTATTCCGCTCTTACTGGTACTTGGATATTAATTCTAAGAAAAGTGGACTTAATCCTCTTTTATAATCATTTAGTATGCAATTTGTTGTATGGACTGAATCTTAAATTGATCAAAACTTCTGTATAGTTTAAAATACCAACTGTAAATCATTTATAAATAAGACAAGAACGCCAAATTATAAGTAAATCATGTGATTTATTATTTTGTGAAATGAATTTGGACTTATAGACAAATTTAATAATGAAATCATTTATGAATCGTAAATGGACTTACATCACAATTGTAAAAAGCCTTTAATTATCGATTATAAAATACCTAAAAGGATGTCACATCGAAAGAAGAGGATGAGGAGAAATAAAAAGGAAATTTGAGACAACACAATAATTAAGAAGACTACAATCACATTCTAACTTGTTACAAACCCTTAATTTGGGGAGATGTCGGAATCGCTTTCGATATATCGTAGATTACTGTGCTTAAAAGCTCTCCCTCACCAGCTCTCTGGTCACCTTTTATTTATTTTCGGGACTTTTTGATTATATCAAATTTGGACAAACTAGTGGGAGGGTAAAAAGTAAACCGGAAATGAAAGAACCAACATAACTTGAAGCGTTTACTTTAAAAGTGGTTTAAGTCTATCATTTTCTTCTTTTGAAAATTTAAAAGGTAGAACGGCGTTATATTTTGTAATCAATTTCAATGGTAAACAAAATTTATATTGTAGAAATTATAAACTATAATTAGTATAACGCTATAAAGATAATAAATTATTATTATTAATTATATTTACTCTTGTAAATATATCGTAATTTCCTGTGCGTCTAAGAGCGAAAAGCAGAGAGTTTAAACTGTAATTAAATCGCGTAACTCCAAAATTTAACCGCAAACCCACTTTTACAAGCTTGAATTTTAGTAGTTAGCGTGTTGTAAGTAGTTCTACGACGAATCTGTCCAGACGCAAACTTGTTGAACAAGATTAATTGTGTTTCCAGTGTTTCTGGAATGAAATGACATCATGTTGACATGTTTGTAGTTATTTTGCAGGGAACTGAAAATGAGGAAAAATGACTTTCGCAGGTTATTGCGTTGAGTTGACGTGCCATTTTGCATTCGAAGAAAGTGACTTTTGAGTAAGATGATATGTATTCACTTGTTTGTAGTTATTAAATGTCATGTCTTCTTAAGTTCGCGTAGTCATAAATTGACAGTTTTTCAAATTAGTGTAATAAAATGGTGTTGCGACCCTCTGGGCTTGTCAACTTGTTCGCTGTCTTTGTAGAGGTTTGGGTTAAGCTAGTTTATGACAGTGTTTGTGGATATCGACCAAGTCTAACCTCTGGTATGAAGGAGCTCTAGAAGAGTTGGAATACTACAACGGTCATAGTCCAAATTCACAAAATATATGTGAGAGTATCGTCAAAGCCGATCGGGATCGTGCCAACTTTATCCTGTACTAAGGAAGCACTGTATGCCTCGATACTCTTAAGTATAAGTTTCCTATACAGTCTCAACCAATCAATCCTAGAAATCAGTTGAAGGCTTGGAATCATCTGATCTCAAACAAACTTCACGACCAACATACTTCACGGAATGGTGAGATGTCTTCAGTATTTCTGGTGACAGAAATAGGCAGTGTCATTAAGTGGACAACATATTGTCAACCTTTGGATGGATGTAGTCGGGTGGAATGACAATCTTTCTGAGCACTTCAGGATGACTTCCAAAAATTTCGGGAAATCGAGGAGGTTCTCTTATACAATTCCATAATTCTCTGGAAGAGGATTGGCGCAAACACCCACTTCTCTAGAACTGACTTCAGAGACCCCACTGGTTAATACGTCGTGTCGCTACCTCGTATTCATTTCATAATAAGTTCACATTTTTATGGACAACTAATTTCATAAACCGTGCACATTCATCCGAGTTTCATCATCGTTTCATGAATACTTCACGCTATCATGACCATCTCATAAATACTGCACAGTTTTAAGAAAAATTTATTTTAAGTCGTTCACACTTTCGAGAAATATTCGTTTCATAAATTCTGCACATTCTCATGAACATTTCATTTCATAAATCTTGCACAAAATCTTGGATAATTGATTTCATAAATCCTGCACACTTCATATCATAAATTCTTTACACTTTTATGAACATCTATTCATAAATATTGCACACATTCGCGAAAACCCTTTACGGGCTAACCGCAAAAAGGTTCATGAAACGCCGGATCACGATAGGTTTGTCTCGAAGTCTCCACAAGCAAACACTTGACAGCCATATATTACAGGCAAAAACCACTCGCACAACTCTAAAGCTCAAAAAATAACATGATACGCATAAACCAAGACATGACTATGGATGAAAGCAAGGAAACTTTCCAGAACTTAGTAAATAGAAGGGAATAAGTATTTCATCATCTCAAATTTATCACTCATCCCCATCGTCGAACCTTTTCTAAACTCGAGAACAAAACCTTGCCGGCTTGTTAACAATTAGAAAAGTTTTGAGGGTAAAAATTTTATTCCTCGGAAAATTTTAACCCCCGCTTGTCCCACTCTCCGACAATTGACGTCACTCGAAAACTTTCGGTTTCTGGCATAATTAAGTAAAACTTCACCGTTGAAAAAATAGTTATTAATAATGAAGAATAAAAGAGAGGATGGAATGGAGGTTTGTACCGTTTTCGAAGGCTACGTCTCTTTGAAGCTTTTTGCAGAAAGCTCGGAAGAGAGAGAAGGAAAGCAGAAACAGAAGAAGAGGAAGGAACTCGTGAGCAAAGCTGGTACAGTTATCTCCTTCGCTCTTTTAAGCAATAAAAAAAATGACTTGAAAGGAAAGTGGCAGCGTTTATTCGATTACATTAAGTTCGAAACTTAATTTTCACGTTCAGGAGACTCAGCTTTAAAAAGCGACTTTAATATAAAAAGAAATTCAACGCCATTCTTCCAACCCTTAGACCAGGGGTGGCCAACATAGACGACCTTCTTCAGCTATCATAACTCCGCATATATGAACTCAAATACATTCAGTAATTGCTCTTCAGATTATTTATTTTATTTTAATAGTATTTAATCTTAGATCTTTTATATAGAATATATAATCTTTGTTATGAACGGATGGTCTGTGGTGTTGTGGTTTAATACGGTGCTGATGGTCGTTGATGATTTTAAGACGAGATAGCTATCGATATCTTTGTATAATAGTTCACAGGTATAATTGATACTTGATTAGCCCTACCTATAGGTAATAGGAAAGTGGTGTATTCGAAAGAATATTATTAATTCATTCGTTTTCAATAATTTCGCTATATATATATATAAATATATTTGGCACAAGTGTGATAAAGTGTGTGAGTTTGGCCATCCCTGGTTTAGACAGTAGAAAGTTTTCCAACTTTTTGAAACGCCCTGTGGCTAATTTGTGTCGACGAGCTCACGGATTCGGAAACTTGATTCGACTTTTGATATGAAACTTTTGACGAGATTTCATGATGAGGGCCACGTTTACGTTTTGAAGCTTGCTGATTCAATGATCGAGGGAAAAGCTTCTCACCGGGCGATAATAGGCTTTATGTACACTCACCATTTAGACAGTGTTCATACCTGAGAGAAATTTTTAAGAACTGGAAGTATAAAAAATAGTAATTAGTGTTAAAAGGGACTAAAGATGAAACTAACAGAGGGCGCGCGTACCTGAGTGTGTTTTGAGGATGTGACTAGCGCTAGGATTACGTGATTCGTTAATCTTATGGTTGTCGTGTAAGATAGGTAGTGTGATCTAACTAATGTCATTTAGTGTCAGTCGAAAGGTGGTTGTTGTTATTGTTATAATTATATATACAATCTTTATAAATTGTAGTAAGTACTTGATACACTGGGATCATGTTAGGCTCGGGTCACTACACTCCCAACTTGCAGTATTGGCGGACTAGTCTAATTTGTGGGTCTGTATAGTCATTAAGTTTTCCAGGACGTAGGACTTGATGTCGACTTTCAGTATAGAACGGCTGTAAGCTTTTTCTTATAGCTGGATTAGAATCTCAGAGACAGATCTCGCTGTTGTGTGTTGTCGTTTTTTCGTTTTCCTTCCAGCACGCTCTTACAGAAATGTTTGAAAAAGCTTCTTTTGTTGTCCAGCCGTGGCATCATCTAATTATCTACTCTTTCGTGTCGTCTCCTTGCTTGCATCGACACAAAAAGGCGTTAAAACATCTGTCTCCGATCAGCATCTGGAATAGGGACTTGTCTAGAGGTGCAATTTCTTCAATTGACTGAATTAGTCCATTCTTATTTATTTCACCACTCGGTCTACTAAGCGGTTTCTTTTTTGTAAGCTTAAAACCGTGCTTCGTTGAATTTTCCCAAATTTTTTTGTTTGGGAATTCTAGTCAGTTAAATTTGTCGCTTTGAAAAATTTCTCTTTAGGAGATGTTATACTTTTATTAAAAAAACCGTACGTCATCGCGCCTAAAATACCTTGAAATATTCTTTAGTTGTACTCATCCCACGATTGTAAATTTTCATCAAGACACAAAATAAAAGCTCGAAGCTCGGCTCAAAAGAGCAGAATAAAAAAGAGGAGAGAGGAGGGGGAGAAACGAGATGAAGATCTTCCCTTCAATTCACTCCCACAAGTAGCGTAAAAGCTCAAAAGCACATCGGAAACAATTTTTTTCTCTCCGGTCGGACTCATTACAAAAACCCTTTTTTCAGCCTCAAATGTTGGCAAATTGATTGGATTTTTATTCAGGAGAGATTTTTTTTCATCCTAGGGAAAGAAACGAAATCGCTAAGGCTGTGCGTGTGGCTTTTTTTCTCTCTCCTGTACTTATACAGTAAGAGAAGGCGGTTGTTTGATTTACGTGATTCCCCCGTTGTAAACTGATACCCCCTTGCCTATATACACCCTCAAACGAGAAACTCTATCCATTTCCTTTACGATCTTTCTCTTCTCGGTTCTTTGCTGAAGGGAATTTTGATTTTGATTTTTTTTGAAAGGCTAGGAACAGCCCCTTTCACCCCTCACCGCCCCCCTTTCACGTTTTAAATTGGAATTCCGGTTTCAAAGTCAAAAAAAAAATCGATGTGGTTTACTTATTCGCAGACAATAAATTTTTAATTTGCTTCGGGATTGGCCCTCCTCCCCCAAAAAACGTTTTGACTTCTTGACGAATGTTTATTTTATTATATTTTTTAATAAACTCGTTTTCAACCCCCGCAACCCCCTCTCCCAAAAAAAGAATTTCATTGGAAAACTCCTCGACAAAAAAAATAATAATTTTTTTTTATTCTGGAAAATCTTGAAGAAAATTAAAATCGTCAACTCGGCATTTCATCCCCCTACTACCCTTTATCCACCCCCCTTCCTCCGCCATCTTGAATTGACGTGATTTCTCATGAAAATTATATTTATAAAAAGGGAAAAAGCAATCCGAGCTTGACTGAAAAATTGATTGAGTGAAGGAATGGGGGAGGTCGTCGAAAAAGATTTCAACCCCCTTCCCGGAGGGGGTGGAGGAGAAAGAATTCGAAAAGGTTTCCCTGGATTAGGCGGCCGGGTAACTTTGATAACTTTTCAGTGGGAAGGCGATAAATATCGTCAGCGGCGGGAACCCGGGGTCCTGATGGCTATAAATTAGGTTAGAATTCATCTTGGGTTTGACAATCGCGCCATTAAATCGAATGAGAAAAGTTTGAACGGAAAAGACAAGTCGACCGAGAAAGAATTATAAATGAAGAGGAAGAGCCAACCGCTTACCCCCAACCCCTCATCCCTTAGAATTTTAGTCAACAATTACAAAAAATGGAGGAAGGAAATTTATTGGTGGTGTCTTGGGTAGAAGCAGAGACAAGGAAAAACGAGCCTTTAGCAATTCAAAATGGTTCCTTGATCACCGCATCCCCTTCTTAAGATGAATCGCTTAGTCTGAACGTGGTGTATGTAGTTTACATTCTTCAAGACTCCATATATATTCAAAGGTTAACGTTTGAATCGATTGGAAAATATAAACAGTGTTAAGTTAGAGAATGTTTCAACGAATTGAAACGTATTTAATTCGATTATATTTTTACCATTATACGATAAATATATCATCATTATGGGTTTATTATTAGATACAGTTTTTCATTTTAATAGTTTCATTGAAATATTCATGATTCGATACGGGTATATACTGCTGTAACTGCATCACACCTTTTTTTGTATGGACTTACACCACTTTCAAAATCACTGTTTCGTATATATGCGAATTTTAAATCGATAAAAGAATGAATTGTTTATAAGTAACATGTGAACGCTTAATTATAATTATAAAAATGTGAGATTTGTCAATGTCTAGAAGAAATGGAATTAGACCACTTTCAAAATAACCGGTATATATGTGTATAATCATCTCGATTTCGATTTCGTTGTGAAAATTTTCGTGATTCCATAGGGTTTCCGAAGTGTTGATCCAAACATTTTCCACTTCCAGGGTTTTCGATTCCGATTTTCCGCTTTTCCCTTTGACCTTTTGAATTTTCCTTCTTTTCTTCTCAAATAGTCAACTTCAGTTTTCTTTTCTGTATAATATGTTTGTAGGAGTTTTTCGAAATAGCTTTCTGTTCAAGTTGTAGTTTCATCTGAAATGGAAATAACAAGTTTCCTTGACTTTTTCCTTTTTGTCCATGCGAACGTCCTCGCACTTCCTTCCTCTTTCTTATTCTGTTTCCGGTCCCCCTTCGTGTTATATTTATTTTCCGATTGAGACGGGTCGGGGAGGGAAGAGGAGGGGTGGAAACTCGAGAAACACTTCTTTGCTCAAATTAGTTTCGATAAAGAAAGTTTGAAGACCGAAAAAAGAAAATCGATGGATTTGTAATAATAGAAAGTTATTTCACGTGATTTATGATCGATTTTGAGTTAATTTTGTAGTGGAAGGGTCAATTAACCCAATTATAGGTCAAATCGATAAAACTTTGTAATATTTATTGCATGGGTCATGGATGAAGTGTGCAAAATTTATGAAATGGGATTCTAGAGAAGTGTGCGAGATTTTTGAAACGGTTCATTGACAGCATTGTGCAATATTTATGAAGCATCTCATTGATAGAAGTGTGCAGTATTTATGAAACAGGTCATTGAGAGAATTGTGCAGTACTAAAGAAATGGTGTTCTGGTAGAAGTGTGCAATATTTATGAGACGACTCATTTTGGGAAATGTCCAGTATTTATGATAAGGGGGTTCCGGTTGAAGTGTGGAATACTTAAGAAACGGCTCATTGGCATAAGTGTGCGATATATATGAAATTGGTTTTTTGTATAAAATATGTTTACAGTAGCTTATACAATATTACGTGTTATATTATGGTATTATATTGTTACGAGTTTATACAATACATTTACGATAAACATTTATCAAACGGATATAGTGTGTGAACAGTCCGGACCCAAAAATGAGAAGATTTACAAAAATTTATGAAAGTATTTTCTTACTCAGGAAAAGGTTATTGATAAATATCTATCTATAAGTATAAATTTATAAAGTATAAATGGGATTATATATACTGGGCGTTAATGGGTTAAAATCAACGATTTCGATTTAAGGAGGAAATAATTGGATCCGTGAGAGTTGTCCCGGGTGGTTGTTATATAAAAAGAGAATAATGGGGGTTGGGATAAAAAATCTGCTTCCCACACCTCCTACAGCAGCCCTCTCTTTCTCTCTCTTTATTCCATCCTCCCTCGCTTCCTACAGGAGAGCCAAAGGGATGCTAAAGACGGTTTTTTGCATCGGAAAACACCGAAACTACCTCTCTTCGTAGTGTTATCGACTTCAACAGGTTGTCATGGAGTTTTCCGACGCCACCATCCTCCACCCTCCTCTCTCTCTCTCTCTCTCTCCTCCTTGTTTCATCTATTTTGCAAAATTTTATTTTCTTTTCGAATTCTGCTTCAGAGTCATGCTATGTATTTTGTTTTTGCTTTTTCTTTCTTTCATTCTTTTCTCTGTCCCTGTGAGACGAATATTGGTCATAAATTCATGTTCCGTCGATTGGGAACGTTTTCCATCTTTCTTTCTTTCTTCTTCCCTCCCTCTCTTCGGTCTCAGGTCTCTTGTGTTCTCTCCTTACGCATCTTTCCTCACGGGGATTATGTAACGAAACGAGGTTGTGGTGAAATTGAGCTTTCTTATTTATCTCTCTCCTTCCCGGGGATTCAGATTGAGAACTTTATCCGATCGATTCCGACTTAAAATTGAATTGTTTTATGTTCTCTATCTCCCCCTCTCTTTTATTGCTGAGTACTCTGAAATTAATTAAAATTTTTCTTTTTAGTTGTCATGATGCCTTCTAATGTGAGCTTCGAGGAATCGGTCATGTTGCGAGGATCCTTGACTCTGGCGTCCACAACAGAGGCCGTCAGTCCAGTAACACTGAGCTCGGACTGGAGTAAGGTCGCCAGATTGCTTCTCCTGACAGCTCTCTCGGTGACCGGAAGTGTTGGAAACGTTTTCATGATCAGTGCTGTTATGATAGAAGACCATTTGAAAAAGAGAGGTAGGTGTCAGTTAGTAAGTTTGTAGTTTAATAATGTAGTTGTAGTTTGGTGTGCAATCTATGTGAAGTTAAAGCCGTTGAAAAAGTTTGTAATTTTTATGAATCGATTTCCTAAAGATTATTGTTCAATATTTGTGAATCAGCCGAGAACGTGTGCAATATTTTTGAAATGAAAGCTGCTCAGATGGTGTGCAATATTTATGAAAGGGGTTCTCAGTAGAAGTGTGCAATACTTATGGAAGGGCTAATTAAGAGCATTGTGCAGCATTTGTGGCTCAGTGATAGAAGTGTACAATGAGTATGAAATGGATTTTTGACATGCGTGCAACATTCATGAAAGGATTTCTCACCCGAATAGTGCAATATTTATGAAATAAATCAGTTGAGAATTGTGTAAAAGATAGAAATATATTCTTCAGTGCAGTGTGCAATAATTTCAAAATAATTGTCCACAGATACCGTGCATAATTTATGAAATTATTTCTTCTCACATGGAAGATGGAATGTTCTCGAAGGTTTATGCTTGTCCAAACCGGAAATTTACGATTTCAAAGAGAACAGGAAAGGGGAGGATGGACGACTTTTTGATTAGGACAAATTGAGTTAGGATAAAAAAAGTTTGAATTGATGTTTCGGCTCCGGCTTCAACCATCCAATAGTTTGATAAATCTCCTCGGATCTTGATAAACTGTCCTAAATTGAGTCCGGTCCGCCCCCTTTTATGCGACCCTAGGAAGTCGTAAAAAAACTTTATTGTATTCTATAGATATATTTTATCTACTCTCTCTCTCTCTCTCGCCTGGAATACAATTCGCCTAGAAATTCTTCTTCTTGATCTGATTAACTTTGAAGATAGGTTTCGTGACTTTCGTCAGAGTCGGACATGCAACGCCGCCCCCGAAATGTCCAAAACATGTGAAGGAGATGGTTTGTTTAAAAATGAGATCTTTGACGAAGCGATTCGAGCTTTTTGAGTTTTCTGTTTGGAGCTTTTGCGAAGATGAAAAGTCTTTTTTTTGGAGCTTTCAAGAATGCGTAAACATTGTCTGCCAGGCACTGACTTTCCAGACGATCGGCCTGATTTCTCATCCTTCATCCCGTGTTTTTCGAAAACGGTGAATCAACTCTATCTAGGTCACCGCTTTCTTTTCTACGAATTTGAAATTTCATTTTGAAAATTGAGTTTTCCAATAGAGGTAAACATGTCATCGATAAACTTTTTTTCGTTATCATTAGACAAAGGAGTTGGAGATAAACGAAAGGGAAAATGGGTTTGTTATGCCCACGTGTGAGGGCTTAACTCAAAATGCCTGTGAGTGGAAGCTCTTAAATTAAATTACGTATTTTGATGAGATAATGAAAAAGAGAAAAATGGCGAAAAAGTTTGGCAGTAACGTGGTTCCGAAATCCAAAAAATAAATAAATTAACAAGTTGAACAGACGAATTCAGCGTTTGGCAGCATTTAAATACCTTGGGGAATGGATAGAAGCCAATGACGCGGAAAAGACAGCGTTGAACCACAGAATCCTGAAGCCTTGTATGAATCAGAATGTTTGGCATTGAATAAGAAAAGCATAAGAGAACAACTAGAACCTCGTCAACGAAAAATCTTGAGAAGAATCCTGGGTCCTATAAAAAAGGGAGCGAATATAGGAAAGACATAACGCCGAGGTCTACGAACACGTCCTACGGATCTCGAAAGTGATACGCAAGAGAAGACCCACTTTCTAAGGACATTTGGACAGGCTGACTAACAGGATCTTCAACTTCTTCTGGGAGAAAAAACGAGGCGAGCATGGCTCGTTGAGACAGAAGGATACATGCATAAACTCGGAAGGAGGATTCACAGCGAGCGTGTAAAGAAGTGTAGAGCCAGAAGTAAAAATTAAGGCAGAGAAGCCGCTGTAGTTGAGAAGGTTCTTGGTCGGCCGGAGTGAAGAAGAAAAAGAAGAAGCAACAAATTAAAATCAGTAGTAAATGAAAATATTTTAAGCAAAACATTTTTAGACTTATAAGTTATTAGCGAGGTGTCAATTGACCCCTGGCGGTTGAAATTGACTTATATCAATCTCGATCGGTGGATGATTTTGCTGATGTCTTGAGCCTTGATAAATAAATAAGAGCCGTAATTCTGATAATAAATCTATGTTTATTATTATAATAATTAATATAGTATAACATTTGACTGTTAGTTCCCTTAAAATGATTGTTACGCCAATGCTTAATAGTTGCACTTCTTAATTAATTTAGTACTCGTCTGATAGTAGAGTACTTGGTGTATACTCGGATACTCGCCCTGATCGAGCACCCGCATTTATGGAAAATTCGCAACATACGAACACTGTTCAGTCGATTTTGTGTTAATAACGTCAGGCAGAATGGTTTCCTGTTGTAACAAAAGGAAAAGGAAATGGAAACAGGAAAACTCTTATTCCTGTCTTTTTATTGAAGTTCGTTCCCAAGCAACCCCTCAGTCTTTTCTCTAATAAATTTTCATAAACCAAAATGTCCGATTTCTTCCTCTCTCATCCCTTGTCTTCCTCCCTCTCCCTCATAACTGTCGAGTGAGGTCATCCCTCGGCGACGGCCTTTCACTTTCGAAAGCCTGCGGCATTTTACCTTTTCTTAATAACAGCCTCTTTCTCCGCGTGGAAAAATTGCAAGAATTCCTTCGTGTGAGAGCTTTCTAAATGCCGGATTCCCCTGAAATTTCAAATTCTTTCGCCTCCTTTGATCAAAAGGAAGCTTTCCTTCTCTGAAGCTGAGTTCCTTTCTGACATTTCCCACCGCCTTCTCCTCCTCCTCATCTCCTTGAGCTTTGAGCAAACTTCCTTCTAGAAACTTTTTAATAAGCAAACGTGTTTCTCCCTTAAATTTGATTATGAGATTAAAGAAAATAAGAGCTTTAGGAGGAGAAAGCTCTTTTTTTTATTTGGCAAAACTAAAAGATGGATGACGTTTGCAAACGTTGTTGGATTGTTTTAAGAAAAAAACGCCAAAGGGAATGTCAACCATTTTCCCTCCTCTCCTTTTTCATTTCCGGTCTGAAAATAAACAAAAGCGAAAGATTTTCTTCTTGGAAGAGTCGAAAGCTCCTCATTCGATCCTGCCCGGGTCCGAGTCGAAGGATTTCATTCTTTTTATACGATGGCGAATGACGGTTTTCATTTCCGGTTCCGGATCTCGACCAATCCTTTCCTTTCTTCCTCTTCTTCTTATCCTCCTCTCTCTCACCCCTCTCTTCCTCTCCTCTCCCGGGGGTTTTCGTTATTTTCAATCTGAGAAATTTCCTGAATGGATACTTGTAAACTTAATTATTAAGACGGAGCGGATATTGTCCATTTCTCCAAGACGATTTTCCGCTTATCGTCGTTTAATCCGCCCCTCACCTCCTTATTTGAATTCTCAATTATGTTCTACGGAATGGAATTTTAAAATGAAGGTTTGGGAGAGAGAGGATGGTGATGGTGGGGGTGTGGGGGTGAAGAGAAGTTCATTTGCGACAATATTTGAAAATTTTGGAATTCCAATGAAATGTTTTGCGTCCTCGTGGCGAGTCTTTCTTTGTCTTCTGCTTCCTTCCAAATAAACCTCATTGAATTCGTTAGAATAATGGAATGTTTTTGTTCTGTTATTTATTTATCTACCCGCCCGCAGGATTTCAAAGTCGACAGAGATACCACTCTCGTCCTCCTCTTTCACCTTTTCACTATCTCTGTTCTGTGACGTTCTCGACTTATATCGAGTATCAGCGCCTTGAAGATTAATTAATCCTGACGAAACTAAGTGTGTTACGTGTGTAACAATTATTTATTTATTTAGTTATTTATTTATTTATACTATTCCTCTTACTCCAGCGAAACTGTGCATACAGTAGGTAGGCGGGAAAGTTCTGTCCGATAACAAGTTTGGGCACATTTGCGTATATTCATTCCACGCTTTTATGGTTCTCTCCTTTTATCACTGACTGTATATACACTGAGCTAGGGAATGAACTAAAACAAACATGATTTATTTTAATATTAACTAAGAACGGATTGATAGACTTGAACTTCATTTAAACCACTGTATTTTGTATGAACTCCAATAAGAAAGAAATGATACAGAAGAAGTAGGAATTTATCTAAAGCAGAGGTCGGCAAAGTGCGGCAAAGTTTACACTTTGGCTGTGGCTCTTCCACAAAATGTTTAGTACAGACCCAGAATTTTTTAGAAGATAGAAAACTTTGTGGTTCTTCCCAGTCCAAAGGTTGCCGACCCCTGGTTTAGAGTATAGAATAAACAAAATATTTTATGTTAATAAGCACTCGTAGGCAGTGTTGCGGTGACAGAATCGTCGAAAGCTCATAAAAAGTTTAAAAGTTTATTTTCCTCGCAACACCGGGCGACGTCTTCGAACGTGCCAGCCTCAAAGACTGTTATTGTCATCCGTGGAAGAGAAAAAAAAGTTAAAGGAACCGAGTTTCCGGTCGTAAAATTCCAGCTCATAAACTTTTATTAGGTACGAAAATAATTTGAGTAAATGAAGATTTGTTAATGCGAGGATGTTTCGAAAAGCAAGATAGAGAGAGAAGAGGAAAAATAAGAAGAAAAGGTGTGATTTGGGAGGGAAGGGAGGAAGGAAACTCCTGGAGGACAGTAAAAAGCGTTTACTGGAGGAAAATTACGGCTCGGTTGACCCATTTAGCCAAAAGGGAGGACGTACAAAGTGTTCGTTTCCAATTCTGTCACGAAGGTCGGAAAAAAGTTTTTCAATTTAATTGAAAGTCGAGTGAAATTTTTTTTTCTTATTTTCGGGGGATGCGGGTGTGAGGGTGGAAGATGGTCTGCAAGCGATGGGAGAGGGTTGGAAGAAGGTTTGGGGTTCGTGTGGAAAATTCCTAAAAGCTCTTTTCCTCAAGTTGACATTTTTCTCTTTTTTTATTGTTTTCCAGGTAACTCCTTTCTCGTGAATATCGCCCTGGCAGACATCTTGATAACAGGCCTCGTGATTCCGGCTTCGACGGTGGTCATACTCGCAGATCTGACCGACGCCAAGTTCGTCGTCTGCAATTTCCAGTGGTTTCTTGCACTCGTCTCGTGTCTGGTTTCCGTCCTGACGATCTCTGCGACGGCAGTGGAGAATTATGCCCGTCTATGTCTGTCTCCGGCCTGTTATAGTACTCTGACTCCGTGCAAGATCACCATCATCATCATACTCATCTGGGTGACCAGTTGTACGGCCGTCACGATACAAACCGTCTTCGATCTGGGACCCGATTACTGCAAGAGGACTTCTCAAGGTCTGCTTCCTTTTCAAATTGCCATCGGAGTCGTTCTCGTGGTCATACCGGCGACGCTCGCCTGTGGTTTCTTCTCTCTGATCACATTTCGCGTGAGAATGTTCAAATCGATTCCTACATTCCGACCGCCCGTCACTTTTACCTTCGATTATGAACTCATGAAGACGAACATGTACGGTTTGATATTTTTCCTGGTGTTTTGGTCGCCGTTTGGACTCACACTAGCTCTCAGTTCCGTTCAAGCGATCTCTCAAAGGGTTTTCTATAGCCTGGCCTGGTTGGCTCTCAGCAAATCTTGCTTTCTCAACCTCCTCTACTGTATCACGAATCGTCACTTCCGGAATGCTTATGTGAATCTCTTTCATTATTGCTGTTGTAAGACTACGGTTTCTTTCTCGAGGAGGTCTCGAGAACCGGTTCGACCCACAGGCGATGTTCGCGTTCACATAATCCCCGGCTATAACATGTATTCGTACACGAGTCCTCAGAGGTCTAGGGAACTGATGACTTGCAAGAGAATGGGAGCAACAACTTCATGTAGACCTCCTTCTGCGAGGCCGAACGGACGAAACGTTTACGAATTATGAGAGAAAGTATGGCGGGCCCAAAGGGACCCAATTTACGAGTTGTGATTGTGTCGAATCTGACGTCACATACACAAAATCACCCGAAGCGACGACAACTTTAATCTATGTAACAAAATGGCGGAACTCGCGAGATTTTTAATTTTGTATGCGAACGTGTGACGAGACCTCGGGCGTTCGCAACCCAGGCTGATGTGTGCTTTGTCAACCGGAATTTTTCTTTTCACCTAACTCAATGTCCCTCTGAGATATCATTAACACTAAAAGGAATTCATCAACCCCCTAAAATTTTGCTTTTCAGAAACAAGATGGCGTATCTCGCCATTTTATCAAGGGTCCAAAACTACTTTCATCTTTCGTTAATTTCAAATCAAACTAGGTTTAGACTACTTCCGGTGTTATCATCAAACTACCTACCGCATCATCTGTGCCTTCATGCTTTGATGAAGTCTCCGTAGTAAACAGAAGATGGAGTTTCTGATTGGGGCCATCGATTGTAAGAATGCAGTGGTGCATTGGCTCTAAGTAGATTTTCCGAGCTCAACGTGCAAGGAAGAGGTTAAGCTTTAGGTACGTCATACTGACATTGCACGCAAAGCCCCAAAACGTCAGAGAACACTTGATACGATAACAGCCGACTTTAAATGATTACTTTTCAAAGTTTGAAGGGTTATCATGATTTTGACGAAGGGTAGAAGGTCACTCGCCATAGCCGGCTACTCAGTGACGCTACTCAACGCGGCATGTTCGGTGTTATTCTCTAAAAGAGTTTCATTCATTTTTATTGTTTTTGTCGGCCATTTTGAGAATTCGTAATTGGAAAGGAAAGGCGTAATTTTATTTTGAGTCGTTTTCAAAATGAAAAAAATGTAAATTTGAAATTGAATTTGTTCAAAGTCAAGAAAAACAAATTTAGATTGCAAATCACAGGGGTCTTAGTTGAATAATGAGACGGAATCGAATGGAAAGGTGATTTCGTCAAGCCCGAAACTATTTTTATTTCCCTTTTCCCTCTCCGTCGTCATCATCATCATCATCACATTTGAATGCTGTCGTTGTCGTCGTCTAACGGGAGAATTCGCGTTCCGCCATTTCGTCCCTTCGACAAATTCATTTCCGCTTTTTCTGCTGATTCGAGTGAATGACGAGCTTTTGTTGCATTTATAATACTATCGAAGCGATCGCTTATTTATTTTTTGATTCAAAACAATGGGGATAATGATCCCCCGTCCCATTGTAATATTTCCAATTTGTTAGTCGTGACATTCCTGTTGTTACTGAATCGAATTTTGACGTGAGTAATCCGACGGCTTTAGAGTTCATACAAAACTCCATATCCTTCTGTATCCGTATCAGTTCACGCGTCCGCTTTTAAAAATAATTTTAGTGGAGTTAATGGATGCACAGTATTTGTTGTATTTAAGTAAAATATCAAAAATATTAATTTGTGAGATATGTTTGCTTTGAAAAGAAGGAATTTGCAGTGGCGAACTAAGGCTGAAGCGAGTCCTAGACAACATTATATTTCCGGGTATATTTTTCAGTCATGACGCATACTTTGGGTTTGGTAGTTTGGTTTTAAGGCGTGTAGTTCCAAGTACAGAAAGTAAAAAAATAATATACATAAAAATCAAATAAACATAATTTATTAAAACAAAACAAACATGAACATAATTAATTACAACAAACAAACATAAACATAAATGGTTAAAACAAACTGTAAACAAACGAAGTACTGTATGCGATTGTATTACAAGAACTAGAATTGAAGATTTGGTTAAAAGTTGTCCTAAATGTTCTGGATTTTTTGGGTTTCCTTTGTTAACGTTCATGTACATAGATGACATACAGTTTCTGTTGGTATTGTCAAAACAAAATGGAATTTATTAAAACAAACAAACATAAACACAGTTTGTTAGAGTTTTCGTGCGTGTTTCCCTGGGGATGTCGATGATGGCTCCCCAGAATCCGAAGGCCAACTTGCGCCGCACGAGGAGATGGGGAGGATTAATTACCTCCTGGAGCAGTTTTTCCTGATTTTCCCCTGCATACTTTCGAGTGGGGGTTGAGTTTTGTCTTGGGAGGAGAGAAGGGGTCAAAGATCGTCCAATTCAACGACTAGAAATACCGCCAAGGTTGTGAGTCTTGGGGGGGGGAGGTTTTGAGTAGCTTATGTAGGAAAATTTGAAAGAAATTCTAAGGGACAAGACAGAGTGCGAAAGAAATAGGCTGGATAATTTCTTATTTCAGGTGGGGAAAGGTAGAACGGAAAGTGAGAGAGTATTGGCCGGAAAGAAGGGAAAAAGAAGCAGAAGACCAAAAGAAAAAAGAAGGAGGGGTTGAAACTAGCGTGGCTTGAAGAAGGCCCGATCGGAAACAAAAAAAACATTTGTTAAAACAAACATAAACATGGGTTTTAAAAACAACCAACATAAACATAAATAATATATATAAAACAAACATACATGTATAAACATAATTTATTAAAACAAAACAAACAAAAACATAATTCATTACAACATACAAACAAACAAACAAACATAATCACAATTTGTTAGAATAAACAAACAAACGGGGACGTGGGTGCATAAGGACGGGAACGCTCGTCTGCTCTTGTCAACTCTATCAATCGGCGATTCAGCATAATTTGTATTTTGTATACTCGGACCCCGAAAATTACATACTACCTAGGTACATGCACAGTTTGCCTAGGCCTTAATCCGCCCCTGCGAATTTGTCTTGTTTCTAACAGAAGTAAATCCATACAAAGAGAGGAGAGAAAAAGAGAAGGAAAAATGAGAAGATGCAAGAAGATTGAATGAGAAGCTTTTTTGAGGTTTAGTCTGTCGTAGGTTGTTGCACAAAAGGAAAAAGGTTCGAGTTACAGAAAGGTTCTTTTCAAAGGAAGCAGAATTTCGCAAAAAGTTGAATTTTTATGTATTTATTTATTTATTTTAATTTTTTTAATGAGCGCTCGTAGGAAAGTTGAAGATATTTTGTTGAGAACTCGAATTTCCATTTTAATTCAAAGTTCTGGAAAAAAAATTTTCGTTTTCCTTTTTTAATATGAAAACTGTATTTATTGATAAAAATCAGGGTTTTTGCTGATTTATGCTTAGCGCTAACTTTTCCTTTTCAGCGGTTTTTTGTAACACTAGAACTAGTAACAAGTTACAGTTCCCTCCCTCCAGCTTAGGGGTTGGGGGGTGGTTTCAAAATGACTGGATTTTAAACAAGGTCTTTTGATGAATTTGAAATTATGTTTTTTGAGTTTTATTTTACTAATATTTATACACAAATAGGTGACATACAGTATGTGTTTGGGTTTTAAATAACAAAAATTGGAGATTTGGTTAATAGTTCTCCTAAATGTTCTCAAGAAGTTTTCTGTTGGGTGTTTAAGAAATAAAGATTTGAGATTTGGATAAGTTTTCCTAGATGTTTTGGATTTCCTGAGGTTTCTTTTGGTAATATTTATGTATGTAAATGATATACAGTAAAAATAATTGTAGATTTTTTTAGATTTCTTCAGTTTTGTTTTGTTAACATTTATGTACATGGATGACAGATGTCTTAGTTTTTAGTAGAACAGGAATTGGCGATTTGTTTAACAGGTTGTCCAAGAAATTCTTAGTTTCGTTTGGCAACATTTATGTACATAGAAGACGTACTGTATGTGTAAAAACAGGAATTAAAAATCTGGTTATGTTTTCTTATATGTTCTGAGGATATTCTGTATTTTTGGATTTTTCTTTGCTAACAGTTGTATACATAGATGACATACAGTTTGTGTTGGTATTGTCAAAAGAGTTATTGGAGATTTGACTTACAATTTTACTTAATGTTCTGAAAATATTTTGAGTTTCTTTGGTTAAAATTTAAATTCAAGTGAATAGTTGATATACAGTATGGTTTTGTATTCAGAAAAACAAGAATAAGTGGTCTGAGTGATTGTCATCCTGATATATTGAAGACATTCTCGTTTATTGAGTTTCCTTTCTTAATGATCATGTATACAGATGACATACAGTATGTTTTTGTGTTTAAAAAGCAAGATTTGGAGATCCGGTTCTTAAATTTTCTTAAATGCTCTGAAAATATTCTGCATTTCTTGAGTTTTCTTTTGTGTTTCATACAGTATAGTTTTGTGTTTAGAAAAACAAGAATTCCAGGTTTGGTTGATAGTTTGTATAAATATTCTGAAGAAATTCTGTTTTTGGGTTTTGTTTTGTTAACAATTATGTACACAGACCCACACTGTATGTGTTTGTATTTTTGAATGTTCTGAAGATATTAAGATTTCTGGAGTTTTCCTTTGTAAACATGTATTTACATGGATAACATTAAAAGAATTGTTAATGAACCTGAAGATTTTCTAGGTTTCTTACATTTTATTGTTTTAGCATTTAAGCAAACAGTTGACATACAGTATGGTATTTGTATTTAGAAAACCAAGAATTGGTGATTAGAGTAGAAGTCATCCTGATATCCTGTAGACATTTTGAATGTTTTGGGTTGTCCTTTCTTAAAATTCATGTACATAAATGACATACAGTATGTTTTGTGTTTAAAAGCAAGAATTGGTGATTTGAACACTTTTCCTAAATGTCTCAATAATATGTTGGATATTGTCTTTAGTTTTATTAGTATTTATGTAAACAGATGACATGTCTTTGTATTTATAAAAACAAGAATTGGAGATTTGGCTGATAGTTTGTCCCAGTGCAAACACAAGTGTTGCCATGTGTTGAGATTTTAAAATTCCCTGAGTGGAAGTCTTGAAGAACTCTAAAAAGCAAAATTCAAAGTTTATATCCTCAAATTATATAAATAAGACAAATTGCTTGTATAAGTCATCATTAACATTGTATATATACAGCTGTAAGACGTGAAACGAAATCTTTGTAACAAATATGTGAACCCTCCCCCATGTCTTAGTAGAGGTAGTGTTGATTCCGTTATGCACTTGAAGTGCCCTTTTATCTATGTGGGCTTTAAATGTAATTCTGTGTGTCCTGAGTCTAGTAAAAAAAAATATTCTCAGCTCAAAAAATGATAAAAAGGAAAAAAAATCGTTTTAGATGTATTATGTGTTGATAAATGTGGCATTTCAGGAAAGTAGTATGTGCATGTATAGATTTAATCAATGTCAAAGCTAACGAATTATGATAATGAATATAAATAGCCTCTTCCTCCACTCCAAACAACCTCCCTCCATTCAATGCTTGAAAGTTTCTTATTTATATTATTTATTTTATTTTTAGTTTATTTATTTATGGTTTACTGTATTTCATTCCGAACAATCCAGAAGTCAAATGATTTTTTTAGATCCTGTCTCGTGAGGTGAAATAATGTATTGGAGCAAGTTGAAACAGGAAATCCTGTCACAGAAGATGTCAGTAACCTGTGGGTTACTGAAACAAAATCATTTGACTTTGGTAATGAAAGAAACAAAGAAGACTGCACTTACTTCTTGTTTTGTGACAAATTGATTATGAGAAAAATTTCATTTATGAATTTAAGTGCCTATTTATGATACTTACATTTTATTAATGTTATTGTGTAAACTAAAAATTTCAGTCAGGATTTCATTTTCTTTTATTATTTTTATATCACATGATTGATCAAGCTTCTCATCTCCATCTTGCTGTGCGAGAAAAAATTTATAACTTTAAGTCAGCTTACCATAAAATACTATTGTTGGACCTTTTAAAGAGTCTTCTTCCCATTTCATTAACTAAAATTATATTATTTATATATTTATTTAAAAGCCACTGGATAATGTGGTCAGTCTTAAACCCTATTCTCAAATTTTGGTTCTTCCTCTGAAATGTTAAAAACAAAAACAAAGTGAAAACCTGACAATTTCATTCTTTATTCATTTCTTTATGTTACAAACGATACATTCACACAACACATTCCAAGAACCCAGTATAACCACTCATTCTCGATTTATTTTTTTGCATGAAAGAAAATTAACGAATTAAGATGCCATTTTTCATTTTATACAATTTCAGTGTTAAATAACAAATTTATATTTTTTTAATATGAAGTTGTAAAAGAAAAATATTTCCTATTCGAATTTTATGTTAATCTTTTCCTACAAGAATCACATTTTTAATGACATAAGTTTCTTTAACAGACAAAACTGTAAATTGTTTCAAACTAAACAATTCGATACAGTGTTTTCTTATCTGTAAATGATTCTCACAGTCCTAATTTTCAGATTTAAAAAAAACACAAAACAAATGATTTGTACATGTAAAATGAATATGGCTGTGATTCATGTATATTAGTTTTCTTTTCAATACATCCTGTAATCTTTTTTTTTAATTTTCCTTTTTTATTTCATTCAAGCAAGAAGGTTTTGTTTATGGCTCTTCATTAGATATATAAATATGTGTCGAAACGTCTGCTTATTGTATGCCTGCCTGTAAAACAAAATAAAAAATTTCAAAAGCCACTTCAAAAAAGTTTAAAAAAATTTAATCAAATGTAAAAAAAATTCAAAGATAAATGTGTTTTGCATAAATAAGCATAAATATAAGTATAGTTGTTATTTTCGATGTTTTTACATGTTTAATTGTGAAATGTTTTGTAAAAATAAAGCTAAAATAACGAATATAAATAAATATTTTTTAACCGTTAACCATCTTTGTTTATTTGGCATCCCGGATATACAGAAAAAACCGCTCCTCATTTAATTTTTATATTAAATTCTAAAGGTTTTTGAGAGAAAACTTTAAGGAAAAATACTTAGAACTTATATTTAAAAGTTTGAAAATGGCTATGAAATTAATAATAAAAAGAAATTAGCTTTATTTTCAACGTAAAATTGAGAATTGAAAAAAAATATTGAGATATCGACGCCATTGAAATATTCCAACCAATCCCTTGCAAGCAGGTTGTGTCAATGCAGTAGTGCCAACATTTTCAGTTTCATAAATAATTTGTATTGAGTGGGAGCGATATACCAAAGCCTTGTTTATTCGCGTTTCCGAGTGGCAATAGACGGTGAAACGAGATCTCGACGGCCTCAAAACAAGAAATAATTTCGACCAATGACATCTCACGTATCTCTAACGTGACATGGCGTCTCAGAAGGAAAATTGCTGCTTATAAATATCGGTTCATGTTGTATATATGACAATTGAGAAGCGAGAGGGCTAATATTTGAAGCCACTCATTATATCTAGAGACTTGCATTGATGGTAATGCATGCAAGGAAACCTCAGCGGATAAGCGATGGGTACGCATCTATTTAAAGTGGTGTAGGCTGTCAGTCTCCGATCGCCATATTTAACCCGAATTTTGACACAAAAATATTTTCGTTTTACAAAACATTTCTCGCACCCCGTCTAATGAAAAATGTGTTTTTTATGTTTTCAGGTATTTTGAGAAACACCAGGCCCATCCCTATCAGGTAAAAAACCGTATTTGGGGAACTTGAGTCGAACTGTTGTTAGGGTCGGAAGAGAAAAATTTTATTTTATTCCTTCCTCCATTTTGAATTTCCTGATTTTACCTTGAAATTTGACCGAAATTTTCCGGAAACCTACCAACTAGCTGGAAGACACCGCAATTTTAACATTTAAATCCTGTAAATCGTGAATATTGTCTCACTTGCAATGTTTAACAGAGTAGTCTTGGTTTATATCTTATTGCATCTTCAATTCGAGCTATATCGATTCCCATATGCTGCGATCGTAATTTTTCGGGGTTTAAGCCCAAAATATTTCAATTATCCAACTCCATTCTACCCTGAAACAGTCATTTGATGTTTTTTTTTAACTTCATAACGATCTTTGCCTTATCTCAAGAGAAAAGTGTATGCTGAGAAGTTAACAAAGGTTAAGGTTTAGTTCATTGCATCTTGGCAAAGTTCATCAGCTTCTGTAATTCAAATTAGGCCTTTGAGTTTTCCATTTAGTATCATTCTTTATCCCAACCATGTAACTTACCTGTTTGAACCTATATCACATCCTTTACCATGTATGCTTAACATTACAAACAAAGGTCTGAATGTTTTTCTGAAGAATTGGTTGGTAGTTTATAACATTTAGCACAGTGTGTTCATCTAAACGTTTTAGGGTTTGAGTCAATACCAAAGTTTATTTATTTAATTTTTGTTTTTTGCAGAATTCCAAATATGGTAGTTCAAAGGGAAATTATACTGAAAGGTATAACCATGAAAGAATTAGAGATTCACCAAATGGGAATTCATACAGGTCAGATAGCCCAGATTCTGACAGCCCGAGAGAGCGAAGCTATCAAAATAAAATCTATGTGCAGAAAATTCGTGAAAAGGAGAGAGATAGAGACTATAAATCTAGGGACAAATATTCAGGTATTGTTTGTCTTCAGTCTTTCTTGATTTGTGATGGTTGAGAAACTTGTCCAAGAGATGTTGTGTTGAGAAGGGAAGTGTTACATTGGTTTCAAAATTTGTTTAGTAATTCAGTCATGTTAAAAACCCAATTATGAACTTGTTACAGGCTGTTTCTTCTACTCCTTTGTCTGTGTTGTTATAGAGTGTTATTTTATCCATCTCTCCCTCAAGTTTGTTGGTGTTTCTTACCAAAATGTGTTTAATGTGTTTGGTCTTTGTCACTTATTCATTCATTTCCCAATACATTGTAATTTGAGTAGTGAGGGGGGAAAAATCATGGTTGTTATGTCAGTTCATTGGAAAACCAATTCATGACTGCACTTGGTACAGTGTTGTACAGTGTACTGGTTACTTGGTGTTGAATTTGTTAGTCATTCAAGTATCTGGACAAAAAATCAAACTACAGATTTGGACCCATTTGCTCAAGAAAGATTCAGAGCTGTTACAAGATAATGGAGCTAATACTTCTGAATCTGCAGTGTTATAGTTATAAGTATTTAGTGTTAACAAAACGTCAGTGTACTTTATAAACTAGAAAAGGAAATGAGGAAGGAATATATGAAATATCATTAATACATATTCACCAGAACTTAAAGACTCCTCCCAAGTTGTTTACAAGCTTGTACTTGTGTGACTGGGTTGTACTGGGGAATTCTAGATATTTCTGACTAACTATGATTGACTCACTATTCCTGTAAGCCTAAATGAAGAATATTTATAACTAAAAACTTTTCCAATTTTCTTGCTATTATTTCCCATCTTTCTAACAAGAAATTGGTCACAATGATTGAATAGAAGAAAATTTAAGATTCCAGAATCACTTAGGACTTTCAATTATGCCAACACAACTGACAATTATAGGGTTTTGTTTTTGTAAGGTTGTGTTTTTAATTATTACTGCTTTCTGTGATAGACTAAATCATTTTGGTCAATGAATGCATGTTTAGGATTGTGGTAGCATCTTTGGTTTTGTGGGTGTCATATACCAAAAAGACAGTAACAACAGGTGTGTTCTTTTGTTGATGTATATCTTTGTGTTGTCTATGTATGATCTGCTCTTCCAGCATAACTTCTAAGACTCCATCTTCATTCTTAATGTAGGCTTCTGACATTCACTTGTAATTTGGATTTGTGATTATGGGTTTGGATGGATATAGTCAAGCCTACTGAGCAGTATTTATTGAATAAAATGTATTTTGATTTTTCTGAATTGTCTTTCAGTCACCTGGCTTGCTGTAGTTTTTAATAATTCTTGTCTCTTTGTTTAGGTCAGTTGTTTCCAGTCTTTTCTGACTCATGTATCCCCTTTATAGTCCAAACTTGTTTTGATCCAGTTTGGATCCCCTTTTTTACTATTAGAGTGTTGATGGAAATTGAAAGCTTAAATTAAGCTGTAACTAAGTTTTTTTACTGATAATATTATAGCCACCACTGTTACTACAAAAAACAAATTCAGTGAAAATAATTTTTGTTAGTATTCATTTACAAAATGTATTACATAAGTAATCCAGAACTTAAGGAAGTGTATTAATCCTTGGGTGGACTCTCCTAACGTTCAGAGACGCCCAAATCATTTTAATTTTTCTAGGAACCACTGATTTAGCTTCCTGAAAGCGTTATATGATTTTCTTAACCTCCTTCCACCTTTTATGCAAAAGTCATTCATTACAGGAGCAAATTCGTTATTACCAACATTTTTCTTATAAAGTTTGACATAACTTCTTAGTTATTAGTGGATTAGCCTAACGAAGCAGAGTTGTGGCAACTTTTAGTAAAAACTGTATTTCATGAAGTGGTTTTGGGTTTGTTTTTCCTTACAGAGTGTTCCAGATCACCAAAAGATAAAAGAAGCAGGGAAAGCAGGGATTCGGAATATAGAACGAATCACGACCGAATTAGTGGAGAGGAGAAAGAGAGAGTCTCAAGGGTTGGTGATTGGTCTGAACACGTGAGTTCCTCAGGCAAAAAGTATTATTATAATTGCAAGACAGAAGTGTCCCAATGGGAGAAGCCCAAAGAATGGACTGAGAGAGAACGTGGAAGGTATAAAGAGAAAGAAAGAGACATTGAAAGGTGTTACACTAGCAGCTCTCGGCTTGGTAAGCATTCCTATGGTTTAGGCTGAGGAAATGTGTTTTGTATGGTGCTGACCATTGTCTTTTTGACTTTTAGGACATGATAAACATTCCAATGCTCGTGCCTCGAACAGCAGCGTCCGAGAATCGTCGTCAAAATCAAATCGTCAAGTAGAGAAAAGGGAAGAATTTTGGAACAATCAGTCTGGAAGTAGGGAAACAACGAAGGAATCAGATAGGTTAGAAATTCACGATAGGAGAAAGGCGGTGGACGGTGAGGTAGCGTCAGTTATGTCTCAGGACATGGATATATCCCCCGGAGACAGCACCCCCACATCAGAGACCAGTTATGGTCATAACAATCCCACGAGAGGAGAAGGAAATTCCTCAATGAATAATGTACTGTTAGCAAACGCTTTGCCGCGATTGAGTTCGCATCCAATCGTGACGTCGGCGTCAGCTAATTTCTCTCCGACATCGTCCGCGTTGTCGATTTCATCGAGCGCGCCTCCGACAGCGGTAACAACTTCCAACGTGCCGGGTCCGCCCGGGGAAGTTTTAGAATAATCACGCAGGCGAAGATATCGGAGCAATGTGATGCGGCGTCACCGCAAAAGCAGCCTGCTGTTCAGACACCTGTCCAGTCTAATTTGACACCGCTACAAGTCGACACGACGGCGGTAACTCCGGCAACAGCCGGGGAAGGTCCTCCTACACCCACTCATTCAGAAACTCAGGATTGTGTGGATCCTAGGAAAAGTAAGCATCGAACGACAGCACCAGACAGATAAAAAGTAAGTCGGTGAAGCGTGTGCTGGAATAATGGTCTGTTTGGTTTTCAGTGACAAGCCCTCCGAATAGTTTAAGCTCACTTCAGAATTTATCTCAAGCGACGAACGTGACCAGTTCGCTACAAGCGCTACGACAGCAAGGTCCTCATTTAACCCCAAGCCTAGCCAATTATTACCGGGATGATTTGGTGAATCACGTGAGAAATTGGCCGGCGGATATTTTAGAAAAGCAGTCGCAGAAATTGTCAGAGGAAGCTCACGCGATGACCAGTCTACAGTGCACCCGCGTCTCTGCTGAACTGAAAACCGCTAGGTCTATCGTTAGATTAACGGAAATTCAGGCAACTTTACAGGAGCAAAGGTGAGTGGATTACACCTGAAATCTTCAGGAATTGTCATGCTGTTTAAAAATATTGTCAAGTCTTGGAAATGTGCAATATTTTTGAAATTAGTTCACCGATAATGTCTGCAGTATTTATGGAATGAATTCACCTAGGATGTGTGCCATATTTGTGAGATTAATTCCTCATGAAAGCATATTGAATTTACTTAGAAGGTGTGCAATATTTATGAATTGAATTCAACTAGTAATTGTGCAATATTTTTGAAATAAACCACTCATCAAGTGTGTAATACTTATGAAATGAACCTCCATCAAGATGTGCAATATTTATGAATTGAATTCATCTGGAAGGTGTGCAGTATTTGTGAAAGGAATGGTGCCATCAAAATGTGCAATTTTATGATATAAATATTTCCTATAAAATATGAATCCTGTCTGTGGCTTCAGGTTTGACAAATTTATGACTGAAGTCCTCATCACAAACAACAGCAATAGCGTCAAAAAAGTAAACATTGAAATTTTTATTTTTATTTTTAAATGCAGGTGTTAAAGTTTTGACCCCATTGCTGTTGTGGGTGATGAGAAGTTCAGTCATAAATTTGTCAAACCTGAAGCTATAGACAGGATTCATATTTATAGGAAAAATTTTTAGCATAAATATTACACATTTTGATGGAGGAGTTAATATCATGAATATTGGACATCTTAATGGGGGGTTCATTTCATAGGTATTGCACACTTGAGTGATTTATTTAAAAAATACTTCACACTTTCTATGTGAACTATTTTCAAATTCTCCACATCTTTCAGTAAAAATTAATTTCATAAATATTGCACACTTTATGAGTGAATTCATTTCATAAATATTCCTCATTTGAGTGATTTATGATTTCAAAAATAATGCACGTTTTCAACTTTTTGACAATATTTTAATTTATTTATATCTTAATACCATAACCACTAAACTATTTATTGTACTTCCTACTCGAATCACAATATTGTTACAGTAGTATTATAATTTTTATGCCCTTTTAGTTTCATTCTGATTGTATATTTTATGCTTCTACTTTTCACTAATGTAGTGTAACATTTATTTTGATGACAATTCTCAAAGAAGCGTTCTGAAACCGATTTGCCAGGAATTCTGTACTTGAGGAGAGAGTATTTGCCAAGTTTATACATAATGATTGATGGTACATCAACTTGAAATGTCTAAAAATTATATACTAATCATGAGTTCCAATAATCAGTTTAACAATATTCAAATTCAGCAACTGATTTAGGACGAAGGTAGCCTTAAGATTTGGTTCATCTTATGAGTTATATCTTCAGTTATACTGGCGTTTAGGTACTGACACGGGTTGGGCAATACTGCTCTACATATATAGGACTAGATTATCAACTCTGGACAATAATCACGTTACAGCCGAACATAAACTTTTTCAGTCATCATTAAGTTTAATATATATATACATACATACAAAGGGGTGAACTGTATATAAACTATATTTTTGACAACTAATTTTATATTTTTGTTTAATTTTCCAGAATACTGTTCTTGCGCCAACAAATAAAAACGCTGGAAGAGTTAAATACGCAGCATTCCTTCATGGGAGACGATTCATAAAGAAAACGGAAGTGGAACCACACAAACACACACATATTCATATATATATATATATAAATGTATAAACAAAAGTCTTCTCATTTGTCAATGTTCTCTGGCGGTAAACGGTAAGGTCACCATTGTTTCTTACAAGGGTATAGTTTTGATGAAAAGACAGAAGTCTGATAATACTCGAGGGAAGGAATATTTGAGTCGAGTTTTGTGCAACTGGTAGCAAAGTTACCGTCGGTATAATCACAGTCGGTTTCTAAAATGTCGTGAGGAGAGTTTTGTATATTTTTCGATAGTTTTCACCTCGAAAAGTTTTCACTTATACCCGAGTCTGGGTTTAACCTTGTATATGGTTTGAAGTTTTTGAAGTTGAGTATAACAATTTGTTGTTTTAGTGATTTTTCTAGAACAGTTAGATAAATATGTAATATATACACAAGTTCTGGAGGATATGTACTTGTAGATTGGATTACACTACTTCAGGATGAATTGATTGACTGTATGAGGTTAATTTTATGATTCTTTTGTTCAAGATGGCGGTGGGGAGTCTTTGTCAATTTTCTGATTGTCTAGTATGAGTTGTGTTTCAGATGACCGTGTAATGAGTTGTAGGGGTGGGTTATCCGTGGGCCCTCTCTCCTTCCCTCTGTAAGTTAAGTCCCAAATTTCTCTCTGTCTTTGATTCTATCCTTATTTTCTCTCTTCCTCTTTTCTCCCTCCCTTCCTCTCTCTCTTTCTATTCTCCGTTTTCATGTCTCTTTCTCTGTTTCTCTTTTTTCCTTTTTCTTTCTACTTCTCAATTAATGATCTCCTTTCTTACTATCTCTCACATTCTCCCTTTTTCATTTTCTCTTTCATTCCTCTTAACCCTATAATTCTCTCCCCTCTGTGTCTTTTCTTCTATTCTTATTCCTGTCTCTTTCTCTCAGTCCCTCTTTGTCATTGGCTGTTAAATACACAGCTCTCTGAGGTATTTTTAAGTCCCCTGTGGAGTTTGTCATTCTTAATGACCCGTTTTGGAATCACTGGACTATGGAGATGTTACTTTTATACCTACATGACAATCGTGCCCGATTAGAGGGGTTTCAAAATTTGATTGCGTAGAACAATTTCCTCCCAGCTGACAGAGACGAAGTCCTTCTCATGGTCATATAGGTGCCTAGGTACTTTTTCGGTTTAGCATGACTACTATTTGATAGTTTGTATAGTCTCTGTATCTTTTAGTCGTATTTTCCACTTGGGCGCTCTCAGGTACTTCCTCCCGGCAAAATGGCAGCGTTGTCAGTGAAAGTTGCTACATTGACTCCCTCAGGAGAGAGTAAATCCCGTCAGTGCTGACTGTGTTCCACCATTTCAGGATTTTCAGCCCAAAAAAAAATTTGCGAACTGACCGCATAAAATTTTTTGATTCCTTCCAACCCCCCAAATAATAACAAACGAAAGCAACAAATTGTTGGGCGGGGGTAGAATCAGCAAAAGATGGGAAAGCTCTAAACCCAGACTCGGATTTTCTATTTATACAGCTTATATCGATAATTTGACTGGAATTTGAACACGCTTTTCTTACATAACTGTATATAATTGTATATTCGGTATTTTTGTCTCACCTAAGTATTTTTCATATAAAAGTATATTTATAAGATTGAATTTTGAAGATTCATATATACTTTTTCTTGTCTGTACAAATTTTTGTAAATATTTTGAGGGGGGACCGTGTTGTGTTCTTTGAACACTCGTCTAACTTTTTTTGTTCTGTATATTGTAATGTTGAAAGTGTTGTATTGTTTATTTATTTATCCATAAGTTATACCGGAAGTGATTTTTTCATTTGTCTCTTTTTAAAGAAAACTATTTTGATTGATCGTGCGATCGGTATAATTTGGACAATTTTGACGTCACAACAGTTTCACAGGTCTTTGGGTGATGTGAGGAAGTCGTGTGACCGTTTTCTTGAATGACTGAGAAACACATAAGCTAATTATGGTTTTGTTTTATTGTTTCTTTTTATTCCCATAATAGCGATTATGGTTGTTCTGATGGAAATTTGTTCGAAACGATTTGGTGAACAGTGTCATGGGTGGGGTTTGTTTGTGGAGTTGGCTGTCTTAGCCCGCTTCATCCCCGAATTTATTTATTTGTATTTTGGTGCTATTTGGGTCGGGGAAGGAACTGGTAATGGTGGGGGCCTCGTGACGTACTAAAATATACTTCGAATCGTCCCAGTGTTCTATTTGGAGGACAATGTGGAAAACGTTCGCCATCTTGCATGTAATCAGAATGTAACAAAATGAAGTGAGATGGCCGTATGTACTCTTGTGTTGTGGCTTTGAATGAATTTTCCTGGATTTTTCATAAATAATGCACACTTGGACGGGGATTTGATTTCATAAATATTGCACATTTTCATGCAGTGTTAATTTTACAATAGTAATGCTGCACATTTGCATGAGATTTTGATTTCAAAAATACATTGTACAAGTGTTTCATTTCATTAATTTTGCACACTTGTACGAATATTTGATTTCATAAATCTTGCACACTTCCAGGAGATTTTATTTCATAAATACTTTCACGAAGTATGAGTTTCATAAATTCTGCACACTTTCATGATATATTCATTTAATAAATATTGCACAGTTCTGTCAGTACTCCATTTCACATATATTGCACACTTGTGGGAGTATCTGATTTCATAATTCTTGCACACACTTTTATGCAGTGTTCGTTTCATAAATATTGCACATTTTCATTACTCTGGAATGTGTAGGAAAGTGTTCTGTATATCCAGTTGTCAGGCGCCATACTCCTTGAACAAATGCGAATTTGGAATCTGACCGAAATCGGACTTTAGGCCGTATCATATAAAATTTCGAGTTTGACAGTATAAACGAAAATTCTCTCAGATATTTATTTATTTATTTTTATTTTTGTGTCTTTTTTTTGGTTTCAGTAGTTGAAATTTTCACACAAGAATCGATTCCACGTGAAGAGGATATATACCAGCTGCGGACACAACATTTCGGATCACCCTGTACTCAAAGTATAAACAATAGTTTTCTCTTTTTCACTTAGCAATGATAATGATAATAATATATATAAAAAAAATTTTAAGAAATATTTTTGTGTACCTCGATTATGGCACTTTTCGTTTTTCTTTTGTCACTCATCATCGATGTTTAGAAAATTTGTTTTGTGCGTATTTCAGTTAATTATTGTCAAATGATCGATTTTTGCGTCACATTATTGAAATAGTATGAAAGTATATATTTATATATATATGAAAACGGAAAGAAGTCCCCCCCTTGTCTCGAGAGACTTTCTATTTTAAGGTGCAATCGTAATTACAGGTGATTTTTGTGATGGCTCTGATTGTACGATTGATTGATTGATTGATTTGTTTTTGTTTTTTTTCGAATTTGTAAACACGCTCTATGTTCGTATATGTTACGGTCAAAGTCCGAAATCGGTCAGGTTGGGAATGATGCTCGGGAAAGTGGTGAAGTGAGCTAGCTTTTCTTTGTTTTGGGGCTTAGTCGGTCTATTTCATAAATAATGCACCCCCTTAGGAATATTCGGTTGTGTCTAATACTGCAGGCCCTTTTCAATAGCCTTTTTCATAATTATTGCACACTCATCATTATCCTAATTTCAAAAATATTGTATATCGCTATCAACGATCCATTTTATAAATACTGTAGACTTGTACGATTCGATTTCATAAATAATGCACACTGTTACGAATATTCGATTGTGCATAAGTACGCCACGCCCCCGTTTCATAAATATTGCACATCGTTTTCATTGATCCGTTTCATAAATAACGCACACTTGCACAAAGATTCTATTTTATGGATTTTATAGAATTTTGTGGGATCTTTATTTTATAAATACTGCACCCTTTTATCAGTAACCTATTTCAGAAATATTGCACATCTGAATCAGTGATCCGTTTCATAAATACTGCACACTCATGGCCCAACTCATGAACATCACACAATTCCAACAGCTCATTTCATAAATTGTGCGCACTCTCATAAGTTATAACAGATGAACCGGGTACGTGTCCAGTATAGTATATCGAAACGGCCGACCGATTCGGAAACTGACTGGATTTCGAGCTTTGACTGTAACTTATACACTTAGACTGGTGTCGTACACATGATGTGACTTAAGGAGTTATTCTAAGGAATTGAAACAAAGGGCCCCCACGTTGAACGTGAGTCTTGTCGTTTTTGTTTGTGTTTCAGTTAGGACGTGTCTTCGGCGGTTTTGGGGGAGAGGGAGGGTGGATTGGGCGGGGGAGGTGCAAAAGCTCGACACGTCGCATTCTTGTTATATAGTTTGGACTTGCTTTCGCGTCGAAAGCTTAACGAGTTGTTTAGAAATAGTTCACAAAGGCGCCTGTCACCAACATTCTTCGATCTCTCCTGATGAAATTGTGCTATTTGGGGGTTAAGCTAGTTCCCGTTAGATACTAGACCAAACAAAATCATCCCATCGTCCCATTCAGAGGACGTCCGGACTAAAAACCGCTGAATCGCATTGACTTGTACAAACGGGGTGCTATTATAATTATTATACTTTTCTGGTTTTGAGTAAATTTGGTTTATTTACTAGATTTGGGGGGTGTGGGGTGGAACGGAGAACACTAAACTGATGGGTTCCCCCGGAAAATGTGCTTTGAAATCGGTTTCGACGACGTTTCAACGCTCGCAAAATGAAAAAATTTTTGGGAAAATTTTGTCCTCAAAATAGGACACTGGGACGAATACAGGTTAATATTGTCTTTTTCCTTAGATCTCTGTCTTAGTTTTCTTACTCTCTTTTGAATCCTCTCATTTCCACTTCTCCTCTCTCCCTTTTGTCTCCTACAGCCTACATCATTCTTCCTTGTCTCATTTCCTCTCATATCGACAATCGGGTCCCCAATATCCTCTTCTTCCTCCTCGCACTTGTCTTTTGAACTTTTGCCCCCCTTTCCTCCTTCTCATACGTCTTCTAATCACTCTTTCAAATGTATCTAGGACAAAGAAGTAGTTGGTGGTTATCCAACGTTCTCTGAATAGGACAATGGGACGGACACGGGTTAATATTGTCTGATTTCCTCTCCTCTCACAACCCCTCCTCAACCACCTAATCACTATTTCGAGCGTGTTTAGAACGAAGAGGTATTGGTGGGACGAAGTAGTCCTCAAAATAGGACAATGAGACGAACACGGTTTGATTTTCTCTTTTCTCTTCAGACCTCAGTCTTAGTTTTTTTTTACTCCTGTAATTTTGAATCCTGTCATTTTCGAATGAATTTAAGATGAAGCGGTGATTGGCGGATGTCCGTCGTCCTCTAAATAAGACAACGGGACGAATAGGAGGTTTTGTGAGTAATAAGGCCGTGGCTCGTAGTTTAATTCCCGACGACCAAATTAGAGAGAATCTCATGTCTACTTTTCCATCCCGTTGAGTTTATCGATAAACATATACAGGGTGCCTCAAAAAATTTGAATGGGATACAAAGCCAGGATCAAGACCTGAGCCATTCTGTAACAAAATAAATAAAGTAAGTAAATGAATAAATAAATAAATAAATTTAACTCGTAAAAACTATTTTCTCTTGTTTTGTTTATTTTTTTATTTAACTTTTTTTATTTTGGCGGTTATTAATTGTTTTTAATTTATTCCATGATAATTAGAATGATAATTATGTAATTTGTGTACGAAGGGAATTTTTTTATTTTGTAAATGATTGTTTTTCGGGGGAGGTAGGGGGTGGATAGTCATGCACTCGGGGATGATAAGGGGGGTTGATAAAGAGTGCCCGGGCTATCCGCTTTCTAGTTCTAACCTTTCCTTCATCTTGTTTTTCACCCTCTGTATCCTCTTTTGTATCCGGACAAAACCAATCAGGAACAAGTATAAATTCGTTTACCGGTTTTTTGGTTTAAGTTTGCATTAACGACAGTGGCGGATTAAGGCTTAACCGGGCCCTGTAACAGTATAATTCCGGACCTGTTTTTCAGTCATGACGTATACTTAAAAAATTAGTATAAAAAACCCAAATTTCGGGCCCCAAAAACTACCGACCCTAGGTTGTATAAGCCTTACTCCGCCCATGATTAACCAAGTATAACTTTGTATAAATTGAAGGAAATCGGAGAAAGTCTTAATCAATCTGTCAGCCGGGAGGAAATGTTATACAGAAATCTCAATCCGTTTCTCCCAATCTCTGGTGATATCTGTTTTTATTATAAAAGTATATTATACCCCCCCTCCCATTAGTGAATCAAAAGTTCGTTCCGCCCGGTTGAGGTGTTGATTAAAAATTTTCTCTTCTTGTAAACTAAGGAAGTGAGAACGGTGGCTATGAACGCATTTCAAGTTCTCGAATTCGCATATACAACCTCCTCCCTCATCTTTATATGAGAAATTATAAGTTTATAGATATAAATGTATAAAAGAACTTTGAAATGTGATTGTTAAAACGTTTTATAAGTTTATAAGTATGACCGGACGTTTTGTGTTGGGGAGGGAACCGTTTTGAAGGTGAAGAAACTGCGTGATTCGAGAACTTGTTTTGTATAACTTATAAAAATCATACATTAAGAGATCAATTTTATTTGTTGTGTCATCTCGTTATGTGAAGATCGTTTGATTCTTTTTTCTATCCTGTAGTGCTTTAGAGAATTGAAGTAGGAGGAAGAGGAACCTGGAGGGCGGGTCGTGGCCCCCCCAAATTTTGAGTGCGAGATATATTAGAAGGTAGATTATGAGTTCGAAGTTCGGGAGAAACTTCGAAGGGTGCTGCTCTTTCATTAGTATAATTTCTTTCCGGAGGATTTTTATTTCGCATGTGCGTTTGTATAAATTTATGAGTTTTATATGTTGACTAAATTTATAACTCTATTAATTTCTTTTTAAATTAATTATAAACAAGTTGACTCAGTATGAAATAACACTAGATTTACGGATGTTGAGTGTGTGTGTATGTCTTTTTTTCTACTTACACATATACTGAAATATATTTTTGGTCTTGTATGTGTGACAAAAGGTTCCGGCTTGGCTGTTGTGGGGGTCGTATTCGTGATAATACCATATATGGTTTGCGAAGTAACCAAAATATATTGTGACTAAACTTTATACTAAAACGACTCAGTATAAGCGTCGTTTTCATACAGTTCAGAACTCCGTATTGTTTTTAGGAGAAAGGTGGGAGAGCTTATAAAACCGTACCGTAGAGACATTTTATATAATATTATAAATATTTTTGAGATAGAATTATGTGTGCATTACTTATGAAATAGAGTCTTTTGATAGTGAGCGATGTTTATGAAATGTGTTGAAGAAAGGTTTAAGTTGGCCAATCCGAAGTGGCGGAACTGTATGGTTTATAAAAACATAATGCGAAACCGAAAGGAAATGCTATTTTGTTTCATAAATATTGCACACTTATTAATAACTCGTTTTGACTAATTTTCATAATTATTGCACACTATCCGTAGCGCATTTCGATGTATTGTACTCTTTATCAGTTGGACGTCCTGATTACTTACTCATTCTATTCGTGTTGCACACTCTTTATCAGTAACCCTGTTTCAAAAATATTGCACACTTACTCTTACCCAAATTTCAGAAGTATTGCACACCTATCGACCACCCGTTTCATAAATACTGCACACTTTCGCGAAGAAACTTTTTCTTAAGTAATTCACACTTGGGGCACAAGGTACTGGAGGTGTCACATAGCTTGAAGAAGGGAAATGCAAAAAGGCCGGCCGATTCGGGAACTGCCTGAATTTCGGGCTTTCACCACAACATACACACATAGTTCACAGAGAATAACACTTGCAACTTGACAATTAGGAAGAGAAAAATGACGTCAAGATGGTGTCCGGTTCCGTAGATCTAGTGTTAAGGTACGTCGACTCGTGAACGAGGAGAGTTTAAGGTCAGCCTTTAGTCAAATTGTTTTGTGCCCCTTCACTGTTTCAATGTTTTAAAACCTTTTCGTCGGTTATTCACTTTCAAAACTTATTTATTTATTTAAAAATAAATGCGAAAAAAATTATTTTCCGTTGTGTGTTAGCTAAGACTGTTTTTAATATTATTATTATTATTATTTCTCTTTTGTATATGATCAAACGATCTTCTTAAAGTCAAAAGTGGAACTGTTAAATAATGTTTTCTCTCATAAACTAAATAAATGTAAATTTGAGATGATTATGTCGTGTCAAACAAGGCTTAACTTAATGTGTTGTATAGATTTAAATAAATAAATAATTCGTAATTCGAGTTTTAGGTTTATTGTTTATTATTTAAGATGAAATAAAAAAAGGAAGAAATTTAAATTCGTCGATTATTTGTCCTTATAATATTGCTGTCACTCATCCTCGAGTTTTGTCTCATCAGCCCCAAATTGTTAGCTTTCGAAAATCATACTCATAAAGCCGAAGAAAATTGCCGCCATGATTGTGAATTCAACATAAACAATGATGCCATTTGCTCTTCGGGGAAATTTGTCGCCATTTCTTCTTCCACGAACGATAGTGGCTCGATCTAGTGTGCTTCGCCAGGTATATAAACAACTTCACGTGGAATGAGACTTCAGTCTGTTGAAGTTCCACGGCGGGTGCCGGGGTAATTATTTGAGTTAGTGTAATTTATAAACAGTGATGGAGTGTGTTTGTATTTTTAAACACTGTACACGGTATGTAACCACAAATAATTTAAATCGTTGTATAAAAAAAAAACATTTAACTCCGAAAGCTTAGAAATATTAGATCTGTCGGGGAGTTCTGTCTGGTGATATAACAACATATCAAGTTTGAACAGGTTTGTGTAAATTCTTTTAGCGCTTTTTTGGTTTTATCATCTATACAGTATACATGCTCATCTAGCAAAAGAACTAAAACAAAAATGATTCATGTTATTATTAGCACTATGAAGTCTAGAGTTTAATGTAGACTTTTTTGGTGTCGGTCCCGGTGGAACTGACTCATCTTACCTGAGCACCGGCAATATTTTAAATTCCTTATTCAATTATCAACCTTAGTAACAATCGTCCACATCTGTAAATAAGTATAAGGTCGCTAGCGACGCATGCGCAATAATTTCCGAATGTGACATAACCGGCACTCAGCAAATAGTGTTTATGAAATATTGCATGGCACCATTGTGGGGCCATCGGCACTCACCGGATACTCTTTATGGCTCTACATTGGGGCCGCCGGATGTTGTAACGTTAATATTAGCACTTGGCTTTGCGGGCGACGTGTTTTTACGTTTTTGTCGCTAGAGTGCGGGTCACGTAAAAATACGTTTTTCGTAAATTTGTTGTGCATAACGGGTGTCAATAGTCTCGTGTACTTCAGTGATTTCCTAAATATGTCGATTTCTTTGTTAAAATAATTGTAATGATATTAATCTGGGACTGCTGATCAGGAACGGTGAATAACGTATACTCCATTTCTTTTCTTTTCAACTTTTTATTTCTATCTTATTAGTTTACTTTATCCACTTTGCCAGTTCTATAGATGTCCTTTATTCTTTATTTACGGCTCTTGCCCTCTTCAGCCTTTTCCCGGCTGGTTTCCCTAACTCAAAAATTCGTCCTCGCTTTACCGAGTCTACTTTACGACTGACCTTTCCTTCATGTGGCCTATCCCCAGCTGGTTCCCGAGCTAACTCTGGTTCTTGATTCCGAACCTCTCTCTCTCGAGTCCTCTTTCAGACTGACATTCTTGTTTGTCCCTATCCTGGATCAAGGCGTGATTATGACTCGTTTCCCCCGCCCCTGATGCCAGATAGTAATTAACTTATCTTTTTTTTCTTTATCAAAAACAAAGATGTCTATTGAGGGTCACTTAAATCTCTGGCTGATGAAGGCCTATTTTATCCTTCATCAACGGTTATCCCTTATCCAGTCATGTAAACAACCTGTCCCATAAAACCCTTTATTTATGGTTGCCTCATGGCTGAATCAACGTCTTTGAACCGTTGAGGATAACCCAAACAAGCGTCTCCAAACACTTATCTTTATTTATCTTAATATTAAAACAAAGGCACTTCGGGCACTGATTGCCCGGACCATTACATAATCATGGAGCACATATTTAAGAGTAAATTAAAAAAAAGTTTCGTTGATGAAAATCGAAATCGTTCTCGATTTACAGCAATTGTACTGACCAAGCAAACTTGTGCACGATTCACGACAAAACTCTCGCTGCACGCGTGAGTTGGCGGTGCAGTATACTCGCAAGCTACGTGTTAGAATGGATTAACTGATTAAGAGATTTGAGGCTTATTTAAGCCATTGTATTCTGTACGAATTCCAATACGAAAGAAATTATTTAGAAGGAGTGGGCAGTCTGTCCAAGACGTTGAATGAAGGTACGGTTACCTATAAAATATGTAGACCATCGTTTCTGGTGACCTTTCTGATGATGCAAGGTCTGGGCCGCCATATTTGAATATAAACCCTTTTTTGATGATGGCAGTGATAAGATATCAGAGTTATAATTAGGTGTATATATATTTGGAATTGTCATTTAAACATTTATCTCATAAATACTGCATCGTTTCAAAAAGGATTTAATTTCAGTAGATATGCCTTTTTTACAGTGTATAGTGTGTCCAACAGAAAAGAAAATTCTCGCATTCCATGATTCATCCTGCCTCAGTTGAAGTTTTCTTTTTTTTTCTGGTGGTCACATGATAAGTTCAACAATAGTATGTGAGTTTTAGGCGTTGCCAAATTTTCTCATTTCATTTTCTAACGCTTTTCTTTTGTCTTTGTGAAAAACTCATCGAAGAACTCATTTCATCTTTTCTTCCACATTACAGACTGCTTTCTTCTCTTCGTACCTTCCATACAGTATACTGTATGTTCCTAATCGAAAATTTGGAATAACGCTCCTTCACTTCTCAATTTTTTTATGTAGTTCTCTCCTTCCTTTGGGTTACTGTTAAGGTGCTAAATTACCCCAGCGGTGGTTCAAGACAATTTAGACTCTGTAAGCTTCTTTTCTAAAAAATTCTACTCAAATGTTCCGGACTGTTAAAGCCGTGGGTTTCTCATTTTGTATTGCTCACAACCACCCGTATCCTAGATTTTGGAAATTTCAATTCTAAAATCGAGGTTTCAAGTAGGGCGGTGGAAATGTCGCTCCAACGGTAGTACGGTGGTTGGATAAAGCCTTGATATTATCCCTTGTTTTCTCACCCTTGATACCATATAGTATTATCTTATCTTTTGCTTCTCTAAATTTCAAAAAGAGGGTGTATTGATGGTCACCTTGTATCTCTTGCTGATGAAGGCTTATTATATCCTTCATCACCGAGTCATCCTTTCTCCAGTCTAATAAACAAGCCGTACTTATGGTTGCCTCATGACTGACTCAACACCTTTAAACTGTTGAAAATAGCCCAAGCAAGTGACACAAAACCCTTATCTATACTTATTTCACGATCAACACAAAGAGCAACTTCGGGCACTGATGATTGCTCGGACCATTAAGTTACCAATACGACTGCTCTCAATTACAGGGCTGCCTTTCACACAGACGACGATTCACAACCAAGCAGTTATCTTACCAACACATGGTCTTCAACTAAACCCGGATGGACTCCTACGTTCTCGGGTCTGTCCGACAAACTCTGAGCTATTCGATGACTCAGAAGTAAATAACTGCCCACTCCCTCACTACCAGAGTTTGGGGTGTTTCTCAGAACACATGTGAAAGCTACTTTCTATTGCCTTCCCAGACATTTATTGCTTTCGTGTCCTTGTCACTCAGATATTTACGACATACATCTGGTGAAGCTACCTCTTTTGTTGGTTGTTTTCGGCCTGGAACCTTCCAAGAAATACACCCTTTTTGTTCCCTCGGCCTTGTCAAGAAAAGGTTCACTACATAGATTTATTACTCCGGTTATTACAAAACTGCCGACATAGAGTGATACCCTCAGCCCTAGAACCTGCAAGTCCTAGGCGATGTCACTCAATAGCCCGATTTATTGCTGACATTTCATGACGACTCGGACAATCAGTGAGAAGAATTCAAAGGAATGCTTGTGATTCGCGACAGCAGTCGTAAGCCAACGTGGTAATGAAAGCGAATCCGCAGATTTAGTGAATTTAGTGTAACTTTTCAATCCAGAAAGTAAAAGTCTACGAGTAACTCAGAAATTGTTGAGTTACAAAGCTGTAACGGTTGTAAGTTTACAGTTGTTAAAAGGGAAGAGTAAAAGGTGTTATGTGACGGCT